>NW_010729137.1:694542-764984 GCF_000365185.1 Nelumbo nucifera | reverse complement strand
GAAATTCCCATATATTATTCCCTCCTGACATCCTAACTAACTCCCTCCAGAAATATTCCCTCCTGACATCCTAACTAATTCCCTCCAGAAATATTTCCTCCTGATATCATAACTAACTCCCTTTAGAATATTCCCTCCTGATATCATAACTAACTTCCTCTAGCAATGCCCAGCTGGCATATCTAAACATTTCCCTCAACCGACTGCTGACCTGGCTTGCGCTGCCCTTTCCCTCTCCTGGCATACGTGAGGATAATTGGGGGCCTATCAGCTTGTTTGATGTGATGCTTTTGACTTTTTGAGTGATCATTAATATTGCAGGCAACAGCATGCTTAAAAAGTTCATTTATTAAACATGCTGTCCTTTTAGTTGGATTGACAGTTGAACATTTTTTTAAGGATTAATATTGTAGGCAACAGCCTGCTTAAAAGTTCATTTATTAAACATGCTGTCCTTTTAGTTGGATTGACAGTTGAACATTTCTTAAGGATTAATATTGTAGGCAACAGCCTGCTTAAAAGTTCATTTATTAAACATGTTGTCCTTTTAGTTGGATTGACAATCAAACATTTTTATAAGGAATTGCACTATGTTACAGATCAGCAAGGCACTAGCTGGTGCTGACAAAAAAGATTTGATGAAAAAGCTTCCAAAATTTATCTATGACGAAGAAAAAGCCTTGGAGGTGAGCAAATGCTGTTGAGTTCATTATACATTTTGGATATTTAACAGGAATAGCTATTTTTATGTTTAACTAGTTTTATTTACACTCAATTTTAACTTTAATATATGCTATGCCAATCCAATTGCTGGTAAAATATTTGGAAAAACAATTGAAAAATTTGCAGTTGTTATGGTAGTTAATACATGTTTTTTGGTTCTCTGTTGTTTATTGATTGCTTACTTACTCAATTTCAACTCTATCATTAGTATTTTAATTGAATGAATTTCAGCTCATACTACAGAGTGCATGTTGCAAAGATTAACTGCAAAATATTCGATATGGCCCATGAGCATGAGATTACCCATGGACACTTTATTCTAGAGACCGCTGGGGATTGTTCTCAAATTTTCCTTGATCATTCTTTTCTTTTATTTTAGGCAAGGGGTTTGTTGGGGATTCTACCCAGAGGCGTGAGGCGTAAGCCTCCCGAACACAAGGAAGCATAAGCCTCCTTAAGAGGAGGGGGGTTAGGAGGAAGGAGGAAGGGGGGGATATCATTTTTTCTTTATTTTTAATAAAAATCTTTTTATATTAAGAAGAATAAAGATGAATAACATTAGTTGAAAGGGGAGGTCTTGTTGAAGCAGAGGTGAGCGAGCGAAGCGAGCCTCTGGCATATGCCTCATGAAAAAAGCGCATGAGGCGTACGCCTCAGAGGTGTCTGCGCTTCTGGCATACGCCTCAGAGGTGTCTGCGCCTCTGGCATACACCTTAGGGAGTTTTGGGAGTGCCTCGCCTGGAGGCGTGGTTCCAGGCGTATGCCTCCCACGCCTTTTAAAATAGTGGTTCCTACACCCTAATTAGGTTATGATATGAAGATATACAGGTCTTTTCTTTTCATTATTGTTTTTTTATCAACAGTCCAAAGTTTTGCTCTGTGATCTACCTTTGGAAAAGTTGTATTGCCAAGTTTCCATTGGCTGAATTCTATTGCTGAGTAAAACAGTTCTCTCATGGAGGGATTCTTATTCATACCGGTACATTTGTTCCTCTTCATGATTGCCCATTTTTGAAAAGTAGGGGAGAGATATATTCCAAGTTCTGAATATTAATTTGCAAGCAGAAAATCCTGTTTTGGAAAAGCCGAACTAGAAAAAATTTATGGGAGGGACTTAAAAGGATATTCTGTTTTATCTCAAACTCATAATTTAGCAGGGAATAAGGCCCTAGATATGGTGAATGTTGAAACAGGATTCATAGCAGTCAATGCCAAATAGTTTAGATAAGGCTTTATTGCATTGAGTTCAGTGGAACTCTTCTGTTTATTATGTTAAGTAACCATTCTGGTTAATGAAGGGAAAAATAAGCCTAGGGTATGCTGGTATGGGAGGGAATAATAGTGCCACCTGATCATGTTTATTATTCTTGAACATAGTTGTCAAGGCGATGCCTAGGTGACAAGGCGCCTTTGGAGGCTTGCCTCGCCCAGTCGCCAAGTAGTTTTGTGCACTATGTTATAAAATACTTTTATATTTTTATTTTTTTGACATTATAATTATAAAATAGGCATTATTAAACTAGAGTACTCATTTTTATGTGTTTATGTACTAATTACTTTTTATTATTTTCTTATTTGTTAGGGTTTAATCAACACAAACATTGCTAACTGCTGTATTGAACCCATGGTTCAAAGTATCGATACACCTCTGTGTATTGGCAGAGGTGTATCAGTACTTATAATGATACTCCCCCTATTTTTTTATTTCTTTGGTTTTCAATTTCATTTATATATATATATATATAATTTAAAAAATGGGTTCCCGAAAACACCTGTAAACATGTGTATTGGGGCACCAAAGATACAACAATACACCCGATACGGGGTGTATTGTATTGAAGTTTTGATCCTTGATTGAATCCTCAAAGATTTCAGAACCTGAACCAAGAAGCAAGGGAAGAACTTAAAATTTTGTCTAATCAACACATTTTCTTCTTACAAATCTTCTTCTTCCACCTTTTCTTTTCTTCTTTTCCTATAACAAAAGTAGGGGTTCAGCCCCTATATATATTTTTTTAATTTTCTTTCCTTTGTTCCTTTTCTTCTCATAAAATGTTGATTTTCTAAACTTAAAACATGAAATTTATACTTCTCTTATGAAAATTATGGATAATTATTAAGGAAAGATGGTTATGGAACCTAGGGAACTACCCTAGGATATATGGTTTTACTTAAAAAAAATCCATCGCCTAGGCGACTAGGCAACAAGGCGCCCCGTCGCCTAGCCTCGCCTTGGTGCCTTAAAAACTATCTTCTTGAATATAAATGTTTAATATGCTCTTCAGAGTTACCTTTGGTAATCCAGACCCTGTTTTGTGGCTTGTGCACTTATATTCACGTATCCACATGATTGTAGCCAAATTCAATGTCCTAAATTACCCAATCCAGTGGCTCCTGTAGAAGTAGTTTTGCTTTCTTTCTCAAACACTCCCACCCTCTAAAGTTTTTTTTTTTTTAATCAATAACAGTAATTTTATTAAAAATATATGGAAATTACAACCAGATTGGAGGGGTAAGACATCTTAACCCTCACTTAGAGAACTGAAAACACCTATTACAATATAGCCCAAAAGAAATTAGATCTTCCCACCCCCTGTTTAGCCAAGGTGTCAGCCATGGAATTAGTGCTCCTCTTGGCCCATTGAACCCTTACAATCATATTCTGAGTTAGCTGATTGATCAAAAAAAAATATTCTGAGTTAGCTGCTTGATTCTCTTTCATTCATTTGAGAACTTCCACAGGCTAGACTCTTCCCACCCTCTAAAGTTGAGGAAGAATCTTTTATATGCTATTCACATTATCCACATGAAACTGATCGCAACCAAATTCATGGACTCTTTTCTTTCTTTCTTTCTTTTTTTTTTTTTTTTTTTGTTTTGCTGTGTGCATACTCTCATAGTGCTAACCATATTTCTATTTATTCTAACCACAGAAAACAAGGAAGATATTGACAGAGAAGATAGAACAGTTGAACTCTGCCATTGATAATGTATCTGCTCAGCTACGTGTAGAAGATGCTGCAAATGGGGCAGCTGCAGCTGTACCTTCAGGTGAAATTGAAGCTACAAAATGAGAATGGTTCCTTTTGCTATATGGTATGTTTTTCCTTGAACCACATGTTCTCCCTGGTCAGAGAATACTGTAAGTACTGTTATCTTAAGCCATTTTGTTGATAGATTGTCTTAAATATTGTAGGTTGTAGCTTTTATATTAGTAAATATGCTTTTGTCTAAATATTGAGAGCCAATAATTTACCTGGACTGGGATATGTGTGGCCATGCTTCTGCTTATAATGTAAGTATGCAGTTATGGAGATTGGACCCGACTTCCAAGCTTCAGGGTTCAAACCATAGGCGCTTGCTGTCAAAAATTTCATGTGTTTGTGGTATTTGTAATCATCATAGAAAGGTTTAATTTCTTGATTCCATGGTATGGTCACTGCAGCATGCTGGGGCTATTCTGCTTATGAATCCGGCACTAGGTAATGCAACTAGGAATACAACTTGGGCCAAGTTGGGTAGGGTCTAAGGCCATTTTATAGAGTAGAGCATTACTAAACGTCCTTGCTCAGAATGAAACTAGAGGTACAACTTGGCCAAGTTGGATAGGTTCTTTTAGAGAGTAGAGAGCATTACTATACTTCCTGCTCGGAATGAAACTTAAGAGGTACAACTTGGCCAAGTTGGATAGGGCCTAAGGCCATTTTAGAGAGTAGAATACTACCAAATTTCCCTGCTTGTAAAAACTAGCTGATTGACCTGAATGGTTTAGGTCTGGTCTGGTTTAAGCCAAGTTAACAAGAAAGGTTGGTAATGTGGGAAACTTAAAGCCTAGCCTTAACAAATGTTGGTTTGGTTCCATGTTTTCCAATCATGGCAAACTCAGTCAACCTAAATTTTCAGTCAGGGTGGCAGTTCCCTTAGGCTCTGTTTGTTTACAGTGAAAATCTGAACTGGGTAAAAATTTTCTACCCAGTTCGGTTTACCACCCTCTCTCCCTCTCTCTCTGGAACACTATTCACATTATTGATTTCAAGTTGATGCCCTATGCTAGCCAACCAGTCTGCATCCTGATTTTCTTCTATGCGACTGTGGCTGTACTTGAATTGTGAATTTGTGATTGCTCCTCTACCATGTTCTTGCAGTCCTTGAAAAGATTATCAATCCATGGTACCAAGCAGGTTCCTCTTGGTCCCTCAGTGCTTATCTTGGAATCACTTTCAATCCAAACTTGTAGCTCCTATCTCTTTTCCCAACACGTGCTCCTCTTTGGTGCAGTTGCTACTGCAGTTGTGATTGAAGAAAATCCTGTTTGCCTCGCCTTTACTCCTGTATGTTTCCATGCATTTCTATTATTGTAACCAATGTCTGTGAGGCCATTATGGATTCTAGATGTGTTGAAGTTAATTTTAGTCTAAACCTCCATTTGATCCACATACTCTTTCTTTCCCAGGCCTGATGCTGTGATGATCAATAGAATTTTGGTCGCTTTTCCAATGATCTGGGGAGGATTCAGGTCCGAATTATTAAAAATCTTCATCAACTTCATTTCTGGGCAAACAGAATAAAGGCAACTTTCTCCCAATATAATTCTCATCGTTCATGCCTTAGGTTAATTATCATATTGACCCATTAATCCACAATGGACGCATCTGAATTAAAGAGCCAACGCTATGATCCCTAATCGTGATCCAGATTTGCTTGGCTAGGTCACAATTTTTAAATTAGTGCTCTTGAATCCTGATCTTCTTCCACATCCTGGCAAATGGGGCACACAGCAGTAGGTATATTCATTATTTTATGGGAAAATTTATGATACGGGAAAGACATGGTATCGAAAGAGTTATGACCAATCAAAACACACCCATGAATTTTGATAAATAACACCTCATTGGTTACCATGTTTATGATTCCAGTTGATTGGTCAGACATTTTTCTGATATCATAGTCGAACCTTCTTTTATTTATCACTCTGGTCGATGGTTTATCTCTTTCCTAGTAAAAGCCAAAGAAAAAAGTGAATTTTGGGTAGCAGTTAATAAACTGTATTAACATTCTATTAGAAGTTAATAGAAAAATTACTCTCGATTATCGGTTTTTAAGCCGATTTCACCTGAAGGCTATGTTTTGGTTCATAGAAAATAAAAGAAAAATAGAAAGCTGAGGGAAAATCTTAACAAATTATTGTGAAATTCCTTAGAAACTATCTCATTGCTTTCTGTGTGTGTGTTTTTTTTTTTTTTTTTCTTTCTCTTCTCATTTTCTCAAACTAAACATAGTGTCACAGTCCTAAATGGTTAAAGTGTTTGACTTGACACGTTCCTTCAGTCTAAGGCTTCTGGCGTATTGGTAATGCACACAACACAGCCAAAAACTCTCTTCATGTTCATGGTCCACACTCCAGAAGCGTGAATCATCAATATTAGATATAGGGATCAGGATACCTTTGATCTCATGTTGAATGCTTCTAGTATGATATTCGCTTCTACCTAATGCAAAATTTGGGGTCTCATTCATTGGCAGTGCAAATTTATATACAAGGGCTTAGTTTGGGAAGAGTATAAATACAAATATGTACAGTGCAAAACCTTGTATATAGTCTTTTAAAACTTGTATTTGCATTGTACATGTGTATTTACACTTTCCCAAACTGAGCCTAAAAATCTGATCCAAAATTTGCACCACCATGCTTTAATTATCTCTTTATGTAAAGTTGGGGCTATATCATTTTGCCTCCTACCTTACTCCCTAATAAATAACTCTTCCCCTGCTTCCATTCTCTTTCATATAAAACTAGTGGGGATTACAACATCAATTTACTTACTATTTTACTTCTCACAAGCAAGCAAGACGGTCAAGTCTGAAACAAAAATGGATTCACGGTCACCCTAGTGGACAGCCGGCGGCCCAGAAGCTGAGATGGTCATTCAGCATCCCTCCCAATATATATTGGCTGTGCAATAGGGCTGCCAACGAATTGGATATAAGCGTGTCTAAATTTGATTTATATATATTTGAATTCTAGCTATCATTGAATTTTATTATATGTTATGAACAAAATTAATTAAAATTTATTTATATAAAACTTAAACATATGAAAAATTTAGTAAAAACCACTACATCCGAATCAACTTCATTAATAGATACAATATAAATTTTAACGGATCAAATTGGGATCACTCTTAATGAGGTTGAATTCGAATTCCAACAATTGCCTCCCATTTACAGCCCTACCTGCAGGCTATCAGTGGTAAGGTCAGTGGGCCCCCTGTCTCCACCCCTTGAATCCCCCTGTAAATGCAATGCAAATGCAAACAAACAGAGACTTAGGGTGAAAGCTTGGTCTAGGGTGGAAAGCTCATATTATCATACACAGCAGACTGGGGCTTAATTTGCCATTTGTCTTTTATTCAGAGGATTGGGGCCTACCAAGTACCAACAATTGGGTTCCATCATGGATATTAGTTGTGACAAATTTAACTGTAATGGGGCATTGTACAGTCTCGCATGGAAGTGCTGGCACGTTTTAGTCTGTAAAGCTAGAGGTGAAAGAGATCTTCATGCCTAACAGCCATCCCTACGAGAATGCTCAGCCGGAAGGTCGAGTTGATCTAGATTAGAATGTAGGGCCGTGTACTTGAAACATGTCATGGATAGAGCTGTCAATGGACCGGATATTGGTCCAATCTGATCCGGTCTAGAATGAATCCATTACAGATGGATGAGGTCCAATCCAATCCGATAAATACTTGGGACCATTCTGGACTGGTCCAATTCAATGCCTGGACTGTCTCTAAACTGTTCAATTTGGTTTTAATTTAGATTAGGTCCAATGTGAGCCCGGTCCATTGACATTCATACTTGTGTTAATGGATCAGATATTGGTTCAATCCAACCCAGTCCAATATAAATCCATTAAAAATGGAAATCCAATAAATGCTTTGGACCATGAAGTCTGGATTGGTCCAATTCAATACATCCTATTGGTTTATTCAGTCCGTTAAAATTGATCTTGATTTGGACTAGGTCCAACCCGAACCTGATCCATTGATGCCCCTAATCATTGGAGATGACCCCTAGACAAACATGAAGAGCCAAACAAAATGAAACACTTTTAAACCCCAAGATAAACCTGCAAATGACAAAGAGAAACGGTCCAACACCCCGGTCCACCAATGTAGAAGTTTTGATGATAAAATTTCATCCAACCTCTCTTTCCCTTTTATTAGAGATGTCAGATGAGATTAACAGAAGGTAACGTTGAAGAGGCCCACGCCCTACTGGAATGGTCCTGCCTCTTCTGAAATATTTTCACGTGATCATCCATCTTGTTATCAGGCCAAACAATCCTCTTCCTTGGCTTGGCAAGAATCCATTATGAAGTCTGAAGCTGAGAAAGCAACTCAAGTGAAACTATGAATACAACCAGTAGCAGTATGTATTATAACGGAGAAAGGTGTGAAGAAAGGTAAAATGGTAGTGCCATGCAGACTATGCAGTACGAGCTTATTTCCTGGGAAATGTAGGTTGCTACTTATTTGCTTTTTTTTTTTTTTTTTTACTCGGGTTGTTTGAGTACAACAAGGGCTTTGATGAGGCTTTGTTGCTCTCCGCAAAGCTTCAAGGCAATTATCGAAATCATTCTTTCTTGTTTTTGTTAGGTGATGGATTGGAATGAGACGGTATCTCGCACGCACTCAAGCATGGGCGTTGTAGGGATGTTCATGGTCCAGTCCAATATGGTTTGGAGAAAATCTCAGACAAAACCAGGAAATTATGATCTGAATCAGACCAAACCATTTTAATATAGAAATCAACCAGACTAGGCCTTTTTGTTTTCAGTTTCTAATACAGTTTGGATCATTTTATTGAGCTTAATCCAATTAGAAAACCCAAATAACAAACATGATTTAAAAATCAAACTGAAATGTTGATAAGTATCATCTAAATTTGATCGATAAGTGTTTAATGGTTAAACACCATATCAAACCACCAATTTCAGTTTGATTTGATTTGGCTGTCTGAACCATATAATGAATATAGTGTACATGTAGGAGAGATATTTCTGAGGTGGGGCTGGATGAATGCCGTATATGCAACGCTTGTTGCATTTGATTTCAGAACATCCGGGCTCAATTGGGTGCATATGCAATTCCCATCGATTAACGGCATCATCTAAGCACAACTTTTGTTGTCACTGAAACACCATTGGCAGGCGGCCAAGCATTATGAAATCTGAATCTGAAAAGCAGAGTTGACAAGGAAGGATGTAGAAGTCTATAGCAGAGGATATCCTCGCACCGAGGGATCACAAAGAAGTAGTTAACGTCGGGGCCCCACTGTCTTACTTGGCCTCAACCTCACATTCAGTCACGTCGTAATCAAAGGAGTCCAGGTTTCCCACCCACCACAATTCTACCTACACCTACCCACATAACATCGCAATCACACATGGAGAACATCTCATCTTCTTACATATTATTATGCATGGTGTGATGTTCCCAATGTTAGGAAATAGTGTTTTGTGGGTAAGCATGGATAGAGTTCTTGACTTCTTATCAAACGTAGTTCAACTCAGCTTGGATCAGGTAGGCACAATGTTGTAAATACGAGCACTTGAATATTTTTTAACACCTGTCCTTAAAATACAGGAAAATGTTGGCCACATGGCACATAACCCCACACTTCTTATAGACTAACGGGGTTAACAGTCAGGGCAACAGGTTATTATATTTTTATTATATGACAAAAAATAAGAGTTTCTATTCCTGCTAACCCAACCCACGTTCTTCCCCCTCCTCTCTCTCTCTCTCACCTCCTCTACACCGCACCCTACAAACCTCTTCAACTGGACCATTTTTATTTTCTTAATTCAATAAATTGTTCAACAGTGTGGAATGCCATTAATAAGTTTTTCGGGAGATAAATCATCCATTGCTATTTTCACAAGAGAGATACAAACTTATTACAAGTTACTTTAATACCACTTTAAGCCTTACTTTTTTGTCTTCTCAAATAGCCATGGATATTTTAAAAAAAAAAGGTTCATAATAATTTTTATGGGTTCAGATTGATTTTTTGGTTTGTTCAATCTCCAAAAAAATTTATAGTTTACTCAAATTCTTGTGGGACAGACCTGATACACCTGTTGATCTCCCAATGCATTTGGTGTTTTAATTGGGGTCTATAGATTGTGGGTCACCCAAACTTTGTAAGAGGCAAGAAAAACCTAATATCAATTTTATTTTAGATTAGGCCTTGAAACTTTGAATGATTGTTTTGTTTCTTTGAACTATTTTCTTTTTGGGCTAAAGACTAATATTTTTATTCCTTTTGGATCGATCATCTTTTGTTTTTGCTTCTAGGTTTTAATTCATTATTTCATTTGTGATTTTTTTTGAGTTCGTTTCAAATGTTAATGGCCGATGTTCAAGACTTAGCTGATAATTGGGTTGCTTTATTGTTTGCCATCATGGGATTTTTCTTATAAATAGGTTCTAACCCTCTTTATACCATTTGGTTTGGTGTGATCAAGAAATTGTTTTGATGTATAGTTTAAGGCAATTCATTGTTGTTTTGGTGTTGAAGGCTTGAAGAATTCTCTCAACCGAGATTATTTTGTTCTTGACACTGCATAAGTTCTATGCCACTCAAGCTTATAGAATGTTCAAGTTCAAACATAGATAGTTTCTAGCCCAACCAAGCCTTAAACAACACATGCATGGTCTGTCAAAAGCATTAGCCGTACACATTGATCAAATTTAGTGTCCATTTAATTCACAGTCAGAATTGGAATCAGAATCAAATTTTGTTGGAACTGTAATAGTCTATTCCCATAGTCTATTTGGTTCATACAGGAGTTGGAATGGGAATTGACATCAGTTTGAAATGGGATTTTGTTCCTAAGGGAGGGGGAGGGAAGGAATATTCATTTATAGATTGTTATTTGTATCATAATTAAGCATTGATGAGAAGGAATATCCATCTATAGATTGTTATTTGTATGATTGCATCTATTGATGTTTGCATAGATGAGAAGGAATATTTATTTTCGAATTAAGCTGTGTCAAGCTACAGAGAGAGAGGGATCCAAGTCATAGATAACCATGTAAATCCAATTATGAAGCTATTTCATACTAAGTTCAATTTTTGGACATTAAAAGGAACAAACTACCTATTAGCTTTTGCATCTCGGTATCTTTAATTTACATAACAACTGTAAAGTTAAAGATATGATGTAAACTTTTCTAACTCCAAAGGCTCTAAAATAATCCATTATCCCTCTCCCCTGACAAAGAGAGAGAGAGAGAGAGAGAGAGAGATAAAACAATAATCAAAAGAAACTCCAAGTACACAATTGAATCATGGAATTTTTTTTTTTGTTTAGCTCTTTGGAAAAGAGATGATGGAAGTTCAAATACATCTCCTACAACTTGCTCATATTTCTTTAATTTTTCTTCTTCCTCTTTCCTCTTTGCACAATTCTCCTTTTAGGCTTGGCTAGCACCAAAACATAACATATAGGCCCCATGGTTGCTCTTGTAGTGGTGAAATCCTGAAAAGCAAAATAGTAAATATATTAATAATCTATAGCCTTGGGGATTTTGAAAATTTGACGTTTCTTCAATACTCTTGACAAATTCTTTCTACATCTACTTGAAAATGCAATAAGGTTTGGGCATCAAATTTATTAGTAATTGGCATTCACATAAAAAATAGTAAATTTATTAATTTGTTTCATGAATTTTGCGAGGAAGGTGGTTTCTCATGTTGGTCAATATTAGTTGTAGTTAAATTCTTTGTGTAGATGTTAGCATTTGAGGATTCCTGTACAACCAACAAATTTAAAATATATTTATTAGTGCTAGTTTCAAGTGCACATGCACTATGAATTTTAATATATTAACCTGACCCAATTATGTATTTGCATTTGCAAACTCTCTTTGTATAACTCCTGGAGCTAATGAAGCCTAAAAGAATGTAAGTGATATTAAAAATAAATATTCAAAACAAAAGAAAAATAATAAATCAATTAATTAATTACCTATAACCAACTTGTATGCAAGTTCATTTGGTGAAAATTGGCATTCAGTGGTTGGTACATATAAGCCAAGTGATTCAGATTGAGCATGTGTAGTACATTAGAATTAATAGCCACAGTAGTAGTAACATCATATGAACCCTATTTAGTAACATTACGAAAATACAAAGAAGTTATTATCAAATTACTTAAAACTAAGAAAGATTATCCTTAAAGATGCTTTATTGATTATTTTATCTTTTCTAACAACCTCTTTTTCCTTGGCACCTACAAGTGATTCCTAAGAAGCAATAAAATAAACCAAGTACATAATATGTATGAGCTTAAAATTCAGTTAAAAGTATCAAAATAACAAAAGAAGTATCATAAAATATCAAGTTAAGGCTTTTTGCTTCTCTTATCCTTTCCAACAACCTTTTTTTTCCTTGGCACCTTGATGTGATTCCTAAAATGTAATAAAACAAACAAAGTAAATAATATGAATTAGCTTAAGATTCAAAAAAGCATATATAAAAAAGAAATACCATACATCATGTTGAGACTTTCCTTTTCTTTTCTTTCGTTTTTCCAAACAACGTTTTTTTTCTGCACATTATCACTATTTGTCCCAAGAACACTTGATGCTTTATTTACTAATCCTTTCACTTTGATGTTACCATACTTAATGGCTCCCCATCCACTTCCTCCATATTCTCCCTATTTATTTCCATTTTATTCACATTAGAAGATTCAAAATCCAAGACCCTTTTCTTCAATATATCTTCCACTCCTATGTGTGCATTATTAAATGCATCTAATAAATATGAAAATGCCCTTCAATCTTCTACAATATGTGTTGATATTTCTCTAAATACTCTTATTAGCTCTGTATGCATTATAGAAAATCCAGCATTAGGATCAATTTTAATTAGATGCCCACGATAATCAAAAGTAGCTCCTTCATTTGCATCTCGTATCCATCTTTTCAAAATATACTGTGATGGAACTTATTTTAACAATCTTTCCACAAAAACACAAAGTGCATGCGCACACAAAAATCCCACAAACTCAAACTTCTTGCAACTACATACAACCACTATGTTTGATGGGTCAAATGGAACAATATGCTCATGAATTTTATTACAATACTTTACTTTGTATACAATTGTTGTTCCAACCTCGACTTTACTTACAATATCACAATTAAGGCCCATTGAATATTCCTTTTCAAATTCTCTGAATATTGTGGGAGTGTATATAGATGAAGCCCACTTCAATGTCTTTATTGGAAAAGACAAATGATGTGTACTTTGGCTCATCTTTACCTCCATTTCTATTTCTTTTAGACATTGATCTCTATAGTTCTCTCAAAATGCTTCAACTGAATCAAGAGATGATTTCAAATACCCTCTCAACATACTATTCACGCTTTCACTCTTTTGTGTGCTTTTCATATTTGCACATAATTCATTTCATCCATATACTAAAGTCCATTTCTCCTTTATTTGAAATAATCCTTGATGCCAAGTGTTCTCTTTCGATTTGTGTTTTTCCAACATCTTATGCCATGCAATAAAAAACTTGCCTTCATCTTCATGGTCATATATGCAATTACTAAAGTGTTTATCAAAGGATGAGGAAGCAACAAATACATTACTGAAATGTTTGGCTGCATTTTGATATATATGCCACATACATAAACAATGACATGTTTCTGGAAAGACTTGCTTTATTGCATTTGCTATTACTGGATCTTGGTCTATAAGAATTGTTTTTAGTTGCTTCTCGAACATTGCCCTTAGAAAAGATTGGAACATGATGTGGAGAGGCTTGCAAATAAATACATATAGCAATTGGATACGAAGAAATTACCCAAAAAGGAATGAAAGGATGAAAATGCACAGTCCTATAGAAACACTCAACTTTCTTATTTGTTTCTTTTTTTTTTTAAGTTTCATATTCTTAGTAGAGTTCTTATTTGTTTGTTTTCTTTTAGATTAGTTAGAAAAGGTGTAGGAGTTGTCTCCTTTCCTAGTTGTTTCCTTAAGAATTGGTTTCTAGTTTGAGTAAGTTTGTAATTCAAGGCCTATAAAAGGGACCCTAAGCCTTTGTTTACATGTAGTGAATTTCAAATACAATTTCTTCAAAGAATTTCTCGGATTTTTTGGTGCATTACAAAAGTTTCAACCTAATGGATTCTAGGTCTTTTCTTTATCAACGTGTAACTTGCACGATATCAAGCTCAACCACAATTTCCGTCCTATGTCAGTTGGTATCAGAGTAGGTTATGTTACCTATTTCATCAGAGCTCTTCAGTATCATGATGGCTGGTCGCAGAGAAGACGTTCACTCTAACAATGAATGTGGAGTAAAACCTCTATGGGATGCGCTGGAGGCTCAAGAACGTTGAGCGAACAAAAGGTTGGATTGCACAACTGAATTGCAAGAGGAGATATGTACTACGCTTATAGGTCTTGGCCTTGGCAACAAAGGACACGGAGACATAGGTAATGCTCATGAGAGAAATCAACCTGCAAAAAGATGTGTTCCTGTTCGTAGGCAACAACAAGTCCAGGAGGATGATTCTGACGATGAAGGAGAGTTTGAAGATCCTGATGAAATGGTTAGGCCATAAAAAGTTAATGAATGCAAGATTAAAGCCGAGATTCCTACTTTCAATTGGAGTCTAAACATTGAAGGTTTCTTGATTGGTTGTACGAGGTAGAGAAATTCTTCGACGTCATGGCCATAACAGATGATCGGAAAGTTCCTCTTATTGCTTACATGTTAAGAAGAAGGGTAGGAGCGTGGTGGCAAGGCCATCAAGAGAACAGGGCGTTACAAGGGAAGCGTCCCATACGAGAGTGGCACGTATGAAGCAACTGTTGAGAGGAAGATTTCTGCCTGCAGATCATGAACAAATTTTGTTCTAACAATTTCAGAACTGTGTATAGGGCAAGCGAATAGTGGCAGATACATAGAGGAGTTTATCAGGATGCAGACCTGCTGCAATCTCAAAGAGACATAAGATCAATAGATTAACAGATATATCAACGACTTGGGGTATGCTATACAAGATAAATTGGGGATGTAGACTGTATGGTCTGTTGATGAAGTCTTCTACCCCCAAGGATAAGCATCCCTAGGTTGTTAATCAGACCTGGCCACCTAGAGCAGAATCTAGAAAGACTCAAGTAGGGGATGGCTCGAAACCCTAGGATGAAGCTTTTACTAACAAGACCGGCAATAACCCTTATGCCAAGCCAGTGCCTAATGGTCCTTGCTACAAGTGCGGTGAGTACAATCGTAGATCCAATGATTGCCCTCTATGGAAGGGTGTTCTATTCACATGGTAAATTTGCAAGATCAGGAGGAATACAACCATGATCATGACATAGATCCGGACGAAGGTGAATTCGATGGTATGGTTGATGGAGAAGATGGTGAACTAGTTACTTGTGTGGTGCAACAAATCCTCTACACACCAAAGAAGGAGGAGATCTCATAGTGGTAGAAGATCTTCCAATCCAAGTGCTCTGTCAACCAAAAGGTCTGTGACCTGAAATTTGAAACTTGAAACTAGTAAAACATACGATAAAACTAAACATATTAAAGAAACTTGAAAGAAGTTTAATTACTTTTAGAATTTCCTTCACACTTGAGGAGTTGTAGAGAATTGTGTAACAAATTATCTAAATAGAGATCAATTGAACAATACCATGGATGCTGTATCATTGCAAATTTTAAAATTTCCTTACATGGCACATCTTAATGTAAAAGGCAGATAACAAAATATTAAGTAGTGCTATGGTCTTGCCTAAAATAAAATTGATATCAAGATTTTCCTACTTCTTACGAAGTTTGGGTGACCCAAACTTGTCCTTGAAGAATTTCAATAAACTATAAATTTTTGGGAACTAATTGAACAACTAAAAAAGTAATCTGGATTCATAAAAATTATTATGAACTTTTAAACATTGTTGGCTATTTTAAAAGACAAAAGTAAGAGCTAGAGTTTTATTATCTCACCTGTGAAATAGCAATGGATGATTTATCTCCCAAAAAGCTTATTGGCCTTCCACACCATTGAAGGTTGAATAATTTATTGAATTAAAAAAAGCTCCATTTGCAAAGGTTTGCAAGGTGCGGTGGAGAGGAAGGGATTAAAGAGAGAGAGGGGAGGGGGAAGAAAGTAGATTGGGTTAGTAGGAAGAGTTTTTTGGGATTAAAACTCTTATTTTTTGCCATATCATAAAAATATTATAACATGTTGTGATTGTTAATCCCGTTAGTCTATTAAAAGCATGGGGTTACATGTCATGTGGAGAGCATTCTCCAATAGCCTAGGCTATTTGCCCCCAACAGCCAAAGTTTTCCCTTAAAATGTCCTCAGCCCACCCTAAAAAAAGATTAGAAACCCACTTTTGACAGTTGTCAAAATATTTATCAAGTGTTCATTTAGTGTGCTTACTTATGTTATGCCTATTAGATCCGGTCCTAGTTCAACTGTCATTGTTCATATTATGTGTTAATGATGTGTTGTGTACATTTATATAGGCGGTGTTTGGCACAGAAGATCACATTAGCGCCATGTTAGAAAAAGTGGTGTTTTAGAAAACCTCTTAGTTGGCATCGTTTCTCCAAAAAAATGTTATTCTAGACCACGCCTTGGAAATCAAGAAAGTGTAGTATGAAGAAACAGCGGTGCAATGACAAGGCATCAATGTGGCATCATGTTGGGTGTTGGTTAATGTAGACCAATGTTGAAAATGGTTATACAACACTAGTACCAAACAAAATCAATGTTATTTTCTTAGTAAACAGCCTATGTGGCAGCATCAGTGCCAAACAAATAAAGGAGTCATTTTCTGATAAAGAACAGTGCAACAAACCCTCATGCAGCACCGTTTTCCAAGTATTGCGGCCACATTGGTAGAGACGAGAAGATACTGATCAATTATTACTAGTGTTCTGTAGTGAATTAAGGAGTCCCCTATAAATCTATGATGTTGGAAAGACATGATATGGGAAAGGTTTTAATCATGCAAAAGTCCCCCTGAATTTTGATGACAACCCAATTCATTATCACTTTTATGATGTCGGTTGATTGATTATAAGTTTTTCTTGTACCCATCATCAAATTGATCATTATTTAGAAGAACAAACGGCCTGAATGTTACATTTCTCTTTTATATTACTAGTTTTGGGTTGGGGAATTTTTTTTTCACTCATTCAGAAGAAGATTAAGGTTAGGAAAGGAAAGGGGCTAGCAAAAACACTAACCACTTTTTGCCATGAGGTCATTTTACCTCAAAAATCAAAGCCTTTAATGTATTGGGGTGTGCTCTCATCTTGAATTAGGGACCACGAAGGGGCCACAACAATTAATCATGAAATATGGCTATGTAAAAGTAGGGGTGGCAATTTTGAACCCTACCCACCCATTTATTTTATTTTATATTTTTTGTTGAAGAAAATATTTCATTAGAAGCAGAAAGGAACTATGATTACAAGCTAATTGAACAGTCTTTGACAATAGCACTAGATAAGCATAAAGGAAAAAAAAGACACTATTTAAAACTAGACTTCAGACCACAATTTGCTGCAACATGTGCAGCTTCATTTGCTATTCTCGAACACCATTGGAAAGTGAAGTTTCTTCTCAAGGCAAACTCTTTGATGTCATGGCATTAGAACCAAGCATCCGGGGAGATTTCAGGATCACAAAAAAATTCACCAAATTTGAACAATCAGATTCAAAAATAATCTTAGGTAGACCCATCCAGTCAAAAAAAGTGACCCCTTCCCAATGAGCTTTAGTTTCTGATGTTAAAGGTATGGATGCTTTCACAGGTCCAAAAGCAACACCCCAATACACTCCTCTATGATCCCGCAAAATGAAACTTAAGGAAGCTTTATTTGCAGATATGAAACCAGTATCATAATTCACTTTCAAAAAACCAAGCTTTGGAGGCTTTCATAGGACTGTTTCAGCAGTTCTTTTAAGATTGGAAGAGCCTTCCAGTTTTTGCTACTAGAGATGAAATCTCTCTGCTATTGACCTGCAAATTTTAGATATCACGACAAAAGGACTTAAATCTTAATTTTCAAAATAGAATAAGTATCTATCTTTCCAAATTTCTCAAAGAGATAGGGATATGCTTGTTAGGGTTTCCAGCTTTTCATCCTTCAGAGTAGTCACAAAACTTTTGAACCAGTGCCCAAAAGAAGAAAAGGATCTTACAAATTCTGGGTTAATGCCCAAACCTGATCCAAGACAGATACATATAGCTTTATCACAAAGAAACAATGCATGCAAAGTTGTTTCAGCCTCTTTCCCGAGTCATTAGTAGGTGGATTGACCCATTAAGACTTCATTACATGGATTGAGTGGATTGGATCTTGGTTATCCAACAGGTGATCAATTATCCATCAATTATATAATGTTTTTAAATTAGATAGACACAACATAACTTCTTTCATTTTTTACAATTTTACCTCTCTCTCTACTAGATACAAAACCTTAATTAGATATCAACAGTTATTAAACTGCCCAATCTTGTTGTGCCTTCGCAGTTTCTCTTATCATGCTCTGTCTACGAAGTTTCTCTTATCTTTCTTCTTTCTCCTGCCTTCTTTTTTCCTTTCTCTCCCTCCATCTTTAGTTTTTCTGTTATTAAAAATACATGAATGGTTGAGTTATAAAATCACGATTCCTGACTTTTTGGATGATTTATGAATACCAGCTCATAACTATTACCCGATACTAGCTGAGTTGGCCGCTGGTGCGTCATGATCATGGTTATAACTTCAGGAATTCCTTTTCAGATCATTTATTCTTCATGATATTTGATTTTGAAAATTTGGACAAATTTTAGCTATATATTAACAATTTTATTTTTATAATATTTTGTTTTTAAAATATAAATTTATTGTCTAACTTTTTAAACAAAACAAATAATTTGATCACAATCAATGGAGTTTCCTAGTTTCTACTGCTATTTGCTTCATAACTTGGGAGATTTGGAAGGAGAGAAATCGTCAGAAAATGGAAAATAAGTATTACTGTTCTTCTCTTATTATTAGAAAAATTATTCATTGGCTTCAGGAGATGGAGATGGACACTTCTCATTAAAAAAGTTATCTTTGGAGATTTTGGGGGTTCAGGAACTTGGCGCCAAAACTCAGGAAGTTCGGCTGATTTCTCTTGTGTGCCTCCGCAGATGGGTTACTATAACCTTCATACAGATGGGGCGTCTAAAGGAAACCCAAGGCGAAGTGGAGGGGCTGGTGTGTAATTAGATATGGGAGAAAATAGGACGCTCGCAGCCTTTTTCTTCTTTTTATGGAGTTGAAACTAATTTAATGGCTGAAGCTAAGGCTCTTCTGGAGGGCGTTCAGTTAGCTTTTTCTTTGGGCTCAGTTTGGAAGGAGTACAAAATCTTGTATTTTATATTATTTTGTATGTATTTGTATTTGTACTCTTTTCAAATTGAGCCTTGGGGATTCGGAAATATAATGGGGTTTTGGACTCTCAGGTTCTTTTTGATATTATGCTGTTGGGGGCCAACAGCCTATGCTGACGAAAGAATTTCTAGGAATGCCACTTTATCATGAGAATGGATAAATTAGTAATTATATATTAATTTATTTTTACTAAAAACCAAAGTATGGATGTGAACAGGTGAACTGCCCAGAAATTGTCTAACAGCCTATGCTGTTGGACCCCAACAGACAAAGTTAACCCGCCAGGTTGGGCTTTCCTGGAGTCTTTGGTACAGGTGGCAAAAGATGAACACATTTTTGAACTGGATGGATTTAAATTCCAAACACTCTCTTAGAGAAGGTAATAAGGCGGCTGATAATTTGGAAAATCTGGCGTGTACAGCCCAGATGGATCAGATTTTTGACAATGTGGATCAGTTACCTCAGGAAACTCAACTTTTTCTTCGTTCTGATGGGATGGGTTTACCTTATATTCGGGTGGGATAATTTTTCTTTTGGGGTTTTTAGAGATCTGACCTTTATCCTTTTTTCAATTGTTTAGAGATCTGACCTTTATGTCCACTTTTATTTTGAGATCTATTAACAAAATTTTGGTAGTCACCCTTCCATTAGGAGTAAATTTAGGGTTCAAAAAAAAAATTACAATCCAAAAAATTTTGGCCAAAATAAATCAAGCTGCAAACGGATGGGATTCAAATGAGATATATCTACAATTTAATTTCTATTAATTTTCTTCAATTTTTGTGTCTTGTTTATAATTTCTGTTTATTTTATTTTTTGTCTTTTTGTGTATGTTTGTTTCCTATATAATTTATGTGTACTTTCATCGTTTTCTGTAATTTTTGGTTTACTCTCTGTTGTCTTTCCTATAATTTCTGCCATTTCTAACTTTTTTATGTAAATTTTGTTATATTTTTATGTTTCTATATAATTCCTTTTATATTTTTCTGAACTTCTGTTAACCTTTCCTGTAATTCTATTATTTTCTACATTTACAGTGTTTTTCTACTTTTTTATTTTGTAATTTATGTTTTTTGTTTTGTACAATTTCTGTTATTTTTCTTCATTTTCTGTGTTTTTTGTATAATTATTGTTATGTTTTTCTGCAATATATGTTTGTCTCATTTAATTAATTAAATGGGTTGGATTGGGTCAAGTTGGTTTAAGGCAAGTTTTGGTTGAATCTAACCCATTTAATTTTATCTAAATGGATCATTAATGGGTTACTGGTTTACATGGATTGGATTGAAGTTCCACCCAAACCCTTCAAATTGCCACCCCTACTAAAAATTCAGATTCTCTTAAACATGGACAATGTGATTTTGTTGTATATTCATTCATGTTCCTCTTTAGTCTTTCTATGGTTAATACTTGTACATATGCATAGGCTATTACACTAAGGGCTCATTCATCTTTTAGATTTTGAGAGGGGGAAATTTATTTTACTTGGGTATCACTTACTCACTTATTCGGGTAAGTGATACCCATCTTCCAAGTGAGTAAGTAACTTTCCCACTTAGGAAAAAGTTTCCAACACTTGATAAAGCAAAATTGTCTCTTTTATTAATGATTTTTTATAGTTAAAACGATTATTATCCTATTTACCTAGGAAAATAAAAGAACATGAATAAAGAAAAAAAAAACTGGAATGCTATTGTTGGCAATTTACAATAAATTTTTGAGTAAACCCATGCATCTTGTATCAAATGTTGGGTTTCTGCTTTCAAATTCGCATGGGCTCTCCACAGAGTGGGGCCAAGGTGTCCCAATACACGGTTGGATGTGCATGTAGAATGCATTGATGCATTCTGTGAGGAGCCAATCCCAACTCTGCTTTCTGCATCCAATCCCCCACCCAGTCACGCTGATAGATAGGGCGGCAAATTTGGGTTCCATACAACAAAGTTTTCTCGAGTAGTAATTATTATGCTCAGTTTGGAATGAGTACAAATACAAATATGTCTGGTGTTGGGTTATTTGCCTTGAAAAAAGATAAATATATACAGTATAGATATATACAAAACAATACTTCTTCCAAACGGAGCCTAGTAACAATTAAAAAGTATGCATATAAATAAGAAAGGGGATAGATCGATGAGGAATCGGTCATCATTCACCATATATCGTTATCAGAAGTTGATGATAGGCATTTATCAGTCTAATTCATGAATCATGTTCCTTTAATATAATAATGTTCAAGTCATACACGATTGTCCTTTTGCTAATATGACCCAAACACTGACCAACCACGAAGCATATCCATGTTACTGACATATATTGGACATACATCCAGGACATGTGGTGTCTTATGTTCTACATTGATTCAGTCTACTTGAGATACTGACTATGCATTAAATACGCCAAAGTTTTCATTTTCTTTTCTGCTGCATTCATTCGTCTTAATTATTCAATCATTCTTTCCTTCTTTCAAAGTTACACGGTTTTAATAAAGATCATCCAAATCTCAATTCAAGTCTATGAAGCCATATTACATCAAACATAAGGCTTTATATAGGATTGCAATCGGATTGAATTAAGCAAAATTCAAATTCGATTTGATTACTGAAAATTTGTATCCAATTTGAAATTTGATTGGATTTCAAAAACTAAGATTCAAATTCAAATGTTAATGGATTTGGATTTAATTTGACTATTCTTTAAGTTTTAAAATACAAAAGAATAATTATTTTTCAATTTTTATATATTATAAATTAATATAAATATAACACATTGAATTTATTATATACAAATCCATATATAAAATATATATTTTTATAATTTTAAATATAATTATATAAAATTTATATATTAAAATCAATAAATATCATTATATAATCAGATTCAGATTTTAATCAAATTAGAATGAATCAATTCTGAATCCGATCTGATTACTAATCAAGTACAGATTGCAAAATCTGAATATGAGCCGATTATGTAATCATCCAAATCTAAAATAATCGAATTGGATTATTTGGGAAGAATGCAAACCCTTGCATACAATACTTCTAAATCTTTGTATTTGCATATACATACTTATATTTTTTTTGCTCTCTTCCAAACTGAAGCTAATAACAAATTAAATTAAGGGTTAGGATGATAAATACAGAATGGAATACTTGAT
Source organism: Nelumbo nucifera (assembly GCF_000365185.1). The sequence continues at coordinate 742,614 of NW_010729137.1, read as the reverse complement.
CTGTTGTTTCATATTGGACATTTTTCTCTGATTCAATTAAGGAGGGCATTGGGTTAGATGGGTTAGAATTTAGATATATTAATGGGTCGGGTTTGATATGGGGTTAGGCACAACCCAAACCTGAGCCGACTCATTGGTATGAGATTATCAAAACCTGTGCTGTCCCAATCCTGAACACAGTACCATTGTTCTTGTATTTGCTCGTTTTCAACGTTTCTATGTTAAGAGATCAAATTTGACAGAAATCAGCCTCAACCTGAAACCCGATTAAGGCTGACGCAAATTAACCTTTAGCTAGTAGAATCGGGTCAAACCGTCAAAGCATACCTACCACTTAACCCGACCCATTGTTTCACATTTTGCGATGAAGACAGCAGCCGACATAGGGAGGCGTATGCTAACTGGTGGTGCATGGTCGGTCTTATTACCTAACGAAAGGCTTAACCATTAAGATTATCTATACCATATAAAGCTGATATTTTCCTTGCATCTCCTGTTGATTATAAAAATTAAATCCAAATATCATAGGGTAACACTCAATGTAACTATTGGAATGAATTGTAGCTCAAAAACGCTAGATTTGTATGTAAGTACCATTTCTTTTCTTACATCAAATGTTTTGAATTGATCAATATAAATAAATAATAAATTATTGATGTAAGCATATTCAATCAATTCACTCGATGTTAACATGTGGCACTGTATAATTTCATCATTCCACACTAGTTTAGACTAATGGGGTAATTCCCACGAAACACTACTGTGGGAGCATTTATTGTGGGCATCACGTTTTTGGTGCATTTACTTCCAACATAGTGATGGGCCGATATCTCTCTTAGCTGCCTTTTTCATTACAATTTATACGCAACATCCAACTATAAACGGGGCACCACAATATTATTGTGACTTTGACTTATTTGACCATTAGAATCTTTGTCCTTATTCTCAAGGTCTCTTGACATCTTTACACTCTTAGCAGTAGGATCATCAACCTTCAAAACTCAAAAATTATTAATCTACCCTCAAGCCTCGGCTTCAAATTTGTCAACTACAAGTATATAGAGAAAAATGTGGTTAATGATCCAAAAAAATGTGGTGGTTCAAAAGATGTTTTATGGTTATTGCAAAATTAATAACTGCGCCCCACAACACATCTTGATCGTGTATTTAGATCATTTTCCAATGACAATTTCAGATATATTTTCAATGCATACTAAGATATGGTTATGGAGTGAGCTCTGTGGGGCACAGATTCAAACTCGTTGTGAGTCTAGGTTTCTTACCCACATAGTATCAAAACTACGCACGGAGAAGATCTTATCCTCTTATACCTTATTATGCAAGGGGTAAAATGTAGAGAGGAGGGGAGGACAGTGATATCATGGTAAGAAGAAATGGGGTTATTTCTTTAATGTTGTGCCTTCTAAAAGAGGTGTAGATGCAAGACAGTGATATTAACATTAAATAATACCGAACCGCAACTATAAAAAATACATGAGGGGTTTTAGCAATTTGTCCTAAAAATAAATAAAGATTTTTAAACTGCATTCTATCTTAAAATTCTAATTTTAATTACAAATCTATAACAATTCAAATTATAAATACTTTCATATATAACACCCATACCCAGTACCCCCACCCGTGAATTAGCGAAGGAATATGTTGTGGGGCAACCGATCCTGAATCCGGTTTCCTCCATTGAGTTATCGACGTACATGGGAGTACGGCTTCAGTCAGTGCAAGAACCATTCGAAGAACCTTTACAGCGTTGCGTTGAGAACATTACAGGAGATATTTCAAATGCAAAGCCATAAAGGTTGTTGAAACTGACCTGATCCTGACTGAATCCGGTTTCCGTACGTGGATGGATGGGATTATGGCAGATGGTACGTAATAATAATATCTAGATACAAAATTGCGTTGCATCTTGTGGGGTTGTAACTCCCGAAGATTACTAAATTACCCTTGTAAACTTGTATTATTTACATGAGATTTGCCCAGTCCGTTTATGGGTGATGGGGCGAATTGCATGTGATGTAACTGACAGGTGGCAGTGGACACATGCTATATCTTTTTTCTTGGTAAATAAGGACACGTGCTATACGGGTAATATCCTATTCTTCCTCTCATCAATCAGTCACCAAGCATGCTTTTACATGTGTACATCCCAAAGAGCACACACAGATCCATCAATTGCAACCTACAAACTAATCCGGATTCTTTCTTTCCTACATACGTGCAATGTGCGTCTCTGGCGTCTCTGGCGTCTCTCTCTCTGTCTTTCTGTCTCTGACTTTCTCTGGCTGGCAATCAAAACACGATTAGTACGAAGAAGACGATGACGACTGTGGAGTCTGTGGTATATCTATAACTCTATATATATAGGACCCTGGGATGCCGGGCAACGAAACAAAAACTACACAAACACTCTATGCTCTATTAACTAAAAAAAGAAGCTGCAGGCGATTCCAATGGCTTCCTTCTTCCTTCTTCGCGCGATCGCTTCCGTCGTTTCTTCCTCCTCTTCCTTTCCCTTGGCTCACCTGATTTTCAGGTCACCTCGCCTCCGTTGCAGGTTCGTCATCGTCTCTCCTTTCTTTCTCTGGTTTTCAATGGTTTTTCGTTGTTGGATTATGTTAATTTGGATCTTCTTTTTTTTTCTCTCTTTTTCGTTCTAGCTTGTTCTTGTTCTCTGATCCTGAGTAAAAATATTGGTAGTTATTTATGCTTTGTTTTCAGTTTATTTCAAACGTAAGAGGGACGGTAGTTAGAATTTTTCCGATAAAGATTGATAAGAAACAGGTGAAAATGCATCTGAAACCAACAGAGCCTCAACTCAATATCCCACGTTTCGGAATCCATCATCGTTTTTTTCTTCTTCTCCTTTGCTTTTTGTCCTTTTCGATGGCCTATGTTTCAGACGACTCTGTTCTTATAATCAATGTTTGTTTCTTTTCTTTTCATTTCATATATAACCGTATAGCTCGAAGAAACTTCTTTTTTCTGATCTTCAATTGAACAAGCAAATCCCTTATTAATCCCTTCTGAATCCATCCTTTTAGCAAATAAACTAATAAAAGAAGGAAAAACTGAGATTGAATTATTTTTACAGCAATTCTTATTGTGATTATTTCTAGAGAGTTATGAGATATATACAGGTAGGTGGTGTTTGAATTGGAGAATGGAGATTTTTTTCGAATAGGGATTAATTGGGATGATGACTACGATAGATTTACCTTTTTTTCTTTAATTAGTGGAAGAAGTACTCAGAGATGCGGAAAACCCATACCTCCTTAACTCCTTTTCCTACTTCCTCATTAATGTTTACTGTCGTATCTTTTTCAATGACTTTTGGCCTTTTCCGGCTCCTCAAGTTTGACCCACAGGCTGTGGTCCTGTGGAGCATGCAGAGCCAAATTTTCTGGACAATCTTTTCTTTGCCCCATTTTAGGGCTGAAAACGGATAAGGTCCGATCGAATCCGAATTTGATCGGATAATATCCGGATCCGGGTACCACCCTTTGATCTGTTTAGTTAGAGGATTGAATTTAAATATATCTTTATGCAATCCAATAGCTATCAAATATTGTATATTATTATATTCTTACAATATAATATATTGTTTATATTATATCCAAGTTTTTTTCTATAATATATAAATCAAATCGATATTCGAATTCAAATTCAAATCATAATCTTGTAAATCTGACGATTTTTTTATTGGATTTGGATCTATTAGATTGCTTATTTAATCGGATATATTGGATATACCCTTCACTAAATCCGATCCGATACATTAATTTGTAACTCTATTTTATCGATTTATATTTATTTTTTTGTTTTATTCTTCAAAACCCTAGGATACAATGTTCTTGTAATAGATTCTCCTTCTGCCATTATCCTTAATTGTACATATAAATAAAAGTTGGGTAAATTGTAGATTCATCTCAAATTCTCAATTAACTTTAAAATGTAACACCACAGTATTTAGGGTCTGTTTGGCTTGCAGTTGGAATTGGAATTGGAATTAAAATCCTCCGGAATTGGTATCATAATAGTTCATTCCCATAGTTTGTTTGGTTCTTACATTAAAATCCTCCGGAATTGGTATCATAATGGTTCATTCCCATAGTTTGTTTGGTTCTTAGAGGAATGGAAATGGGAATTGAAATCAGTAGGAATGGGATTTCATTCCCAATGGAGGGACAGAAAATGGCCATTCTCTCAAATGAGGGAATGCCATGGGAATGAAAATGAGATTCCAATTCTATCCAATCAAACAGTTAGAATTAGAATTGTCCATTTCGATTATGATTACAGACCCTATTCCCACGAACCAAACAGGGCCTTAACTTTCGAAAATTGCCACTTTAGTTCGACTCTGTGAACGGACATTATAATGGATAATAAAATTACTAATCTACCCTCATACTTGGTAGGTTGTCGATGACTTGTCCTCTTCCACATTCCACCCGTATCAAGAGAGGTCTCACTCCGTTCGTTTAAGATTATTCGGTGTCCGGTCAAGGAATTTTTGGCTGACTTCCAAGAGGAGGTGGATTATTCTGGGATTTTAGAAGTTTCTAATCGCATATGACATCATATGCGCCAAATAATCAACAAAATGCTAACAATGACGTCTAAAGTGAGAGAGCCACGTTTTTAAGTTTAGGATCTAAAGTGAGATTACCTCAAATGTAAGGTATTAATATGCAATTTACCCAATTATGAGGTGGGAGAATTTCAAAATTACACATTTCTCACGGACTCAAATGCTCGAAATCTACAGTCATAAAAAAAGCTAGACCTGTTCATGGGCCGGGTGGCCCGATGGGCCGGCTTGGCCCGGCTTGACCCCTGGACTGGCCGGCCTGGCCCGGCTCGACCCCCGGACGGGTTTGAACAGGTATATAGGCTCGCAGGCTTAACCTCGGGCCAAAAAAGCCTGGCCCATAATAAATTCGGGCCGGGCTCGGGATTTGCCAAAATAGCTCGGCCCGAGTCCAACCCGGCCCGACCTATAACTAAACCTAAAAACCCTAGTTGAATACCCCTCTTTTTTTCACCTCCTTCCCTTCTTTTTCCAATCGAATTCTTCTTCTCCACATCCTCTTTCCCTTCTTTATATTATATTTTTAATATATATAAATTTTGAATTTATATATATTTTTAATGTAAATAAATTCTGATTTATATTGATTATTGAATAGGGAAAATTTTAATTTTTTTATTAGGTCGAGCTTTAGGCTCGAGCTTCGGGCTTTTTATTAGGGTCGGGCTCGGGCCCAAGTTGTAGGCTCGTTGGTCGGGCCGGGCTCGGGCTCGGGCCTAACATATTTCTGTTAATGGAGAGTAAAAGCCCGGCCCAAGCCCGGCCTAGCCCCGCTCATGAACAGGTCTAACATATTTCTGTTATGGCTAGACCTGTTCATGGGCTGGGTAGCCAGATGGCTCGGCTCGGCCTGCACTCCGGTCGGGCTTGGTCATGTAATTAGGCCCACGGGCCTGACTTTGGGCCTAACACAGTAAGCCCGACTGTGTTACGGATCGGGCTCGGGATTTGTCAAAAAAGCCCGGCCCGAGCCTGGCCTGGCCCAATTCGACATTATATATTTTATAAAATACATAATATATATTTTATATATTATATAAAATATATTAATAGTATAATATTTATTGAAATATATATATTTATAATTTAATATATACATTTTTTTATTTTTTTTATAATTTCTCTCTCACTCTCTCTCTCTATGTAGTAGCAACATGGGCTAAATTTCGGGCTCGGGCCCAGGCCCGGGCTTTGGGTTTTTTATGAGGGTTGGGCTCGGGCCCAAGTTGTAAGCCCAATGGTCAGACCATGCTCGAACTCAGGCGTTAGGAAAATCTATTAATAAATTTCTGATTTTATCGGGCCTTCAAGGATCGATAGACCCTATCTTATATATTTCTCATTTTATTTTTAAAAATCTATTTTATGAGAGTTCCTCCATTACTCATAGAAACCTCACAGCACATCTTAACCGCAGATATAGGAACATCTCCATATAAAGTTATTATTCATTGAATGTCTCTCCTCTCTTTCTCTGATTTTATAGTCATTTTCAGATCCTATTTCCAATTGTACAAACAGATGAAATTCTTTTTTCTTGAGAAAAAAGAATGAGAAAATTCGTTTATTATTACAAAAGTGGAAAATGATCCATCATATAAAGTTAGCAGGTAACATTGTCGGTGTCCTCCAATTTGGTGACTGATGGAGATAAAGCCACGTTATCTGTATACTTAAAAAGAAGTGTTTTTTGTTCGTGATTAGATGGATGCCACTTATGCATGGTGTGATGGTTGCAAATCGTGACTGCTGACTGCTGAGTGGTCACGTTTCTAATTTTCCTTTCTTTCTCTCATTATTTTGTTTTTTTCCATTGTTTTGGTTAAATTGAGAAAATAGAATAAAAAAAATCCAGTTAACCGAATTGATCACTTTAATATTTTTGGAAAACTAAAGATTGGTTCAATTTTCAATTAACCTAAAAAATAATATATAATATATTATTTATCATTTACAATATAATATATTTTATATATTTATATATTTTTTATAATATATATTATAAACATAAAAATTGAAAAATCGAATTAGTCAAAAACCTAAATTCATCAACCGGTTGATTTGGTTCGGTTTCAGTTCATAAATTTTAGGCAATGTTTGGCATTCATGCTGTTTTCTAAGAAAATGGTGCCACATAGGTGCCCATCAGAGAAAGCGGTGCTTCAAACAATGCCATTTTGGTTGGTATTGTTTTTCAAAATAAAAGATATTGTTTTAGACCACGCCTTGGAAATCAAAAAAATGTGGTCTAGAGCAATACCAAATTCAATGTTTATGTATTATTGTCAATAGTATAATGATGTGGTATTATCTTAGGCATTGGGTAATATAGATCAATATTGAACGTTGCTGCCAGTATTAGTATCAAACAAAACTAGTAGTTTTTTTAAAAAATGCCTATATGGTAGCACTGATTCCAAACAAAAAAATAAGCATCATGATGTTGCTCGATTCGAGGTGGTGCACGAACCAAGGTTGCAGTTAGATAGTCCTTGCCAACAAGGCGGAGCTGAGGTGGAAGGACGGAGCCGTGTTTCAAAACCTGTGATCAAGAAAGGAAGTTAGAGGCCCGAGGAATTGTCCCCAAGTAAGCACTCCGACACTCAAGTCAGTAGAAGGTGATAGATGGTTGGACCGAGCAATGAGTGTGCTGGTCCGAGTAAGAGAGTAATATGGGTACTAGAAATTGGAATCTCTTATCTTGAGCGGGTGATACATTTTTATAGTTGAAGGTCCGTGTCTTGATTGAATTAGGCTTCCAAGACTGTCGGGATGAGGTTCACCACCAAGGTCTTAGGGATAGAATTCTAATCCCTAGTGGAGTTGTCATCATCTCTCTCCTACTTTTAGGCGTGTTTATCCACATGACATGAAGCTGACATGGTTGAGAGGATAAGGTAAAAAAAGGTTATGGAAATAGCGTAGCACGGCCCTCACTGCAGAGCCACCATATGCCACGGAGCTGACTGGGCGGCCACGTGGCTTTAGAAACCAGCTCAACCATGAGCCGAACACATCACTTTTTAGAAAAAATAGTATTAAACAAGTATTACCAGTTGGTCTCAAAAGTTACTCATACGAATCAATGAAGTGTATGACTTTAACAAAAAAATAAAGTACGAACGCCGTCGTGGGAATCGAACCCACAACCACATGGTTAAAAGCATGCTCTCTATCTGCTGAGCTAAGATGGCAAGTATATTCGCATATTTCCCATCATCATTAATAGTTCTTTAGACATGAATCAATTTTTTTCTGGGACCTTGTAGATTCTCTCGTAGTCGTATTGTCGTATCGCTCCATCTTCGACATTTCATCCGAGAAAACTTTGTATATTCGCATTTAACAGCCAGAGCCAGGCTGTTCGTAGTTTTCCGATTTTTTTTATCTTTTTACTCCCATCCTAATTCCAATCCCAATGCTGCTCCACTAGAAATCCGGACTCCAAGTCTCCAACTAACCGAAACAGCCAAAGGAACCTTGTCACAATTTATCGTGGATCCAGAATGGCAGAATCTAATTAAGGGAAACAGCCAGATGGGAATTGGGGGCCGGCTGGCACCTCTCATCCCATCACTTCTCCCTCATTTCAATGCTGATTTTCAAAAATCAAGGAGACGATGTTGATGATGATGAATACATGTAAAGGACCCCACATAGTTAGCACAAGGCTTGTATGATGATGATCATCCCATTAATTTTCTTGCAATTAACCTTGTTTGGATGTTTAGACCAAGAAAATACCTTTAAATTTAAACAGATGTATTACAACTTTCTCACACACCAAATCAAGCAGCTTATTGAAAACATCTTTCCATCAATGAAATCATCGATGTACATCTGTGGGATTGGTGCAGGATGAAATCCAGATCTCAATCCAATATATTTACTCAACGTATGTTCAGTACACTAGGGGTTTGACTGGTCAAAGTCTTTTCCAAAAATATATATCTTTTCCTATTATGAAAACATTATATATCTGCACAAAAGGTCTAAAAGGTTGTGTTGTGTTTATAGTTTATACTAGTTGATATGAAAAATGACAATTATCTTGTAATTACACTTTTGTACATAATCTCAGGACTCTTTGGAGTGTCAGTGTCAGACTCACGTCATCCATTGCAACACTGACTGCAATCTAAATTTTTAATGTCTGTGACTGCAATCTAAATTTTTAATGTCTGTGACTGCAATTTAATTTGGTTCGCTGTGGCTATATATGGGTGCAGAATTTTCTAGTAAGGTCCAACTGAGAAAAAGCCCAAAGCCAGGAAAGAGGCAAGCCCAAACCCACAAGATCAACAACCAATAAATTAGAAAAGATGGGTTTCTGGACACTTTTCCAAGTGGCTTCAATGCCAGTATTAGAGGTCCTCCTCATTGGTGTTCTGGGGGCTTTCATGGCAACCGACTACTGCAGTCTACTACTCAATGCAGATGCTCGCCGATACCTGAACAAGGTACCATCAAGACATACCCTATTATTAGCTATTACTGATGAGATGAGATGACAATATTGAAATTAATTTCTTCATATTCTCTAGCCTGCTGGTAACTTTTGCTCCAATTAATGCAGATTGTGTTCGTTGTGTTCGCTCCATCTCTCGTGTTTGCATCTCTAGCTAAGACTGTCACGCTTGAAGACATTATTTCATGGTAAGAAGTTACTTGTGCTTTATTTTTATATATATATTTACTTTTGTGTGTTGTGGGGGTGATTTGTTGATCTTCTATTTAATTAATTAGGTGGTTTATGCCGGTTAACATCGGCCTAATCTTCTTAATTGGAGGAATTCTTGGATGGATTGTTGTAAAAATACTGAAACCCGAGCCACATCTGGAAGGCCTTATCATTGCTGCATGTTCAGCAGGTATTATAGTTGTTCCAATTTGTTTCAGCATTCTGTTTTTATATGTGTACCCATCAGCAGAATTGTTTTGGGCTAGCTCTGATCTAGTATCTCACTCAGCAGCATTCTTCTTTTTCTCCATTAATAATTAAACCAGGAAACTTGGGAAACCTTATGTTGATAGTCGTCCCTGCAATATGTGACGAGGATGGCAGCCCATTTGCTGATAATAAATTCTGCAGCTCCGCTGGGCTCTCCTATGCATCTTTCTCCATGGCGGTAAAGTAACCCACGTCTCATTATTTCTGCAATATTCTCTGTTCTATCTGTGATCATCTTCCATTTGTATATCTTTGCTGGTAGAGATACAACGGGATTCTGTAATTCAATCAACCTAGCTGGTTTCATCAAATGATTGCACGCCATGCATAGTTTAAAGTTGATTGAGTTTTTCTTTTAGACTAACACTCCATCCTTCTACTTTAAATGTCATACAGCTTGGAGGTTTCTTTATCTGGTCTTACACCTACTATCTTATAAAAACTTCGGGAATAAGGTACAGAGCACTTCAGGCAGCTGAATCAATTCTAAAGCTACCAAACACAGATCCAGATGCCACCGGTGAAGCTCACCTTCTCAAAACAGATGACCTAGAAAAAGCCAAGGTCGCTGATGAGTATACAGGAAATCAAGTTGTAAGTGATCCTTTTGTTTTCGAGTGCATAAATCAACAGATTATAAATTTTGCATTCATTTGATTGTTAACATGATTTGTATTCCTATTTGATGTAAAATTTGTACCTTTTTGTCTACACCGGGCTAGCCTACCTATCATGGTTGAACATGCCAGTGTTCAGTACAGATGAGGCCCACAGTGGGCACCGGCATGTTCAACTGTGATAGGTAGTCCAGCCTGCCTGGTGTGTATAATCTTGTCTCCAGCTAATCCGCTCCCTGTTGTTGGTAGCGGAGATCTATTATCAAGTCCTGCTGCCACCGGTGGTTGGGACTTGGGGGGTTATGGATTAGCCTACCTCAATTCTCTATCATATAAAAAGGAGACAACATTGTCTCCCTTCCTACCTCACTCCAAAGAGTTCGGGTCTCCTGCCCACATAGGAGATCCAGAATCCACTCCCAAAACAAATAACCCTCTCCTACCTCCATTATTTTTCATATAAGTCAGGAATTACATAATTTTATTTCCTAATTTACACCTTACAAACAAATTAAACAAAGTTAAATGTGAAACAAAAGTAAATCAGAATTTACAGTCCGCGGATTTGCACTCCCATGCATTTACATTTATAGGGGTGCGAATGGTTTGCTCTCAATTCTAAAATAATGACATTCTACATTGTACAACAGTTATCAAGTGAGAGAGCAGAAGAGAAGAGGACATTCTGGGAAAAACTAAAAGGAGTTATTCATCAGCTTCTAGAAGAGTTAATGGCACCTCCGACCATTGCCGCAGTAAGCAATTTACTTTGAAATCGGTTTTAGTGCTCACAAGACCGTGCTCACAGATTTGCACAGTCCCTTGCATCCTTGGGAATATTTCTCCATAAAAAAACATACAAGTACAGAGGTATTTCCAATGCATGGCTAGTTGTAAAAGGCTGTTCAAACAGTATGAACATGGTCTTGTGAGCACTCAAGCGGGTCTCATTTCTTCTGGATTCTAATATATGTGTTTGAGCAGTTATTTAATTTTGTCATTATTTATTTAAGACAAGAAAAATCCTTGCACTTTTGCATTTCCTACCAGATCGTGGGATTTATCTTCGGAGCAACGCCTTGGTTGAAGAATCTTATCATCGGCGACGATGCTCCTCTGAGAGTAATCCAAGACTCTATCACTCTACTAGGGTATGCATTAATTATATTGTTATGCTTAAGACCCATCAATTAATAAATATATAAACAACCTCTTCATTCAAGCACTCAGATGTTCCAGTTCTACATTAGGAAGAATCACCACTTCACCAGTTGAGTTTAGGAATGGCAACGGGTAAGGTATCCGTGCAAATTGCCTTATTCATTTCCGAACTCGTCATGTATTCTTGACTCTAAATCCTCTCTAATTTTTCCTCTTAGTTATTCCAACCCACTCCGTCCCATGCCCGTTAAACCCATCTCAACCGATTTCAAAAGTTAATTAACGATTTCTACTATAAAAAAAGCTTATCAACTCCAAAAGCATGATTTGAACCCGGATCAGTTAATGATAGGGACAAAACTTAACACTACTTTAAGTCTTTAAGCCATTAAGCCATCTTACCTTTTGACTTTTGTGGTATTTAATGAAATAAAATAATTGGTATTAACTTTTGTATTTATCCTAACAAACAATATATTTTTATGATTAGCAATTCCAACTAAAAATTAAGAAAAAGAATATTTAAAATTATTATTTTATAAATAAATAGAATAAATAATCTATCAAATTCAAATTTACATCAATAGATGATTTTAATCACAAGAATTTATTCAAATAAAATATTAATAATAGAACAATTATCTTAACTAATATTTTTAATTTATATTAAATAACATTATATTTATCATTTACAAAAGATAAAAAAAAATTGTTTACAAAATATTCTAGAATATAGTATCAAATTGAATCTATCAAATCCATTAATTTACATTTATATGAAAAATGGTTTTTAGTTTCAAAAAATTAATAGAAGTTCAAATTTTAATAATGAAAAAATTATTTTAGTAATTAAAAATTATGAATTTGCATATGATATATATCTTAAAAAATTTAATAGATTTGATTTTTTGAGTAAAAATTATATATTTTTATAAATTTTTTAGTGACAATTTAATTTATATTTGAGAATTCAATATTTGGTTAACCCTTTTTGTTAATGTTAAAAGGTAAAAATAATAAAATAAAAAATAACTGATATAATAATTAGGATAAACATAATAGGTTCATATGTTTTGTGTCTTGGACTCTTAATTAATGTATTGTTTGATATTATCCAAGTTGTTCGATATGATATTGGGTATAGATACTTTAATCCTTGGTTCAATATTAAAGTATATAAAAGATGTTTTTCAAATTTCATTATCAACCAGCAACATTCAACAAAAACCAACATTACATAGAACTCTTCCATGTAAAAGAGCAAAACAAGATAGTATAAGTCAAAAAATAAATAAAACTAAGTGACATAAGAAAATGGGTAAACAAATGAGTTTTTGATTTCAAAGAACCAAAATCCAAAAAAAAAACCTAAAAATTACCCGCCAATAGGTCTTGGGCTCTTGTTCTTAATTGTAAACCTTAAGGGTAAGTGGGTAAACAAATAAACATAAAGGTTGAAGGATTGGAGCTTGACTTAAAAAATTCTCTTAATATATTAAATATTATAAATTATTTTATACTATATATTATATCATATCACACACACACAAATTTTATATATATTAGATGGGTTTATAATCCCAAACCCTATGGGGTTTTGATAAACGAGTCATATTAGGGTCGAGATGGGTTGGATACCCAAAAATTCTTGTGAAATTGCCATCTTGAGTTGTAGCGGAACTGAAGAGCTTATCTTCCTACCAGCATTTTCAATTCACCATTAACCCAGCTGGTTGAACCATTCAAATTGTCATTGATTGTAATTTTGGATCCGATTCTATTAAAGCCTAGAAATTGTTTAAAAACTGTTGATCATGTCAAAAACCATATGACCTAGGCCATCAAACTGTTGACTCATTCAAGTCAACCCAATGACTAGGTGTTTGGGTCATGGGTTGTACATTAAATATGCATGCACACCATAACTTTGTATTCATATGTCTAATTGGGGTGATTTTTTTGTTTTGATAGCTTTTTGAGATCTATATGTCCCAAAGGAATTCTATAATCATGAAAAAACCCATTTTTAGCTTCAAATTATATTTTTTTATAAATAAAAAAATTTAATTTAAAAAATATAAAATAACAAATATAATAATATATTATTTATTAATAAAATATATTTACATACATACCAGTGACCCATGACTAGAAGACAAAAATGATTCGGTCAGTTTCTAAAACATTTTTCCCTACTTGCCGAGCAATTATTTATCTTTCATTTAATTTCTCACTCAAACTGGTCACTATGTGTAGGGCTGGGACACTACCCTCCAGTATCCTTATCATCGGGGGTAACCTTACCAAAGGTAAAGAAATAAAGAAATCTGTAATTCTCAACATATGTTGAGTACTGAAATTTCAACATTTTTTTACTGAATAATCCAAACCCTAAGCAGGTTTGCGCTCGGCAAGATTAAAGCCCTTGGTGATCATTGCTGTCGTTTTTGTGCGGTATATGATTCTCCCTGCCATCGGGATCGGCGTAGTTATAGCAGCTGGCAAATTTGGGTTACTCCCGTCGGACCCATTATTCCGATACGCGCTAATGGTACAATTTACTCTGCCTCCTGCCATGAGTATCGGTATGTTGTCTTCTATCTCAAGAGTCAAGTCCCAACTTTCTAAGTTTCTATTATTATTTTAGTTAGGAATGGATTGGTGCATATTAAAGGGTCATTAATCATTTACTAAAACACTCCTACCGATCTTTTACTAAGAAGTATTTGTTTTATCATTTGTAATGTTGATAAGAAATTGTAAATTAATCATATGGATCAAACTAGTAACCCGATATGGTTGGTTTTTAAAATGATTTGGTCGTTCTTGGTTTGGAAGTTGGCAAAAATTGATTATTCGATTTGGTTGCGGTTTTACTTTTTGTAACTGGGTCAAATGGTCTGATTGTCCGATTCAAATGGATGGTTCATTCTGATTTAAAAAATAAATAATTAAAATAAAAAAACGACCAAAACCATTGTCTAGGTCGACAGTTTGACTGCCCAAGTCAGCAGGTTGTTGACCAAATCAATGGTTTTTGGTAAGGTTCAAAGTATCGACATGTATCGGCCAATATTGGCCCGTATCAGTCGATACATATCGTACCGCTGGCTTCCTGATACGCCCCTACAGGGGTTGTATCGAGTCAGACCATGGTTCAAAGGGTAGTCGGAACTTAAACCAACCCCTTTGAATCGATTTTGAAAAAAAAAATAAATAAAACATAAAAAAAGCACCGGTACGCCCTATCGGCGTATCGGCCTATGTCGATACTTTGAATTTTGGTTTTTGTCTCATTAACAGTTTTTGGGTGAAACAAAACCAGTTGCCTGACTGGTTCCCAAGTCAACCAGTCTGACCATCTGATTTGGTCCAGTTTTCAAAACCATGGAGTAGATAGATAGATATGCCCTTTCATATATGTGTTTCGCTGCTGATTTGTGTCTTCTTTTATCTTTTTCTTTTCTTTCTTTTCTTTTTTTGACACTTGGGCAACTGTTATTCTCCCTATTTGTCTTTTCAGCCATGTATCTCTCTATTCAATTTGATAAAAGGGAAATTTCTTGAATAGTACCTTAAACTTTGAGGGTTGTGTCAAGTCGGTCCCCTAACCTTAAAGCGTGTCTCTGCAGTACTTAACTTTTAAATTGTGTTTAAGAAGTCCCTATCGTTAGTTGACTGGTAGTCAATACCATCACGTGATATTTTTATGACAATTTTACCCATTTTGTCTGAGTGTTAGAAGAAGGAAAGGGGGAAAAGGATTATGAAATCGGACACTGATCAACTATTGAAGCTACTACTCCCATATTCAAGCTTCCCCGTGTTCAACGATCAACTGTAATCAGATGATCACCTGCCTGATTTTATAACCCTTCTTCCTCTTTCTTTCTTTTAACATTCTGACAAAATAGGTAAAATGGTTAGAAAAATATCATAAAAGATAAATTTATAATTTTTAAATTATTTAATGCATACCTAATGTCACATAATAGTATTGACTAACAGTCAACTAACTAGAGACCTATTAAATAGAATTTGAAAGTTCAAGATAGTGCATAGACACGTTTTGAAATTTGGTGATCTATTTTGACACAACCCCCAAAGTTAAGGCTACTGTTAAGAAATTTTCCCTTGATAAAAAGTAAAAAATGAGTGACACTAAACAGTAACAATATGAGAATGAAGAGACAACATAATTAATGAAGACTAACACTACAAATAGATTGACACTGCAACCGAGCATAAATAGATGTGCCCACTTATTTAAGATCGACATTTTTATGTGAAAAGCCTAGATTTTGGGTTCCTTTTAATTAAATCCAATGTGAAGCAAAATGGATGTTTGTTGGTTGGTTTCGGTTGGCCTTAAAACTCAACCCGATTATTTTCGTTTGGTTGACAAAATTAAATCCAATTGAACTGAGTTGATCCTAGTACAGCCCTAATCATTCAAAAACGGTAACTAGGAAAATGTTTAAAGACTCCATAATTGTTTTCAGAAGTATCCCTAATGCTTGTTTGTATAGAATATAAAAGTGATCAAATAAAATTAAAAACTAAATAGATTAAATTTATTCAAATGGGCATTGTCATTTTTCACTATCATTTAACATTATAATTACAGGGAGTATTTTAATAAAATACAAATTATAGGATAAGCTTTAGTAAATCCATGAAATTTAGGGGATGTTTAACTAAATAGCCCAATATTAAATCCATTGTAAACTAAGCTCATATTTATTAATTAAGGGTAACGACTGTTAACATGTAGGTACCATGGCACAGCTGTTTGATGTGGGCCAAGAAGAATGTTCCATCATTTACCTGTGGACCTACTTGATTGCAGCACTCGCCCTTACAGTTTGGTCCACCATCTACATGTGGATCCTAAGTTGAAAAGCTTTGGCAAATGAAATCCATTATTTCTAGTAGGCCCCTAACCCGTACAATTATTGTCCATTTCAGTCAATTGTAACTTATAGCATCAGCAATACTGTAGTGTTATATTCATTTTTTTTTTCAAATAAGTATGCAATAGAAAGCTATTCTAGTCCCAAACAGCATTTGAACCTTGGTTTGAAACATTAAGGCTGTGTTTGGCTGCAATGTAAATAAATTTGCACTGATGTAAAGCCATGGCAGTGTAAATGATTTGAGTGTAAATTTTGACCTATTTTTGTTTTAAATTTTAAATTATATTATCTGATTAGAGTATAAATGAGATAGATTAAGACATGAAGTAGAATAAAGTAAAATCCAAAACAAAATTAAACAAGAATTTGCATTTTTTACATTTGCACTCTCATGCATTTGTACTAATACAAATAAATTTGTACTGCAACCAAACACAGCCTAATTGATCTTGTGTGATTTGATTTCATTCATTTTGATTGTACTGTTTTTTTTTTTCATTAAAAAACAAAGAAAATTATGATTGAACTTATTGATGTCTGGTGTGTGCGAAACACTCCATTTATAAAACTAAGTGAGTTACCTCCCCAATGCAAGTTTATGGGTGTGATGTGGGCCGTGCCGGGTTGGCACGACCCACTTTTGTCATGCCGCGTGAATGCTCGTGCTGTGTTGGTATGACACGCTAGAGCAGGGAGGACGCCAAGCATAGGCCCGGACCCGCAGCCCATGGGGGCCAGCACGATTTTTTTTATGAATGAAAATTTAAAGGAAAAAGAATGTAAATTTGAAATAAAAATAATAAAGATAGGCAATAAATTGAAAAAAAAAGAATCTTAAAGTTTTACTCCTCATCAATTTTAATGTATACAATTGTTCATATACAAAATAATAAAATTAAATTAAAAAAACAATGAAATTGAAAAGAAATAATATAAATAGAATTGAAAATAAAAATAAATTTGAAAATCCCCATTCCTTGCAGAAATCATCAGGTACGGGCAGGGTACATGTGTTTGGTCAGGGACAGGATGTACAAAAACTGGCCCCACCTCGTCCGTTGCCATTCTTAGTAGAAAAAGGCTGCACCTAATGAGCCAAAAGATGTGTCGCCACGTTTGCATTCTACATA
The DNA here is from genome assembly GCF_000365185.1 of Nelumbo nucifera. Next base: position 725,227 of record NW_010729137.1, on the reverse strand, counting down.
CTGTTAGAAACCAGAACTCTAGCACTTAGAAAGGCGTTAGAAATCTGAATAATATCTTCAATCAAAAGGAAAAAGAGGGGTGAAGAATATATATATATATATATATATAACTGATTTGGATACTTATGGATTTGAATCACGTCACATCCGAATTTCATTGGATTAGGTTGAATCTCAAATTTTGGGAATCCACACACCCCTAAATGAGATCCGCAATCAAGTTAGTGGGTTATCCTTGTAGTCCAATAAGAACAAGGGCTATCTTTGCGCTGAATGGACTCACTCAATATATTGCGTCTCTTCAAGTAGATAATTCTAAGGGTTTGTTTGGCATGTTTTTCTGCATGTGTTTACAAGTTGGAAAGATTGATTTTCGGTCTATTTCTGTTTGACATATAGAAGATCTAGTCGTTAAAAGACAGAACAGTGAAAAGATATAAAAAAAACTCATTTTGGGCTGATTTCGGGAAGCTCCAAAAAAAGTTTTTCGCATTTTAATTTCACGTGAAAAGACACACATCTGCCAAACGTACTTCGGGCTGTTCAGATCTTCATGCAAAAGACGTATGAAGATCTTCCCAAAAATATGTGCCAAACGGGCCCTAAGGCTTCTCATGGATAGGAGTGTCAATGAACCGGTTTTGGATTGACTTTCATCCAAATCAAAATCAATTTGGACAGATTGGACGGACCAATAAGACATATTGAATTGGTATGGACCAGTCTAGATTTCATAGGCCAAAGTATTTATTGGATTGGATTGGACATGGTCCATCTGTAATAGATTTATATAGGATTGGGTCGGATTGAACCAATATCCCATCCATTGATATAAGATAAGAATACAAGTGTCAATGGACCAGGTTTGGGTTGAAGCCAATTTGAATAAATTGGATGATCCGAACATTGAATTGGACTGATCCAAAATGGTCTAGAATATTCAACCGTTTGAATTAGACCTGATCCGTCTGTAATGAATTCATATTAGACCAGATCGGATTGAAGCAAATCCAGTCCAATTGACACATCTACTTGTGGATTCTTTTTACATCATCAAAATGGATGAACCCTTCATAGCAGGGAGGCATGCAGGTTATGGCGTAAGCTTAATAAACTAGGGGGATTGCAATTTGCAAGTTGAGTATGAAGTTACAGAGCATTGGATGCGCGGGGCCATTGAAATTTTGACAAATTCTCAACCTGAGACCGCCCAAGTTGGTCATATTTGCAGAATTGTATGCAGTGTTTGTATATATATATATATATATATATATATATATATATATATATATATATATATATATATATATATCAAATTGGTTCAAAGGCACAAAGGGTGTTTCACAACATGAATGGTTTTATTTTCACTTGTTTTTGAAATTGGCATAGCAGCAGAAAAAACAAAATAATGATCTTGATCACTGTTTTCGTTTTCACATGTGATTTTGTTTTAAAAAACAATATATGTTTTTGAAATCATTAAAATAATAGTTTTTAAAACAAAAAACAAATTTTATAGTTTAGAAGGACAATATATGTTTTTGAAATCACCAGATTTGTATTTATTATACTCTTTCCAAACTGGTTCGATCTATAAAATTGTTCACACTTCACAAAATTATTGGCATTATGTTAGATTGGGTTTGACACGGAGTAGAATAAATCCAATTAAGGTTGATCCAAACCCGATCTCCCCATCCATGTTTATTAACTTTTGTCTCCCTCCAATTCGTGTTTATTCCTTTTGCCCCCTTAAGAAAAAAAATCATGGCTTGGCCCCTAGACTGTAGAGCCCACAAACCAAATGGTCAAAGTAGTTCCATTTCTGGATTGTTTTTTAAAACCTTACCATTAACATAAGTTGTCCACCGATTGTACCATTTATAAGGAACTAGTGTAAAGGGCACAAGGGCAAAGCTAGGGGGTGACCAAGGAGAGCCAAGGCCCTCCTATGCCTTAAAAATCAAGGATGCAAACAAATTGGGGTATATTTGAATTTGATTTGATAATATAAATCTTATATTTGATCTTCGAAGATCCAATGGATCTTACAAAGATTAATCCAAATTTGAATTTGTAAAGGATGTCGGATATCCGAATTTGATTTTATCCAATTTAATTACCCATAAGTCCGTAAAATTTAATAAATTATTAATAGAAAAAAAGCCTATACAAAGAAAAAAATAGAAGCATTTTTTTCAACCATTTTCTTCGTTTATATTTGAAAAAAAATAGGGGTATACATGTCTTTTTACAAATCAACAAAAATACATTATAAGTATATTTATAAATAATATATATATATATATATGTGTGTGTGTGTGTGTGTGTGTATGTATGTTGTATCCTGTTTTTTTATCTGATCTGATCCGAATATTAGAATCTTACAAAATAGGATCAGATTTGAATTCGATCTAATCCATTTGCACGCCAATTAAAAATCCCTACAATCTTATTGATATTTTTTTATATATTTTGGTTTCCCATCCATATTTATTAACTCTTTAGCCTCCCTAATCCATGTTCATTAGTTTTTTCCGTGAATATGCCATGTACATTGTACAAGTAAAGAGTAAAGAAATAAGGATCCGTTTAGTTTGCAGTCGGAATCGAAATCCTCCAGAATCAGAATTGGAATGGTCCATTCTCATAATCTGTTTGGTTCAAACAGGAATAGGAATAGGAATTGAAATTTCCAGGAATGGGATTTCATTCTCAAGGGAGGGACAGGGAATGTCATTCCAGCAGGGATTTCCATTCCATCCAATCAAACAGTTGGAATCAGAATAGTCCATTCCGATTTTGATTCTGATTCCAAACCCCTATTCCCACAAACCAAACGGGCCTAAATTGACATTATAAAACTCAAATTTAGCTTTTATGATTATATGAACCAAAACCAAGACGAGTGAGTATTCGCGTATCTTTTATTTTCCTTTCTTTTTTGTGAAAATTTTCCTTATAATCTAATGTTATTCCTTCACAGCGCAGCTTCGAATTCATTCTACCGATGTGCCCTGCTAACGTTATTCCTTGACAACCCAGCCAGCTTCGAATTCATTCCTTGCTGATTTTTTAACCCAAAAAAGGAAAGAAAATGAAGATTATATATATAAATTAATTATATAGTCGGTTTAAAACAGTAAGAATCGGTTCAAACCCAATTATTAATCAGGAAAAAACACAAATCCGTAACTGACATAATCGGTCAGTCGGTTTGATTACATTGGTTAGACCAACCAATTGACAGCAATAGCAAATCACCCACCAATTACCAATTAGCGATATTAATCGAATCCGGATTAATTTAAAACAGCTGTGAGAAAGTGATGAGTAGCTGTGGGCCCCATGCATTTAATGACCGACTTGGGGCGTTATCATTGGTTACGTGTAAGAAGATAAAAGAAAGAAAGAAGGCAGTTAGGTGATTGGGTGAGCGGATCCAATCTCATACAAATCACACAGTCACATGCTTAATATCACAACATCTCTGCAAGCTGATCTGTCTTGTCTGCAGGTTAATACCGCCATTTTACATCCTCAATTATTCTCAATCATTTCCCGTTTCATGATGCTCAATTATCGTTGGAAAGAAACACGCCGATGGGTTGTTCTGCGTCGATACTATACTGGTTAGTGATCTGCTACCAACGAACGGTCCCAACATTGCCTCAACCGCCCAATGCAGCCGCACATTCGGAGATGTTCTCGATGTACGGCTGATAGGGACGTTGTTGGTAGCTTATCCGAACTCTTATAACATTAGATGCTACTTTCTCTCTCATCAAATTAAAGGCTGATTCCCGATTCTAGCCCTACGTACGCATCGTTTCTTATAAAAAAAATTAACCTATAGTGGCTACTGGCAACGGTGATGACTGATGAGATGACGACTATCGCCTCTATCACTCTTACGATATATATATACACCTGAAACCTGATACCTGACTGAAATGCCGAGGAACGAAACAAATTAAATTAAACTATTCTCTCTCTCTCTCTCTCTCGCTCGCTCGCTCGCTCGCTCGATTAAGAGCCTGACGATTCCAGTTGCATTTCTCTGCGTTCTACGCGCGATCGCTTCCGCCATTATTTGTCCTCATTTTCCGTTTTTCGGGCCTGATTTTGAGGTCCTCTCGGACTCGCCGTTGCAGGTTTGTCACCCGTCTCACTGGTTTATAGATTTGACGTTGTTGACCATATACATATATAGATATTGTTTATATTTGGATTTCTGCCGAGGGAAATTAAAATTTCGGTATCTACATCTCATTTCTCATCACCATCATCATGAAAAACTTCGTTCGATCACTGGTTTTTATTTCAGTTGCTGATCAACGTTTCCTTCAGTTGTCTTCTGTGAGATGTTTCTCATTTCAATGGTGTTTCCATGAGAAGTCCTTTTCATTCCGATACCATAACTAGCAAGGAAAAAAAAGGAAGTAAAATAAAACAAAAAAATTATAACACAATAAAAAATCGTTCAAAAACACCAAAATCAATTAACCTCAAATCTCCACATTTGCAGAGCTTTATAATACTTCAAACATATATGATATACACAGAAAACAGAAATACTCTAATAGAAAGCTATTATCAACATTTGTGAGCTATTTTTTGTAGAACCTCGCTCTTCAATTACCAAAAAAGTAGAAACAAAGATCAGAAATCGGCAGTCCAACAATCAAGATTTACAAAACAATGATGAAAACTGTAAAAGTTGAGGATTTCGCAGCAGTAGGGATTGGCGGGTTTGGATTTTGGCTCATTAATAATAACTGTGTCGCATTAATGGCTTTTTAACTTTAGTTCATCAATTTGCGTCAGAGGCCGATGAGATGAGTCACATCTCACATGCTTTACCGGCTTAGCTAACAAGTTTGATTTTTCTCATCAATAATAGAGTAATTAATTAGAAATGTGTGGAATTTTCAAATTTATAATTTTTTAAACAAAATGGTCCAACAATAATAGAGTAACTGGCGTGAAACAATACAAAGAAATCATTTTCGAAATGCCAACAAGGCAATTAGAAATTAATGAGGTGGGCCCTGGCTGGGTCCTAATGTATACTTCAACTACAAGGCAAGTGCCTCTCTCTCTCTCTTTCTTTTTTTAATGTGTGGTGGGGAGTGAACTAGATTGAATCGGGCTTGCAGGAGAGTGGTTATCCAATGAAAAATGGGTGCCCCGCCTTGAACCTACAGCGACGTTTGTGTACTTGAGCTTGCAGGAGAGTGGAGACCAGGCTAGACTCCCAACCCAAAAGTATGCCACTTTGACCTAGACTCCCAGGCCATGAAGGGATCCTTTTCTTGATATCAATAAATTAAATTTGTCCTTTATTAACCGTCCACGAAAGGAATTCTGACCGGGTTGGGACATTTGTTGATGGGTCCAAATATGGTTTTCAAAACCGGATCGGACCGGACGGTCAGATCAGAAAAATCAGATCAGGTGACTGGTTTTTTCCTAAAAACTGGATTTTTCCCCAAAACCATTGATTTTGATCAGCGAACCGTTGAATCGGGCGATTAACCGTTCAAACTATTCAAACGGTTTTGACCGTTTTTTTATTTTTTTTGTCAGAATGGTCCAAGTGTTTGGTTCAAACGATCGGACCATTCGACCCGATAACCGGGCCCTTGCCGGTTGGGTTTTAAAAACCATGGATCCAAACGTTCATGAGTCCAGCCCAAATACTCGGTTTTCAAAAGTAATACTATTTTTACCTTGCTTATAATATAGTCTGTTAGTTCTCCTTGAATCTAGATTATATATGATCAATGACTACAACTTAATTAATTTGGTTGTGCCAGAATTTTCTAACAGGGTACTTGCAACACATTGCATTAGCAAAGAAGCCAAAACCATCTAAACAGAGCCAACAAAGATAAGTTTATAAGAAGACAGAAAAGAAAGATGGGTTTCTGGACACTTTTCCAAGTGGCTTCCATGCCAGTATTGCAGGTTCTCCTCATTAGTATTCTGGGGGCTTTCATGGCAACCAACTACTGTAATCTACTCAATGCAGATGCTCGGCGACACATGAACAAGGTACCAAGACATACCCATTAGCTATTACTGATGAGATGAGTAGATGACAATGGAATTTCATCATATTCTCCAATCTGATGATAACTTTCCTCCAATTAATGCAGATAGTGTTCATCACCTTCACTCCATCTCTCATGTTTGCATGTCTAGCTAAGACTGTCACATTCCAAGACATTATTTCATGGTAAGCTATGCGTATAACATTACAGATGTATACGTAATATACCTTTACAAAATGTCTAGTTGTACTTATCTTTTTCTTCCCACTTTTTTGATCTTCTGGTTAGGTGGTTTATGCCAGTTAACATTGGGCTAACCTTCTTAATTGGAGGAATTCTTGGATGGATTCTTGTAAAAATACTGAAACCTGAGCCATATCTAGAAGGCTTGGTCATTGCTACATGTTCAGCAGGTAATTGTAGTTTTGAGCGTCACTAGCACCTACGCATATGTACGTACCCAGCAAATTAAATGTGTTTTGAGCTGTATATAGTTTGCACTCAACATTTTCTTTTTCTATATATTCATTCACTAGGAAACTTGGGAAACCTTCTGTTGATAGTCGTCCCTGCAATATGCAACGAAGATGGTAGCCCATTTGGTGATCATAATGTGTGCGGCTCTGTTGGGCTGTCCTATGCATCTATGTCTATGGCGGTAAAGTAACCCATGTCCCTTTTTCTGCAATATTCCCTGTTCTATCTACGTTCGACTTCTATTTTGGACATCTTTTATACTTGCTGGTAGTGGTAGGGAATCAACTGGATTCTGTAACTCAAATACTCAATCAACCTAGCTTGTTTCATGACTGATGAGCTTTCAAAATCATAGTACGCCATGCATAATTTTGAAATTCAGTTTCAGTTTTTTTCAGTCTAACACTCTCATCGTTCTACTTAAAATGTCAAACAGCTTGGAGGTTTCTTCATCTGGTCATACACTTACCATCTTATACGAACTTCGGGAATAAAGTACAGAGCACTTCAAGCAGCTCAGTCAATTCCGAAGGTACCAAACACAGATCCAGATGCCACTGGTGAAACCCACCTTCTCAAAACAGATGATCAAGAAAAAGCTGTAGTAGTACTAGTCCCACCAGCGAAGCCCGTTGATGAGGATACGGAGAATAAAGTTGTTGTAAGTGATCCACATCCACAGTTTCACATTTCCTTTAGTAGGGTACAAAGCGAATAGAAAGATGCTTGGGTTTGATCATGAAGGTCAGCATTGGGGATTTCATACCAGAATTTAGAATAATCACACTCTACACTGTATAACAGATAGCAATTGAGAGAGCAGGAGAAGGAAAGATGGCACTCTGGGGAAAAGTAGAAGAGACTCTTCACCAGATTCTGGAAGAGTTAATGACACCTCCCACCATTGCCGCAGTAAGTTCATTTCTAGATTATATTATTATTACGTGTTTCTGCAGTTTATTAATGCTGACCCCATTTCTTAAAGAATAAAGACTAAAGAAAGAAACATCCTTGCGCTGTTGCATTTCCTACCAGATCTTGGGATTCATCTTCGGAGCAACGCCTTGGTTGAAGAATCTTCTTATCGGCGAAAGTGCTCCTCTGAGAGTAATCCAGGACTCGATCAAACTACTAGGGTATGCAACCTGAAGAACTTATATGTCCTCCTACTTGCCGATTAGCACTGGTTTTCCTTTTCATTTAACAATCAAATTCAGTCTCACCAAAAACTGGTCACTTTGTGTAGGGATGGCACAATACCATGCATTACCCTGATACTCGGGGGCAACCTCACCCAAGGTAAAGAAATAAAGAAATCTGTAGCTCTCCTCATGTTGAGTACTGAAATTTCAACCTTTTTTGTTCTTACTGAATGATCCAAACCCTAAACAGGTTTGCGCTCGGCAAGGCTAAAGCCGCTGGTCATCCTTGGTGTCATTTTTGTGCGGTATGTGATTCTCCCAACCATCGGTATCGGAGTAGTTATAGCAGCTGGTAAACTTGGCTTGCTCCCCTCAGACCCACTGTTCGGATACGTGCTAATGGTTCAATTTACTCTGCCACCAGCCATGAATATCGGTACGTTTCTCTTTTCCTTGAACATGATGGTGATATTGTGCAGTTGAAATTTTCATCAACAGAAAGAATGATACCCACGGTTCATCAATTCAGATTTCAGTCCATTCCATCGTAAAGCTCATGCATATTTATTATTAATCAAGGGTGATGATCATGTTTACTACCATGTAGGTACAATGACACAGCTGTTTGATGTGGGTCAAGAAGAATGCTCAGTCCTTTACCTGTGGACCTACTTGGTTGCAGCACTCGCCCTTACAGTTTGGTCCACCGTCTACATGTGGATCCTGACTTGAAAAGCCGTCTAGGGTTCTTCTCTTCCATCAATTAAATATATCCATATAATATTTTTCTATATTTATACTTCTTTTTTTCTTGTTGCACTTTCTTTATTTTTATTTTTTTATTATTGTTGTCCATTCCAGTCATTGGAAAGTTGGCTAAGAGTTTTGTATGCATACTTAGTAGTGTTACCTTCAATATTTTTTTTATTACAAGCATCTGAAATTCGGTTTGAAACAATTAAGTTGGCTTTCTTTTTCTTTCAAACTAATGTGTGATTGTTGATTATGTGACTTAATTTCGATTAAACGCAAACGGTCACTTTTGAGAAAAAAATTATAATTAGAATTTTGTTGGCATGTGACAACAAAGAAAGCCCATGAATTATTGATGCCAAAACCATCAATAATGTCGCCAGACAGTGAAGTAAAATATTTCAACCATCCAGTTGAAACATGGAAGCAAGTAGCAACCACAAACTTAACAGTCAATTCATTCTTAAGGTTACAACTTACAACTATCATCATTGGCTATTTGGACAATGGGTGCAACTCGAGTTGGCCTGAATTAGCATTTTGCACTGTTTTGGGCTTGGGCCTTCGGTTTAATCCATTCAAATTTTGACAAATGTCCAACCCAAGCCCGCCCAAATTACAACCCTGATGGGGTAAGGAATAATACAGTCAAAACGGTCCTTATAAATTCTACATATCATCATCTCCAGCTATTTTGTTTTAATTGCCATTATTCCCAGATTCCCAACGTGATCGTGTTATTCCAAACAAGTAACTAACTCTACATTCATGTCTTTCGAGTTAAACCATGCCCACGGACATGGGCGACGGTGGACGGACCACAGAAAGGGACTAGGGAGTAAGGTGTGGCACCCAATTCCGGACTGGACTTGCTGGCATTTTAATTATCGAGCACTCATAACCCTGCTTTTCTATATCACAATTGACAACTTGAAAGCAACCTGAGCCTGGTAGAGAGCCACTTATGAACCTGCCAAGCCCCCAACCCCATAATCGTTTACTTCTTTACTCTACTTGTCCACATACTTAGACTGGACCACCTAGACTAGCCAAGTGTTTTTGGTCTCACAAACGTCAGAAGATAAGAGGGAGCAAATGCAAGTAGGGGTGTAAATGGACCGGATCATGATTCAAATATCTCCTATTGGATTTCAAATTGGATCAGATTCGAATTATTTCGTATATATATTATTGAAAAATGCTTGTGTTTTCTGTTTTTCTTTGTATAGATTGTTTTATTTCTTTTTTCTTGTTAATAATTTGTTAAATTTTACAAACCGTTTGGTACTCAAATTAAACCTGATCAAATTCAGATATTTGACATCCTTAACGGATTTGAATTCTGATTGATCTTTGTAAAACCATCAGATTAGATTGAATATAAGATTTACATTATTGATTTATCACTAAGTACAAGAGCTTGGCTGTTTCAGACATCAGTATCCAACAGAAGGAAACACTTACCAAGAAACAAGTTTAAAATGTCAGCACAATATGTCCGACATGAGGCATATCATATTCATATGATACTAGTGGAATATATTCGTGCCCATCCGTTCCATACATGCTGGTTGGTATCATCTATATATCCATTTCCAAAATTAACTTGCTTTGTTTTTAACAATTTGTAAGAATTTGTATAGCGATTAGTTATCATGTTAAGAATTTTAGATTAAATTGATTTTTTTTATTTTGATTTTTGTTAGTATATAGAATAAAATATAAATTAATTGATTTAATATGTACAATATAGTGGTTGCATGCATTTGTGGATCATTTACATTTTCATGGATATAGTTTATTTTCAGGTAAATAACATATTATTATAATTATTAATTTAATCACTTGTAAAAAAAAACTCAAGTACATATCCTAGACTTTTGGTTGAGTCATTATAGGCTGCAACTTAGACGGGTCTCACTTAAGCCTGACCCAGATCCCACCCATCCCGAGCTTTTTGTAGGAATTGATCTCTAAGCTGGGCCTAGGCAAGAAAAGTCAGGCCTAAGCTAAATTTGGGTTGGTTTTGGGTTGAGGCATTAGGTAGCCACAGCCTGACCCAAGCCCACTCACTCAACATTGTGTCGACATTGTTGCATCTACATAGAACCAACCAAGGGTATATATATATGAGAAAGAGAGAGAGATCTGCACATTGTGCATTTATAACACGTTTATATATATTACATATTTATAGACCCCAAACTATATTTAGTTATCAAAAGCACGTACATTATTAATTTAAGCTCAGACCCATCCAATTGAACACACACACAAGTGCCATGCATTTTATTTATATAAAAAAGTATAATTATATATGTAGAAAATATGCATATAAGCATTTATTTATGACATTTGTGCATATTTTCATTCCATTTTACTCTTAAATTAGACTACAAGGCCCAATAAAAGATTTTTTTTATGCCAAAAGTAATCAAAGGTAAATGTATAAAACATATTCAAGAAGTATCTTAAGGCCCAACCAACCTGATCAAGCTGGCCTCAGCCCGAATCCAACCCTAGTTGTATTGGATATAGGGGGTGTCAATTGGAGTGGATTTGGTCCAATCCGGTCTAGTCCAATGTGAGTAGACCTGGTCCAATCCAGTCCAGTGAATATTTTGGACCATTTTGGACCCGTCCAGAGACTGCCCAATCTGTTCAAATTCATGTTAATTTAGATTGGTTTCAACTGAAACCTGGTCCATTGACACCCATGTTCTTATCTTCTATCAATGGACCAGATATTGGCTCAATCCAATATAAATTCATTATGAACGGACCAGGTCCAATCCAATATTTTATATTGGTCCGTCCAGTCCACCCAAATTCAATACGTCTTATTGGTCCGTCCAATCTATCCAAATGGATTTTGATCTGAACGGAATCCAATCCAAAACCAGTCCGTTGACACCCCTAATTGGATATGCTTGAGCTGAAACTGAATCACTAAACTTGGACTTGACCTGAAGTTGGGCCATGACTGAGATTAAGGTTTTGTCTTAGGACTGGGCCTGAATTGACCCGTCCCAACCAGCCCATGTTGCACCTTCTAATTCCAATATTTTTATTGTAATATGTTTCATTACATACACAGTAAATGCATAGTATGGCGTATTATGCATTTATAACTTGTACATTGAGTTATTGACTTATTTCAATCCTATTAATTTATTCATAGTATTTATGAGTTTTCTTGATGTTCCAATACATATCCAAATCTTTCCACCATGTCCAAAGCGTATAGCAATGTATCCATTTTCAACTTTACCGATTTTGCAATGCCGTTGTTTTGAACCTTGTTAAGAACTTCATGGTGATAGGTCCTAGTCAAAGCTAGAGAAAGATAGAATATTCTGCTTAAGGCGAGAATGAGACCACAAGAGTTTATTAACTTTCCACTGCCCCATCCAAGTGGTGGGGTGGTGTTTAAATACAAAAACTTCTTAACTTCCTACCTCTGAGATAACCTTAAAGTAAGGAATTAGCCTTCTAACTAGATGGCCGATCCCTATGCCTTTTCATACGCCTTTTCATACTAACAATTTAATAGAAATAACAAATAACTTATTTGACTCATTCTTGCTTAAGACTAGCTAACAACATGCTTAAGACTAGCTAACAATCAACAACTAACTGCTTGACCGATTCTTGTGGCTTGACCGAATCCTGCTCTACTGGGCCGTTGCATGGGCCATGCATGATGGGCTGGTTTTGCATGGGCCATGCATGAACATTTTCAGTCTACGTACCTTGGGTTACGTGTGGGTACCCTGTTCGACCTTCGTGGCCCATCATTGCCCCCATCCTGAAGATGGGCCTTGTCCTCAAGGTCCAGATTTATGTACTTCTCGCGCAACTCTTGGGAATTTTCCCATGTGGCATCTTCGCTAGGAAGGTTCTTCCATTGGATGAGGCTTTCCTCCACGAAGGTGGATCCTTTCTTCACCCAGCGGGTATCTAGAATAGTTGTCGGCTCAGTGATAAGTTCTCCCTCCTCGTTTATGGGTGGTAATTCAGTGCTAGTGGCAATGGTGTCGCCCACCTGTCTTTTGAGTAGGGAGACGTGGAAAACTGGATGGATGCGCGAGCCCTCAGGAAGTTGCAGTTTATAGGCCACCTTGCCTATTCGTTCCTCCACTTGGTACGACCCATAATAGCGATTGGCCAGTTTGTGATAGGCCCGCCTATGAACCGTCTGCTGTCGGTATGGGTGGAGCTTGAGAAAGACCAGATCGCCCACTTGGAACTCGATGTCTCTTCTTTTAGCGTTAACCATTTGGGTCATGCGGTTAATTGCCGCATGCAGGTTTATTTTGAGTTGCTGCAAAATGGCATCGCAAGAAAGCATGGCTTGATCTACCTCTTCTACTGGGGATGTTCCACCTTGGTAATTGGGAATACGAGGTGGTGGTCTTCCATAAAGTGCTTGAAAGGGCGTCATTCCGATAGAGGAATGATAGGTGGTGTTGTACCAAAATTCTACCCATAGGAGGAAGGAGCTCCACTTCCGAGGTTGCTGAAAAACAAAGCAACAAAGATACTGCTCTAAACAACGGTTGACCACTTCGGACTGCCCATTAGTCTAGGGATGATACGCGGAGCTCATCTGCAATTTGGTACCAGACATCTTAAAGAATTCCCTCCAAAAGTGGCTGATGAAGATAGGATCTTTGTCACTAACTATCGTCTTTGGCATACCATGCAGCTTCACAATTCCTTCTACAAACCTTTCGGCTACTAATTTCGTCGTATAGGGGTGTGGTAAGGTCAAGAAATGAACTGATTTAGTGAGACGGTCTACTACCACAAAAATAGTGGTTTTGCCTTTGGAGGGTGATAGTCCTATAAAGTCCATGGTAATGTCGTCCCATACTTGGCAGGGAACGGGTAATGGCTGTAGCAATCCCGGGATAGAGTGCCCGCCTTGTTTTTTTGGCAAATGGCGCAAGAAGCTACATATTGTTGAATATCTTTGTACATGGAGGGCCAATAGAACTGTTGTGCCATACGCTTGTATGTGCGTAGTACCCCAGAATGTCCACCATAGGGGGAATCATGGAACTCCTGTAAGAGGATAGGGACGAGGTGGGACCGAGGAGGGATCACGACCCGGTTTTTGTAACATACCAGTCCATTTTTCCATGTGTAGGGAGATTCAGGATTCTCCATTGCCAGCTTGCTGATGCGGATCATGTAGGGGTGGGTGCTTGCTTCTTTCTTGATGGTGTCCCACAAAGATGTTTGAGGCACATAAAGGGTATTAAGGCTAGGACTGCCCAAGACTCTAGATAGTGCATCTGCAACAGAGTTTTCTCGTCCAGGCTTGTAAATGATTTCATAGTCGTACCCGAGCAGTTTGGATACCCATTTCTGTTGTTCTGGTGTCCCAATGAGTTGCTCCAATAGATACTTGAGGCTGCGCTGATCGGTCTGGACGTAAAACTTGCGGCCCAACAGGTAAGGTCGCCATGTCCGTATTGCCTGGACAATGGCAAGCATTTCTTTGGCATATGTGGACCAACTTTGTTTGTTGACGCCTAGAGCTCGGCTCATGAATGCAATGGGTCGTCCTTATTGCGTCAATACTGCTCCAATTCCCGCTCCGGAAGCATCTGACTCAATGGTAAAAGGCTCCTCAAAATTAGGCATTGCTAGTGTGGGAGTCGTGGTCATTGCCTTTTTTAAGGCTGTAAATGCTTCTTGGGCTTCGGTGGTCCATCTGAATTCACCCTTCTTTAGAAGATTAGTGAGGGGTCGAGCTATGATCCCATAGTTGCGGACGAACTTCCTGTAATACCTTGTAAGGCCTAAGAAGCCACACAAGTCAGTAATACGAGTGGGTTGAGGCCATTTAAGCATAGCCTCAATTTTCCCTTGGTCTACCTTGACCCCTTGGGAAGTGACAATGTGACCCAGATACTCCACCTCTGGCTGGCCAAATATACATTTACTAAACTTGATAAAAAATTGGTGATGCCTTAAAACCTCAAAAGTTGTTTTAATATGTTCAAGATGCATGCTCCAGTTGGGACTATAAATAAGAATATCATCAAAGAAAACTAGCACAAACTTTCGGAGGTAGGGGCGGAAGACAGAATTCATAATAGCCTGAAAGGTGGAAGGTGCATTACACAAGCCAAAGGGCATAACCAAGTACTCATTGTGACCATTGTGTGTGCGAAATGCCGTTTGGTGAATGTCCCGCGGGTGGATCCGTACCTGATGGTATCCGGATCATAAATCAAGTTTAGTAAAGAAAGAAGCTCCATGAAGCTCATCTAGCATGTCGTCAACCGTTGGGATAGGAAATCGATCCTTAACGGTCACGGCATTGAGTTCCCGGTAATCGGTACAAAAGCGCCAAGTCCCATCCTTTTTTTTCACTAGCAAAACAAGGGAAGAAAAAGGACTTGTGCTAGATCGCATTAGCCCCAACCTTAACATGTCTTGTATTTGTTTTTCTATTTCAGCTTTTTGGAAGTAGGCATACTTGTACGGGCGGACATTGACGGGTTCCGTTCCTTCTTTGAGATTGATGCGGTGGTCGATCTCTCTACGTGGTGGCAGCTATGTGGGCTCTTGGTAGAGATCTTTGAATTCGGCCAGTAATTGCTGTATATCCAGGTGTAGTTGGGGTGGTGCTTCTTCCGTGGTTGCGTGGAGACAGACGGTAAATAGCGAATGCCCCTGCTTGATCTCCCTTGAATGTGCTTTGAATGATGCAGGTTGAATTGGTTGATTGTCAACCCCCTTCAACAGCTGGTGTTGGTTGGCCCAATCAAACTCCATCGTCATCTTCTTCCAATCACACACCACTGTGCCTAGTTGCTCGAGCCAATGGATTCCTAGTACCATGTCCAACCCAATCAGTGGTAAAGAGTAAAGTGTTAAGGTGAACGGGATACCTTGTAGTAAAACGTGCACATTTTCAAATCTTCCACGGCATCGAAGGGGTTCACCATTCGCGACTTTGACATTGAAGGGCTCGGTAGGTACGACCGGTAAGTGCAGCAGTTCGGCAATTCGGTCATTGATGAAATTGTGGGTGGATCTACCATCAATGAGAACAATCAGGTCGTGAGATCCGACCTTGGCCGTGACACGCATGGTTCTAGCCGTCGACCATCCCGTAAGGGCATGGAGTGAGATTTCCAGCTCCTTGCGCGTGTCGGTGAAGCTTTGGTCGTCATCCTCTAGTTCATCGTCGATACAGTCTCCGGCGAGTAGTAGCAGCTACGGCCCCTTGCATTTATGTCCGGGCCAAAATCTCTCGTCGTAGTTGAAACATAAACCTTGGACACGCCTCCTCTGCATTTCTGTCCAAGAAAGGCATTTCAATGGTAGAGTTGTCTTTGTCCTTGTCGGGAAAGAGTCGTCGGTGGCTTTGGTGGTTGAACGCAGAGTCTTCTCATGACGATGCAACTGTTCATCCTTCATGCGCGTCAGGCTGATGGCTTCTTTCAAGGATCTCGGTTTGAACATCTAAATTCCATCGACTATGTCCATTTTGAGACCGCCCACGAACATGCCCACCAACGCCTTTTGTGTCCATCCGTGCACCCTGTTGCCCAATCTTTCGAACTCCTTCTGCTATTCCCACAGAGACCCCGTTTGTCGTATTTTTTATAACGACTCATCGAAGTCTTCATAGTTAGTTGGGCCAAAACGAGCCCAAAGCTCATCTACAAAAATCTTCCATGTTACCTCCTTCCCGTCTTCGTGATACGCTCGACGTAACCATTGCCACCATTGGTTTGCCTCTCCATCCAAATGGAATGAGGCGAGCAAGACTTTCTGTGGTTCCTCGGTGTGCTGGTATTCGAAGAATTGATCAACACGAGCGAATCATTCGGTTGGGGTATCACCGGAATACTTGGAAAACTCGAGCTTGGCTAGTTTTGAGGAAAACATGGGTCGGCCTCCTTCTGAGTTGTCACGAGAAGGTCTGAAGGAGGATTGTCTGCTGCATCCATTAGCGTGGCTCAGAGATGGTTATTGCTGGGTCAACAATGCTTCGGACATCTTACTAATGGCTGCCTCGAGTTGGTGTAACTTGTCATTAACCCCTAACTCGAGCCTACTCAAACTTGCTTGGAGTCCTCCAAGCCCAACTTCCAAACTCTCAATTCTTTATTTGTTGGTTGCCATGGTGCCTAGCTCTGATACCAATGATAGGTCCCAATCAAAACTAGAGAAAGATAGAGTATTCTACTTAGGGCGAGAATGAAACCACAAGAGTTTATTAACTTTCCACTGCCCCATCCAAGTGGTAGGGTGGTGTTTAAATACAAAAGCTTCTTAACTTCCTACCACTGAGATAGCCTTAAAGTAAGGGATTAGCCTTAAAGTAAGGGATTAGCCTTCTAACTACATGGTCGATCCCTATGCCTTCTCATACTAACAATTTAACAGAAATAACAAATAACTTATTTGACTCATTCTTGCTTAAGACTAGCTAACAAGATGCTTAAGACTACCTAACAATCAACAACTAACCGCTTGACCGATTCTTGTGGCTTGACTGAATCCTGCTCTACTGGGCCGTTGCATGGGCCATGCATGATGGGCTGGTTTTGCATGGGCCATGCATGAACATTTTCAGTCCACGTACCTTGGGTTATGCATGGGTACCCTGTTCGACCTTTGCGGCCCATCACATGGTCCCTATCAAGGTGGTGACATTTGGCAGCAACAAGACAACGGCCCATCCCAAGCATATAGGACAAGCATTCCACAACTCAGAAACTTGCAAATTTCCATAGAATTTTCAAATTGGATGGATATACAAAAGTAGAATGACATGAACATAGCTTCCATGAGATTTGAATCTCCTTTTTCTTACTATACATTACAGGGAATCAGGGGTGCGGAATGAGCAGGGTGCACGAGAGTTCCACTGGCCACACCATGGAGTACCTGTAGTTATGCTGTTATGCAGAACCCCCGCCTCCACTTTGGGAGAGATGCCAAGTGGAGTTTTTTTTTTTTTTTCTTTTGAATCTATGAATACCAGCTTTTTGTTTGATAAATTACTCAGAACTTTACTAATAGATAAATAATAATTTTATATAGATATAAGCAAAATATCGTAAAGGATAGATTAGCTAAATGGATTGAATTTGAATCACCTTAATTGAATAATTAGCATGCAGAAAAAGAGAATATTTGGAGCCCTAGCCCTGGCAACCTTTTCCAAGCTCAAATCCAGAATAAAGCACCTCTAGTAGAGAAACATTCCAATTTGTCAATGTTAGACAAGGCATAGGATGGCATAGGGAAGTTATGGTTCATGGCTTCTGGTTCCAGCTTTTTTATCAATATCCAGCCTTCTGAATTTAGACCATTATGTATAAAATATAATGATTTCTAATTCTGCACTTAAAAAGGGGCTCAAACAGAAGATGCACAAGTTTTTCATAATAGAAGAAGCGAGAGTACAGAGGTCAAACATCAATAATGACAAGGTGGCTCTCAAGAAGCTAGATACTAATATACAAGAAATAAATTACAATCCTTGCACATCACATATCTGAACAAGGGGGTTTAAGGTATTTCACACCAATACTTATGGCTTCAGTAGAATATCCACCCACCAATAAATTACTGTTCCCCCATTAAAAATAATTCAGGAGGCAATAGTGCATAAAATTGCATACCTCCTAAATAAGGGTGAGCTGAAGCTTTGGCCGATTTGGTTGGGGTTCTACAACCTCCAGGTGAATCCTCACTGTCTGTAGAACACTGTAAATGATGCTACCATCCGTCTTCTTCACTTTCTGGTGCTCCTCATCAACGAACCATTCCCCTCCTCCCTTCTCACCTCTTGCAGTCAAATATACAGGACCTTCAATACCATACCTGCAAAACATATAATGGGCATGCATTAGGTATCTCTAAGCAGCATTACTAAAATACCACCAGATATGCCACGTAATCTATTACTTCTAATAATCCAAAAAAATCCAATATGCAGTCTTCATCTAGTGGATTTTCTGTGCCAAAAACTGATGCCATTGGATTACTCAACCAACAAGATTGATTGATTGCATCAATTTTAAACAATCAAGGAAAAAAAGAAAAAAAAGATGCCACTCCTAACAAGAAAGGGGGAGACCCTCTTATTTGATGACTATAGGTTCCAATCAAGTTCGTCTTTTTCTGGTAGATATGCATATGCTGTCCAGAAATAGGTACAATCTTGATAAGAGAGTATAATATGCAGTTATGTACAGCTAGACAAATCACATCATTAAAGAACGAAGAACTGATAGGAATCACATAACTGCCCTCACGAACACACATTAACACCAATTTCTTGAATCTTTTTCAGTTTGAGCAAATAATGTTTTAGAAAAAAATTCAAAACTCCATTTAAATCTAGATTTCCACTATAAAATATAGAACAAAAGGATAAAATGTATACTTGGGTACAAAAACAATAAAACCATTCGATCGTATCTTCACTATTCTGGCTTCAGTGTCTGTAGGCCTGTAAGAAGGAAAGGAGGTTACAAAAAGGTTAAATATTGAAAAAGACAGAAAAGGATAGTTAAATATGAAAGTAACAGAAATGTATACCTTTTCCTGAAATAGACAAGCGTGTGGAGCTCTACCGATGCCCGGCTGGCCATCTGGGCATTTCTATGTCGATAATTCAAATCTGAAAGAGGACTTAGGATTAGTAGCTTCCATATAATTCAAAATAATTTATGGACTTAGTAACAGAGAGAGAGAGAGAGAGAGAGAGAGCAAAGGAAATGGCATTCCATTGCCAAGTAATATCGATGATGAAATTTAAAGAAACTTATATGCCCTTACTATCGGCAATACTGGTTAGCTGAGGTCTGTCTTGGAATATTGGTGGAAGTCTGTATATCCCCAAGGCTGCAGCAAGCAACCGGTGCACAATGACATCTGCAAGAAAGAGGTTGCAACCAAACATTGATACTTACGAGGTGCATAATGACATCTGCAAGAAAAATTTTCAATAACACTCAAAAGGCAACATTTAATTTCAGTTCTCACTAACCTGGGTATCTACGTATGGGAGATGTGAAGTGAGTATAGAGAGGTGCTGCCAACCCATAGTGATGGAACTCTGGAGGAGTGAGGTCCCCACTAGAGAAGTAAACTGCCTAATTATGTAATTAGAACAAAATAACATAATAAAAACCTCCTCATGGCGAAACAACAACAAAATTGTACTAAACTTTGATTCATTAATTAGCATTTATTACCTGGGTCATGCATCTAGTCGCCAATATCCGGATCAGCTTGTTAAAGTATGGATCATCACCCTGTCACATTTTGTTTTTTCAAGTAATTAAGTTTACATATCTTTGGCAAGGATGACTAATCTAATTTATCTGTTCCTAGGACAAGGAAAAAGCACCAAACACTATAAGAGAAATGTATACAAGTAATGAAATACAACAAATATCTGGGATCAATGTAAGTTCAGCACAGATACTTCCAGATATAATAATCACAGAAGACCTGAAGCATCAACTTATACATACAATATGCCAAAGACCATTATACTAATTGTATAGCCTCTCAAATGTAACTGATGCATATTTGATTTAAATCTTCTCATTTTTTTCCTTGAGGAAACTGTTACTACTACATAGTGATAAAGACCTGTTCATGGGCCAGCCTCAGGCTTGGCTTTTGCCAAAATTTGAATGGGTCTAGCCCGAAGCCCGAGACCAAAACAGTGTAAAGTTGGGCCCAAAGCCCAGCCCGGTAACAGGTCTAGTGATGATGATAACAGAATAAAAAACAGCGAAGATATATTTCATTTATATTTTTAGATAAAAAAAAAGCTTACTATGGCATGATCAAGTGAATCAGCAAGTGCTTTCGATGATGAAACATCCAAATGGAGACCAACAGCAACTGCTGTACGCAGCAAAGGCTCAAGCATTTCTTTGGTTGGAATAGGATGACGCCTGCACCAATAATCAATGGTCACACATGGTAACTGCTTGAAAGAACTACTATTTTAATGCAAATGCAGGACTACATGCATATAAATGCAGAAGTACTAGTAATTTGTGTCTGTGCCATTAAACAAAGCAAACAATAAAAGCAGCGTATCAATTACATGCACCCAAAGAAATCACCACTAATTTAGTATTTCATCATTTGTGCTGTATAACACCTTTTTTGTTATACTACATTACTACCACTCTTACCCAACTAAAATTTCCAAGTCCTAAACAGTTCTAGATTTCAGGTATTCCTGTCCACAACTATAAAGCATAATGCAAGATCAATACTGAGAGCAGCATGTTATGAAAAAGCAAATCATAGCCCAATAATGGGAAATTTGCATTCGAAATGGTTTCATCTTTTTCCAAGTCCTGAAAAATCCTAGATTCCATATCTTCCCATGTCCAACCATTATACATAATACAAGGCTTTTTTTGGAGAAAGGAATTATTTCCTTGGAAATTGATATTCAAAATGGCTTCATCTTCTTTTTTTTTCAAGTTCTGAACAATCCTGGATTCCAGATATTCCTATGTGCAACTATAAAGCATAACACAAGATTAATCCTAAGAGCAGCATATTATGAAAAAGCATGTTGTAGTCCAATATTTCTGGTGTAGAAAAACATCCAGTTCTTTTAGTTCTCCTCCAAAGTTCAGATAGAAAATTCTAGTGAGAAAAATACTTCACATTAGAGAGAACCCAAATCCCCAATAATGAAATAATGAAGATGTTGCTCATTTTTTTTTTTTTGATCAATAACACTTTCATTAATTCACCAGTAGAAAATTTACAAGTGGAAGACAAACACACTTATCTTCCAAGAGTCACAAAGAACTTCAAGAAATGAAAAAAGAAAATACAAAGATACAAAGACACTAACGTTACAGCTTAGCCCAAAACAAAGAATCCCTTTCTGCCCCTTGTTTTGCTAAACCGTCAGCTAGGGAATTAGCTGATCTTTTAATCCAACATGACTTAACTTCCATCTCCCACACCAGCCATTTGAATTTCCTCTTCTCATTATTATACTTCCATAAATCATTTTGATCTTTAGTCAGCCACCCTATCACCACCTCTGAATCCCCTTCAATTATAAGTTTCTTAATGTTCAATTCCTTAGCTTTCCGAGCTCCTTCCATAACTGCACATATCTCAGCTCTAAGGGAGTCACCCACTCCAATTGGGCCTGAGAACATAGCAGAGATGACCCCATTTTCATCTCTAAAAACACCCCCGATCCCCGATTGTCCCGGGTTTCCCCTACTGCATCCATCAAAGTTTAATTTCAAGAATCCACTAGGTGGGGGGGGTCCAAGCCACACTCATTACTGACTTGGTCTGCGTGCAATTTGCAATTTCACCCCACTTCCTCAACATGTCATCCACAGTGTAATCTGTGAATATTTCCAAAGATTTCAGCCACTGTACCGCCCTAAAATGTATGATAGCCCTCAGATCTATTGTTCCTCTCTGAGTTTCTGAGAATATCCTGGAGTTTCTTTCTTCCCACAGTGTCCAACATACTACAGCCCTTAGTCCTCTCCACATTGTCCTTCCCCTTTTTACCCGCCACCTGAAAAAGGAAGGTGAGAAAAGGCCCTGCATGTCTAATGGGGGATTCTAGCTGCATCCAAATAAGGAGAAAGTCCAATCCCACAAAGACCTCGCGAAGTGGCAAGACACCATTAGGTGAAAACCAGTCTCCCCATCTGCTTTACACAGAACACACCACTGAGGTGACAAGCAAGTATTGGGTCTCTTCTTTTGGAGTAGATCACTAGTGACAAGCAAGATGTTGCTCATCAATTTTGGAAGGAAAGAAATCAGAGAATCAGAGAAATTTTCAGAACGGGAGCTGCTCAGTGGAAGAATAAAAGAATTAATTAAGAAAATAGTGGGCTCCATCCATTCATGGATGGATGCAACAGATCTGTTTACTAATATAGAACACCATAGATACTTTGATCCTGCCCTGTTGTTTTTGTAATGTGGGTAGGGCAAGTGCAGAATGAACATAATTTTTTAGGTGGCTTGACATCAATAAGCCCAGCAATACTACATAATAAGTGGAGATAACATAGTTCTCAAGGCAACATGGGCATGCTTTGTCGCCTAGGTGTCACATAGGCAATGGATATTTAAAAAAACCATGAATCCTAGTGTAATTTCCTAGGTTCAATGGCAACCACAACCATCTTTCACTAGTATTCAAAGGCTCAAGACAGCACATCAACGTGTGTGTTGAACTGTTGATTGAACCCTAACAAAGAAAATAATTAAAAAAGAACTAGTATTTTTAACTCACAAACTGAACAACTTAGATTAATAATGTCTGTTTTATCATTATAATATCAAAAATTCAGAATATTAGAGTATATAATAGAAAGGTGATAAAGCTAAGGCAACCCTCCATGGGTGCCTTGTCACCTAATCATTGCCTTGACAACTATGTATAATCAAACACATCATGCAAAGATCCAATAGATGACAAAATGTTGTCAAAATCTTACGATTTACGATCAATTCACAAGTTGAATCATGAATCCCAAGGGTTTCGATTTGAATCTTATGTCTGAATCCTTTTCTGTAAAAACCTTACAATTTTTGTTTGAATCCTATGATTTGATTCATAAATCTTACGATTTTTATGATTCACTACAATTCAAATAAATTCAATTAAGAATTAGTTCTTTACTTTGATTTTTTTGTTTATGTTTAGTGTTACCATGGGAGACATTTTTAAAGCCTTACTAGAAAATGATTCATTTACATTATTCAAGACTAGAAATTGAGTTTATTTTCTATCATATGTAAGTTGAAGGGCCACTGTATGTAGATTTGTTTGGTTTCCAAGTCAAACTTGATTATATCTTAGGCTTCTATTGTGCAAGTGGTAAATTCTATTGTTTCAAGTACATATATGGTAGATATAGATTAAAAATAGGGTAAGCTAACTTTCCTATATACAATTATCCTTTTAATATATCTATATTTAATTTGTTGACAATTTGTAAAAAATAGAAATAATCTTATGATTTACGATATGATTCACAATTCGATTCGATGCAACTTTCTCTACGATTTATGATATGATTACAATTTTCAAAACATTGGTCATAGATAGTAGATTGAGATGGTAAACAAAAAAAAGGGGTTGAAGAGGCTCTTTAATCCTTGTTAGTGCAACAGTAAGAAGAGTTGAAAACAAAAGGCTTCTAAAAGAGCACAGGACTACCAAAGATGACAGAAGGCATGGATCATGGTAGAATATTAGGTAAAGAAATAACATAAAGAATTAAGGACATAACCCTTGGTAGAAACAATTGGTGGAACAAGATTGATGCAGCCAACCCCAAATGGTTGGAATAAGACCATGTTGCCTTGAGTACCATATTGCTGTAGTTCTCAGTGTTTGGTCATGAATCTGTCTATTTCTTTCTTGAATGTGGCAAGCACCATAATGCTTCACGTTTAACTCTAAATTTACCAGCATGGCACTTGATAGCCATAAATGCAAAATTCCTTTCAAAATAAAGATATAATGCCAAGGCGAAAGAGCCCTTCCAGATGACCCTCTTCTACATTTAGCAGAATGGCAAATAAAATCAGTAACACACCTGAGCAGTGAACACAGAGGAAAGTGTTTCAAGATTTTCTCTGCAACTGAAACATTAGCAGCAAGCATGAACTCCTCAACCATTTGGTTTGCTTCTCGAATTTGATACATTCCTACAGAAAGAGGTACACCTTCAGAGAACAAATCAATGCAGTATTAAAGTTAATAAAGAAATTAGTAGCTCTTCTCCCACTAGGTTATAGTTGGTTTTTCTAATGGAATATTCCACCAGGTTAATTCTTTTTTTAATGCAAATTTTGGAGTACACTTTTTCACTTCTACAATTTTATAGCTCCCCTATTTAAAGTTGTCATATATGAAATCCCCCTCCTTATTCCTTTTCCTTTTTATTCCCAACATGCATAGTCTAGAGTTTATTCTTGTCATCAGGCTCGTTGTTAAAAAATAAAACTCACTTGTGATCTGAATAATCAATGTAACATGTAAATTTAGGCATTTCACTTGCCAAAAGCGGGTAAGCCTTAATAAGAAAACAAGCATGCCTTTCCTAATAAATGAATATATACATAGACACACACACATCAAATATAGTACCTATTCTTTTCATGTTCCACTGGGCCTTTTTATTGCACTAACAAGGGTCATCCTACATTGATCCAAGTGGAACTTAACATTTAGACAAATAAAATTAATTTTATCTTTTAATGCTTTTAGTTTCTCAAAAGTACTGTGAAACGTTCAAAAGGTTCAAGCTTCTGAGTAATGTAAAGAATAGCCTCAATTATGCCTTGTTCATGTTGTTTTTTTCGATAAATAACTTGAATTTTATTAATAAACTTTGTCATATCTTTAAAAGCATCCCATAGAGAGGCATGAGCTGCTACCTCTCATACAAAAAAAAAAAAAAAAGAAAACACATTACAAGTGTGCCCTGAATAAAATAGACCTATTCACCCCTTGCTTAGCCAAAGCATCCACCATCCCATTTGCTGATCTCCTCACCCATTGAATCCAAAAAATCCATATTCCTGGTTAGCCAAGTAAATTTTTTCATTTCATTCCAGTAGCACCAGATTATAGACTCTGGATTCTTTAGCCATTATACCACCACTTTCAATCACCACATTTGTCAAGTTTAGCTCACTAACTATCTGCACCCCTTGAATTGCAGCAAGCAGTTCCGCTTTGAGGGAGTCACCCATACCCGCAGGGCCAGAAAAAAAGTGCTATACGCATTGTTTTGAAAACCGGACCAAACCGAACCATTTGACCCGGGAATCAGTCATGTTTTCGGGTCCAGTTTTGGATTGAACTGCTTTTTTGAAGAAAAACGTTGAATTGGTCTGAAAACCGCTGACCCAAACAGTCAAACCGCTAAACCGTTCGAACCGGGCAGCAGTTTGTGCGTGTGTGTGTGTGTGAGAGAGAGAGAAAGAGAGATTAGAGAGAAAGAAGCAAGATCTGAAATCAGATCTCAGATCAAAGAAAGAGAGTTATTGTTGTTGTCGCCATCACCATCATCGTCACCGGTGAATGTTGCCGCCGCCATCATCATTGCCGGTTAACGTTGTTGCATCCTCCTCCTCCTCCTGCTTCTTCTTCTTCTTCTTCTAACATTGTTACCACCATCATCATTACCAGTGAATGCCGTTGCCTTTTCCTCCTCCTCCCTTTCTTTCCTTTTTTTTCCTTTCTTTCTTGTTTTCTCAGCCAACAGCCTCCTATCTCTCTTTTCTCATAAAAGAAGAGGTATGTATATATGTGTCTACCCTAATATTCTAATCTAAGGGTTGAATCACTTGAAACATTCGACCTGGACGGTTGAACCGCTGACCGGAAACCAGTGATCAAAGCGGTTCCTTTTCCAGGCCGGTTTTTAAAACCTTGGCTATAAGTTTACCTTCTCCATCTCTCAAAACTCCTCCTATTCCAAAAGGGCCTGGATTACCTCGGCTGTTCCCACTAAAGTTCAGTTCAATAAAACCTTCAATTGGTGGTACCCAGACAACCTCCACTCTGTCCTTTCTCTTAGAGCTTTTAGCAACTGCTTCTCAATTCCTCCAAATATCATCAAAGGAAAATTGGGAAAACAACCACAAAGTCTTGATCTAGTGGATCACCCTAACCATCACACAAATCTTGATTTCTTCCTTGCTTCTCTCCTTCTCTGAGAATATTGTTGCATTCCTCTCTTCCTAGATGGTCCAAATCAAGGCTGCTTTAACACATCTCCAAATTATCCTCTCTCTCTTCTTCGATCAAACAAACAAGGAGGGATCAAATAACAAATTAACCTCCGTTGCTAAAGCCCACCTGCATCCAAACAAAGAAAAAAACCAAAGCCAAATATCTGCAACAAAAGGGCAGGAAATCAGTAAATGAAGACAACTCTCATTACTAGATTTGCATAAGACACACCAATTAGGGAAAGGACGGAAATTAGGTCTTCTCTTTTGTAGCAAGTTCATAGTATTTATCTTCATGTGAATTACTTCCCAACAAAAGGCTCTTTACTCTGGGTGGGATGGGTCTACACCAAAACTCTTTAAAGGGAAAGGAAGAAGTTGAGGAGTCACAAAAGGTCTTGGAGAAAGAAGCTCAAGAAACACTGTCTAAAGGGGGAGTAATTTCTCTACTTCAATATCAAGATGGACAGGGATATGCAGCAATTTCAAATATTAATTTGATGGAATGACAAGTTATCATCTTCAAGACATACTAAGAAACTGGAAATCGGTGGCTCAATCATCATCTTCAAGAAGACTACCTTTGGCAATCTAGTGGGAGAATGTAGTGGCTGGTCTTATCAAATGAGCTTTGATGGGTGCAGTTTGGGCAATCCAGGAGAATATGGTATGGGGCATTTTTCAGAAAGGAGGAGGGCTATAGCACTTTCTTCTGGACCTTCTGACAATGGAGATTCAACTAGAGAAGAACTGTTGGCAGCTCTAGGAGTAAGAAGGGCCAAGTATATGGACCTCAGGCAAATCATAGTTGAAGGAGACTCGAGTGGTGACAGGGTGGATTAAAAAAGAAGGTCCATGGAAATATGGACATTCAATAAGGGAAGAAAACAAATTTTGAGTGTTCTTGGTGTGAAACAGAAAATTTCCAACACACAACAATAGGCTTTAGCTACAAGTATTGACAAGCAAATACAGAAGAGAAAATAGAAGAGGAAATAAGAATTAGTTCTACTATAGTTGCTGCTATGGCAGAAACTGAAGAAAAGAAGAATTCTTTATTCAATTGAATGGAATAGATTGTTTTCTACAAGACCTGTTGACACCTTTTATAGACCCAAAGTAGAAACTTCCAACTCCTCTTTGGACTTTAAGACTCAAACTTCTGACTCCTATGGACTCTAACTCCTACATGTAATTGAAACTTCAAACAAAAAGTAGAAACCTCTTTTTCAAACTAGGACATTATAACTAATCTCTAATTCAACTAAACATAAGAAACTAAGAATTCTTAAAAAAAAAATAGAAAGCCACCTTTTACCATAAATAGTAATGACGAGGATTACTATAAATTCTGGTCACCTTGTTGACTAGGACTTTGACCATGATTTGTATAACCCAAAAAATCAGCCAACTTAAGGTCTTTAGTTGGGGTACTACCACATGTTCGATTGGGCTGAAATTTTATAGTATTGGAGTACTATAAGTGTACTTAAACGCCATCAAATTTCAGTTAATTCAAACAAGGTCTGACTGGTTCATCAAAAAATCATCAAAAACAAGGTTTGACTGGCCCAACAGTCACTTCTTTTTTGGTTGATGTCTTGATGATGCATTCTGCAGGTCTACCATGTAAATGCTTTAGTAGATTTGAGACTTGCTTAAAATATTCTTATAAGCACTTGCATATGCCGCCACAGTGGTTTGGATAACAAGATCAGCAAATGCTTTAGTAGATTTGTAAGCTAAACAAGGACAGCAAGGAATCATCTATTTTGGGGATTTCTTCCTTGGGGGGTTGTAAACTTTGTATTGAGACCATTCTTGTGTTGGTTAATTGTGGATAACTACCACAAAGGGTAGAACTTTGGAACCCATGTAACAAATTTATATGATTTAATAATGTAAACATGTTATTTTTCAAAAAAAAAAGCAGGATTCATTCAGTGTGGTTGGAAGATGTATGGGTAATCTCAATAAGATGAAAAAATGAGAAGACGATTACTCATCATAAAGAAAAAGGGTCAAAACTGCACTACTGAGTTAGAGTGCTATAAACAGAAAGCTCTGTAAGAACATGGGGAAGGACAAAGAAGGCATGGGTTTGAGATCACATGGGATGATCTAAAACATACAATCTAACTGCATATCAGTGTTTAAAATGGAGAGCCTAAGCTCACAGATGTGTTTCACCTAGCTTTTTGCTATATTTTAATAAATTAACATTGAATGTGAAGTTGAATAGATAATTTACTATTTTCCAGGTTGTACCTATGACATTTAGAGTTTAAATAGTTAGTGCTTCAGTATATGGTCTTGAATGTACAAGGCTTCAGCCTTCATGTTAATAGCACAATGCACCAAGTTAATTGAGTAAAAAGGTTTTCTGAGATATTTTATTTCTTTTTTTATGAATAGATATTTTATTTCTTTCAGATATTAGATATAAGCTTTCTTTTGATTTTATTTCTGAAGTGAAGCCTCACTACATTTAGGTGCACACCTTGTCATCTGTCTTGCACCTCAGGTTCTATGAACCCACAATGGGAGAATAAGATTTGTGTGGCAAACCCCATATAGTTGGCATTGGGCCTAGCTGAGTTGAGATAATCATAGTGTACATTTGTCATTACATCTAACTATAACCAGATCATGATTACACCCATCCCATACACTGATATGAAGATGAAATCATGGCCTATCACATTTAATTCATGTTGCCGGTGAAAGTATCATAATCATCTTCAAGCATCTAAGCCTTGTCCCAACTACACGGGATTGGCTACATGAATCCTGTTTTGTTTTCCATTATGTTCAGCTACATGAATCCTGTATCCAACTACAAATTTCTAGATTTAAAACAAGAATATAATAGTTGATCATTTAGGTACAACAGGAAGAACCAATTGTCCCCTCCCCCCCCAAAAAAAAGTGTGCATCCTTTATCATTTAGTAACCAAAACATATAAATACTTGCTGCATACCAATATCAAGAGGATCATGAGTTTCAGTATCAATTTGAAATTTCACTTCTGCAGAAGCAAGAGTTAAAGCTCCTCTTTCAATTCGTCTGAGCCTCATAATCTGTAGAAATGGAAAACCAGACCATAAAAATGGGAATTATGAACCTTTTGTCACTTTATCCAGATTTAGCTATTGTTATGGCCCAATGCATAAGGAAATCCTTTGTGCATTTAGCCTGGAGGTAGGAGTGAGATAGGCTTGAGTTTGGCCCTTCTGGATTAGCTTATTTGGGTGTACCAGTCAGCCCCACATTCTTCTGCATTGGGGAGGTATTGTTATCTCACTCATTATCTCTTGATATTTTTTTAATAAATCTCTTTTGGTCATGTTATCATTTATCAATCAAAAACAAGTAAATAACGCTTAATGCACAAACACAGTGTGCATACCTTTGCTAAAGCATTCATATTCCGCAGATCAGTGGTTAATGGATCCATCAGGCGACTGCAAATACCATGCAAATGAAAAGAATTCCTCCATAAATTTGCAAATTAGGAGGCTTAAAAGAAAAGAGGGCAATATGATGACTGCCATATAATACACATGAAACAGGAAATCAAGTGGTACTTTAGCCAAACAGTATATCAAAAAATCAGTAACCCGACCGCCAAAAAATAGAAATTTAGATATTTCAAGTTTTTAACAGATTATCAAAACACCAACAGACCACCACATATTCTTTAATTAGAAGTGAAAAGTTAAAAAATTCAGAATCAATGATAATTTTTCAGTTCCCTTGCAATCTTGTACACATTGGATAATTTTCTTGAAACAGTGCAATTTAGGAAGTGCTTGGCAATGAACGACCACCAGAAGCATCGGATAAATACATATGATGCCATTCCCAAAAAGAAACATGTTATTTCGTGAATATAAACAGACATGTATGTATTTTTAAATTACCAACAAAAATACAAAAAACATGAAAGAAATGGTAAATAAAACAACCTATCGTCCATCCTGGCTTGAGCTTCAACATATGACAATGCTGCACAGGATTTAATGGCACTTTTTGTGTATCTTGTGGAAATAATCTCTGCCTGAGGTGTCATTTCCTGCAATTGAGAGAAAAAAAAATTGAAGACCCATAAGATTGTTATATTAACCATCATAAATAGGCAAGATGGATGACCACCGTTAAGTTTATTAAATATTAAATAAGCAAAACACCTATGAGGGGGGCAAATAAAAGCAATAGCCCTCAAGAAAAGCAAAATACGAGGGAGATCACCAATAAAACTATAGAGAAGACTACACAGGGCCTTAAAAGGCGTGGGAGGTGTACGCCTAGAGGCGCGCCAAGCGAGGTGCCCCCAAGACGCCCTGGAGCGTATGCCAAAGGTGCTAACACCTCTGAGGCGTACGCCTCAAGTGCAAGAAGCATATGCCTCATACGCTTTTTTCATGAGGCGTGCTAGAGGCATATGCCTCATGCACACTGAAGGGATGAGAGATCCATCCTATGGACGCCCA
>NW_010729137.1:661788-673394 GCF_000365185.1 Nelumbo nucifera | reverse complement strand
GTCCAAACTCAGTTTGGTGTGAAAATTAAAAGGTTTCGATCTGATAATGCTACAGATTATTTTAATCAGAATTTGTCCCCATTTTTTCAGAAAGAAGGCATTGTGCATGAATCTTCCTGTGTTAGCACTCCCCAACAGAATGGGGTAGCTGAGAGGAAAAATGGCCATCTTTTGCAAACCACCCGAGCCTTTCTCTTTCAAAACGGGGTCCCAAAACAATATTGGGGGGAAGCTGTCCTTACTGCTGCATACACCATAAATAGACTACCATCTAAAGCTCTTGACAACCGAAGCCAATACAAGTCCTCTCTCAATTCTACCCTGATATTCGAACCTCAAATAATCTCACACCAAGAATTTGTGGTTGCATTACCTTTGTTCATGTCCATAATAAGGGAAAATTAGATCCAGAAGCAATCAGGTGTGTCTTCTTGGGATATTCCCCAACTCATAAAGGTTATAAATGTTATCATCCAGCCACCAAAAAATTCTACACCTCCATCGATGTCACATTTGAGGAGGGACAGTCCTTTTTCACTCAACCTTATCTTCAAGGGGAGCCCTCACTAATGGAAGATAAAGCCTCGGATCTACCCTCCCTAGATGTATTACCCTCCTCATAGTCATCCAACCGTCAAGAATCACATCCTTCTGAGTCACATTCCTCTGAGCCCCACATTTCCAAGCCTCAACAAGAGTCAAACAACCCGACCATTGAACCAAATCCAGACACTGTTAACCCCACCAATGATGTGCATGATGATGTGAGATATATGCAGGTTTACTCTAGGAAAAGAAATCCAAATCCTCAACTTGTGCAAGTCCAAGATTCAACTCCTAATCCTAGAACTGAGGGATGTTCAGAACCTAAAATTGTACCTTCACAGTCTAAGTATGAGTATGACCTAACTATTGCCTTGAGAAAAGGAACCAGAGAATGTACCAAACGCCCATTGTACCCTTTAGCTAAATCTGTGTCGTTCCAAAGATTCTCTAAATCCCATAAAAGTTTTCTAGCCAGCCTTAACACCATTCCAATTCCTAATACTCTAGTCGAGGCACTTTCTAATTAGGAGTGGAGAAAATCCATGAGAATGGAAATGGAGGCACTAGAAAAGAACAACACGTGGGAAGTTGTGGATCTACCRAGMAACAAGAAGGTTGTAGGTTGTAAATGGGTGTTCGCAATTAAGTACAAATCTGATGGGTCATTAGAAAGGTACAAAGCACGACTGGTAGCCAAGGGATATACAYAGACTTATGGGGTAGATTATTAGTAGACTTTTGCCCCAGTAGCTAAAATGAATACAGTAAGGGTGTTGTTGTCTTTGGCTGCTAACTATAATTGGATTTGCAACAATTTGATGTAAAGAATGCGTTTCACCATGGTGATCTAGAAGAGGAGATATACATGGACATTCCACCGGGTTTTGGAGAAGGCATTAAGGGGAACAAAGTTTGTAGGTTGAAGAAAGTACTATACGGTCTCAAACAGCCTCCGAGGGCATGGTTTGGAAGGTTTACAAAGGTGATGCTTAGTACAGGTTACAAGCAAAGTCAAGGTRACCACACATTGTTTATCAAACACACAGCCTCAGGGGGAGTTACTGCTCTATTAGTCTATGTGGACAATATAATCGTTACTGGGAATGATAAAAAGGATAAGGAAGCATTGAAAAGTTGCCTTGCCAGAGAATTTGAGATAAAAGACTTGGGGAGATTAAAGTATTTTCTCAGAATTGAAGTTGCACATTCTAAACAAGGCATCTTTATCTCTCAACAAAAGTATGTTGTTGATMTTTTGWRAGAAAYADGAAATATGGBATGTAAACCAGCTTCCACGCCTATAGATCCCAATCATAAACTTGGAGAAGCCAACGAGAATGCAAGTGTAGACAAGGAGATGTTCCAAAGACTGGTTGGAAAACTCATTTATCTTGCACATACACAGTCAGATATTGCATATGCTATAAGTGTAATAAGCCAGTTTATGCATAATCCTAAAGAAGTTCATCTRCAGGCTGCTCATCGAATTCTGCACTATTTGAAAGCCAATCCAGGGAAAGGAATTTTATTCAAAATGAATAGGGGACTGGTTCTTGAAGCATATACAGATGTCAATTATGCAGGATCTCCAATAGATAGACGGTCCACTTCTGGTTACTGTACCTTCTTGGGAGGAAACTTAGTCACTTGGAGGAGTAAGAAGCAAAATGTAGTGGCTCGGTCAAGTGCAGAGGCAAAGTTCAGGGCTATGGCACAAGAAGTGTGTGAATTGCTCTGGTTGAAGATAATTTTAGAAGACYTGAAGATTCCACGAGAAGAGCCTATGAAACTATATTGTGACAACAAGTCAGCCATCAATATTGCTCACAATCCTGTTCAACATGACAGGACGAAGCATATCGAAATTGATTGACACTTTATAAAAGAGAAACTGGACAGCAAGTTGATTTGCACTCCCTATATATCTACAAAAGGACAACTGGCTGATGTACTTACTAAAGGGCTCAATAGTACAGACTTTCGTAGAATTATAGCCAAGCTGGGAATGGAGGATCTCTACTCACCAACTTGAGGGGGAGTGTTGGAAAACGTGGGGTTACTGGTGTAGATACATTTTTTGGTAGTTAGCAGCTATATTTGGTAGTTGTGTAAAAATAGAATGCATCTATATTTGGTAGTTGTGTAAAAATAGAATTGTGTGAATATGTATTCCTAGGATTGTGGAAAAGTATAATCCCTTAAATATGGGGATTAAAATAGTTAGTCCCTTAATTATAGGAATTGATTTAGGAAGATGTTTTCTATTTATTGCAACAGCTTACTGTATAAATATGCCGATTGGCAATGGAATGAAAGCAGATCAGTTTTTTACCATTGCAAAACAATTACCAAACCAAAAGAAATGCTAGTTAGTCCACTAATGATCATATTATAGATTAGAAAGCAACAGAAATTGGTTGCCACAAGAACCTAACATCTATCAAAGTTATTGACCAACTGCTTAAACAAACTAAACAGAGGAGGAAAAATTAATAATATGATTTGGAAGTACCTGTCTCTGCAGAAATGCCTTCTTCAGTGGCTTTTCTTTTATTTTCTTTGTCATTGGTAATAAGTAATACCCGTATACTGCCACCAAGATGATTTTGGTACCACTGAGTTGCTACCCGAATTGCTGAGTCACATTTTGAATGTTAGAAATTGGAAACATGTAAAATAGCTCACAAGCACCACAGTGAGGTTTAAAAGCTAAGGAAAAACAAACAAATTAATGTCCTCAATTGGCATTAAACAGAATGGAAATGACAAAACAGGACTCATGTAGCCAACCCTATATAGTTGGGACAAGGCTAGGAGGATGCTGATTATGAATTGGCTGAACACAAGGGGCCATTGCTTGGTGTGGTGGTAAAGATCTTGGGCTGATGAGCATGAGAACATGGGTTTGAGTCTGAGAAATATGTTTTTGTGCAAAACAGTGCAAAAGGTTAGGTCCATATCCACTCCACCCTCCCAAGACCCATATATCAGGGACTAGCATAGGGTAATGATCCCATAGTATGACCGTAGCTTACACAACCTACTTTCCAGAGTTACCTAATCCAGAACCCCATTTTTGTCCCAAATTCTGAGAACAGGATCTATACTAATTTAAAAAATAAAAGGAATCAAAGCATGTACATCAAACTTAATCATTCATCTCATTTATTAAAAAAAAGAAAAAGGAAAAATCCTTAACCATCTCTCTCCCTAACAAAAAAGAGCCTCAAGCAGAACTGCAACGTCACAAAGGACAAAAGCAAAAAAAAGGGAATAAAATTTGTATAGGATTGTAAATGAGAGCAAGTAGCCCCAATAGGCAATAAACATTGGTGGATACATATGGTCATCTACCACACCAGTAAGAATTAGAAATAAATAAAGTATACTGAGATTACCAGAAAATTTAGAAAAGAGAGAAGTGTGGCTGCATGCATGATGGCCACTTACTGCTCTAGTAAGAAGTGACCTGATGCAAGTTGATGGTTCTAAAAGAACCAAGGAAAGGTTAAAAAGTGCATGGGTTTAGGTAGTAAGAAATTATTTAAGGACTCACAATATGATAAAGAATATGACCCTCGATAGAGCTGAATGAAAAAACATGATTCATATAGCTAACCCCATGTAGTTAGGATGAGGC
Source organism: Nelumbo nucifera (assembly GCF_000365185.1). Next base: position 669,208 of record NW_010729137.1, on the reverse strand, counting down.
TTTGTTGAGTTGAGTTGTTATCTGAGCCTAAAGCACCTGCATCTCATCAGGCAATCATAACTACACTGGAACTTCCCTTCCCCAATTAGATACATTGAAAATACCAGACCGCCAAAAAAACAAGAATGATGACAATTGAAAATGATTATGAAATTACCCATCACAAAATAATTATTAACTTGTGTGTGTGTATTCTATTCCATTGTTCTTTCTCTGTATAATAACAATCTAGTATATGTTTGGTTCTGTTTACGTTTACCGAGTAAACGTTTATTGACAGTGCCACATAGGCGCCCCATCAGCAAATGCCTCATTAATTGCATTTGTGTGTATCGAAGTTTGCAAAAGCAAACTTCAGTTTCTGTGCGCCTCTCCCGTTTCAGGAAGCTTCATTTTGGAGCTTCCTGAAACGGGTAGGCATTTATTGGCATTTTGCTGATGTGGTGCCTAATGGTGCCTATGTATCATAAACGCCCTCATTAAATGTGTTTCTCGGTTTTGCAGTCACAAGTACAAAACGTTTACTGAATAAACGTAAACGAAACCAAACACCCTCCTAGTCAACTAAGTAGATTCAGAAAAGCAAAGCAAACAAAATACCTCTATCATTCCGATCATTTGGACTTTCCCCAACCATGGCCTTAACATAGGTGTCCCTATAAAAGATCAACATCATCAACAACAACAGCAACAAAAATAGAACTATAATTCTTCAGATATTACTCCTCATTAGAATATAAGAATGAACTTACTTGTGGTGTTCATTTGAAAACACAAAAAAATTCCGCAGAGAATTGCTGCAAAGGGCACGAATTCTGTTATAAACAGAAAGATTCTTGTTTTTCACCTCTTCAAGAACCACAGATAGCACAACAACATCATCGATAGCCGGATTCTCAAGCAAGTCAATCTGAAAACAAGTTAGGTCCGATTAAAAAGGAAGAATAAAACCAGCAATTTGAACAAAAAAAAGTAATACTATTTTGGATCAGCCTCCATAAAGTAAATCTCTGCACTCTGCTTCAGATACTCCGAGAGGGAGATTACTTTTTTTTGAAGGGGGGAGAGAGAGAGAGAGATTACTAATTCTGAATTTGGAAAGGTATCATGTAGAGAGTACCTCCAGAACAACCAAAAAAATCAATAGTAATTTGAGACAACACAAAAGCTCTTGTTTCAATCTTTCAGCTTTGTTACTAGAGATATAATGTGTTTTCTTTTTTTTATGAATACTAGAGATAAAATGTTTTTCATGAAATTCCTTGTTCTTTTAGTTAATTCTCTGTTTTTTTCTACTGAGGGCCTTCAAGAAATACTTTTTACATTTGCATTGTTCCTTTCTATTACATATGCACCACAAAGAACATCCAAAACGAATCCTAAAAGCAGAAACTTGACGGCAAAAACGCCACTTCGAAACAGAGTGAAGTCTGAACAAACCTGATTGAGAACAACATTGGTATCGACAACGAGGATCGTAGAAGCAGATGAACTAAGACGAGCAGCTGAAGAATCGCAGACCTTGCAGATTGAAGCTCCACAGTAGATATCGTCTCTGAGATAATGCTCTCTTACAACCTGAAACAACGAGGAAAACCCTAATTGGTTCAAAGCGAAGGCGAGGAAAAGAAAGGGCTAGGGTTTCGAAAATAAAGACTGAACGTCGAGCTGACCTTTAGTACTCTGCCTTGCTTTGTCTTCCTAACAAACGACTTGCTCTGCAACATCTTTCGCTGCTTTGCCGCGCGTTAGAGCAACCGCTCTCTCTTTCCCGTAACGAGCACTTCACTTTTAGCTATTTATACTTCTAGTTCCAAAAAAGGGTCCTTTTCGAATTTTGAGATAGACTGGGGTTTGCCGAAGTTGCTTCAGTTGTGACTCTTGTGAGTTGTGATGTGAGGGTGCCAGTTTGAACGGGCCGAACTCCAACCTGGACCCGAGGACCGATCCAGTCCTCAATTTTACACGGGCAAAACGCTTGGATTTCTTATCCTCGGACTGGGCCTGGGTGTTAAAAAAAATCGGGCTTCTTCATTGTTTGGACTGGGCCGGGTCTAAACCTTAAATAATTTGAGCCCAGACTGAACAACCGAACCTAACAATGGTTTTAAATTTTTAATTGTTTCAGTTCATTCTGATGGTGTACCTAGTATATACTTACCCATACGTTAATAATATAGAATCTATACTTATGTATAACTGTAACTTTGGGTTCAACCCTAATTTATCAACAACCTTGGAGTCCTAGACACTTTTAAAATTCTTCGCTCATTTTGACTCATTGGCTTTTAGTACTGTTGTGTCACTTTCTTTCTTTTATTGTCATTCCTTATTCTTTCTTGCAAACATTGGAAGCTATTGTTCTTTTCTTTGACGTGGTGTAGTTATTAAACCTGGTATCCCTTCTTGCTTTTATTAGTAGAATAGTGATCTCTTTCAAACCTACAAAGATTGATCACTTTCTAATCCACCCAAGTGTACAACACTTTGTATGATTTCATGTATTTTATTTTACTAGTAAATTTTCACATGCTTCACACGTGATAATTTTTTACGATAATGATATTGAATAATATACTTCCAAATTTTTAATATTTCTATATCTATAAAAAAAAAACTATTCTTATTTGCCACATTTTTTGATTAATGTGATGAAAATATGGGATTAGAGATAGCCCAAATGTTTTCTACAATTTTTTTGTATTTTTTATATTTTTGTGTGTTTTCATCTTTTTAAATTTTTATTATTATTTATTTATGATATCAAGGGTTGGTGCTTTCACTCAAAAGGTTGAATTGTTGATTGACCGCAAAATAGGAAAACAACTCCATTTTTTGTTTGGTTTTAAATTTGTATTTTATTTCTAGCATCAATAAAAAGAATTATTCTTTGCCACACTTATTTTTCTTTAATATGATTAATTAAAATATTATAGATATGCCCAAATGTATTTTACATAATTTATATATTTTTGTATATTTTTTGTGTTTTTTGTGTTTTTATCTTCTCTTACTTGTATTATTTAATTTTTATTTCATAGGTTCACACATTTAACCTAAAAGGTTGAATTGTTTATCTACCACCAAGCAAGGAAACAATTTTACTTTTGTGTTAATTTTGATTTTTGGGTTTTATTTCCATCACCAATAAGAAATTACAAACAATTATTGTTTATCATGTTTAATATTTAACATAACATGATTAATAAAAAATATTAGAGATGTGTTAAAATGTTTTCTACAAAGTTTTTATATTTTTTTATTTTATATTTTTATTATTTAATTAGGAGATCAATAATTCACACATATGACTCGAAAAAGGTTGAACTTTGACCTGCTACCAAGATAACAATTTCATTTGGGCTGGTTTTAAATTTGATATTTTATTTCCAAATCAATAAAAATAACTATTATTTATCACACTTATTTTTCTTTAATACGATTAATATAAAATATTATATAAGGTATAAATGTTTTTAACAAAATTCTTGTATTATTACATGATTTTTTTGTTTTTTTTATTTTTTCATTTTTATTTAATTATAATATCAAGGGTTGACACATTTGACTCAAAATGGTTATATTTTTGAGCCTCCACCACAAAAATAATATTTATTTTGGATTGTTTTGAATTTATATTTCATTCCTACATCAACAAAGAATAACTACTATTTATTACACTTATTTTTCTTTAATATGATTAATATAAAGCACTAGATATGTGCCCAATTTTTCTATATTTTTATTTATTTCTATTTAAAAGTTCTCTACTTTATTCTAACATCACAGATTAACCCATTTTACTCATACGGTTAAATTACTTACTTGCCACAACGCCACCAAAATGGAAGAAAGACTATGTTTTTTGGTCAATTTTAAAAAGCATGTATTTTATATGGTTAAATGCATTGGGTATAAATCTAATTGATAGAATTTAGTGGTAAAAAATAATAGCTTAAATATAAGATTCAATGAAAGAATTGGGGTTAATACCCTAAATATAAGACTTAATGAGAAGATTTGATAAGGAGAAATGTATCGTTCAAATTATATTTGTGCCCTCATAATTAGAGAGGGACCAAATTTGAAAGTAGGGGGCTAGTCAATAATAGGATTCCATTAATGATAATGCAAGTTAATATCTATTCTAGTCAAGAATATGGCTTAATGGGAGGAATTTAAATGAGGAAAAAAGTGATTATTCAAATTACATTTCTATCCTTACAATTAGATGACCAGATTCAAAAATTAAGGTATTTCAATCAAACAAAAATTTCACACATTTAATAGTGGTATAGATTACCCATTGAGATTTTAATATCACCAACAACACTACTAAGTATCTCCAAATTTGGGAGTTTGGTTTAAGCTTCAAATAACATTTCATCACCTTGTTCACCTTTTGACAAATTTGAATGCTAAATGCTCCACCTCTTGTATAATACGCCCACATCTTACCCCACCAACACTTGAGCAATTGAGATCTAATTGCTTGAGTTATCAACCTTAACCAGATTTTCTACATTATATCTATGCCCAAAGAATGAGTTAGCATAATGAGTAATAGTAATTGGTCTTTGAAGGCACCTTGAACTAGGACTAGGGATAGAATTAGGGTTTCAGCCATGAATTAGGGTTTATTAGATTTTCTACATTATATCTATGCCCAAAGAATGAGTTAGCATAATGAGTAATAGTAATTGGTCTTTGAAGGCACCTTGAACAAGGACTAGGGATAGAATTAGGGTTTCAGCCATGAATTAGGGTTTATTAGGTGCAAAGTGCACCTATATAGGGAGCGGTTGGAAATAGAGTACATTAGAAAGAAAAATGTATATAACTAACAAGCCCATTCCTAGTGTGATAAATTTTAGCTTGAGTTGGGCTTAGGTTGGGTAGATTAGGCTTTTTTTAATACCATGTTATTACACCTCAAGTGTTTGTCAAAATTGAACATGACATTAAGTTCCTAAGGCTAGCAAGTCACTAGTTAAATGGTCTAATTATCTAAACTCTGACCCTTACATGTTTCAATAAAGGTAAATGCTATTGTAAAGCGACTTCACAACCCATGAATTTGCTAAAGAGCAAATTTCTTAAACTACCCCTACCGTTTAGCCAATTGCCAAACTGTATCTTTACTGTTTAACTATTGTCTTAAACCACCCCTACTGTTTCTAACAATTAACTAGCTCTACCCAGTCGTTAGCATCTGTTAATATTCCATCAAAATCTGTACACATGTGACACCACATGACGTTTAATTTTTTTTAAACCCAATATTACCCTCATCTCCTTCATATCAACCCAGCGGTAGAACACCAACACCCCCTTCCTCCTCCAACCCCCCTCTTTCTCTCTCTCTCTCTCTCTCTCTCTCTCTCTCTCTCTCTCTCTCTCTCTCTCTCCATCTTCCCAAGAACCCATCATGGCCAATAGGGAGAAGGAGAAGATGAAACCCTTGGCACCGATTGCCAACCGGATTAGCAATGGCGAAGGCAAAGCTTCGTTCTATTCCAAGAAACTCCACTATAGGAAATACATCAAATGTTGCTAAATGTTGTTTGGCGTTGTTGATCATCGCCACCAGAATTGGTGGCACCACCACTGAAGATCGCCAACAACATCTCAAACTTGGAGAGCACCACCACTGTCGATCCTGAACCTGGCATCCCTATTGAAAACAAGGCCATCTCGTAGATATGGAATATGGGAACTGTATAGACGAACGTCCATTCTCTCTCTTCCAAATGTAAACGACCCAAAATTGTCTAAATGCAATCTTCTTTATATGCTCATGTTATCTCTATAGAGAACCCTAATCTAGCTAGACTACTTGAAATTCTTCACATGTTCCTCTCCCAATAGTCTCACTCTCCCTCGTGTCTCAAGAACAACTCCTAAGCTCCAAATAGAAGGTGGAGAGGAATTCTACCTGGTGGCCACCACTAACATGGATGTGGATTTGAAATTGCTGGAGCAGTTCGCTTCTCACAACTCACCAACACTATCGATGCCTCATCCAATCTAACCCACTAAACTTTTAATCATTCAAATATCCAAAAGAAAATCCTCTCTACTGAGATGAATTTTCTCATTAAATGCAACCCTCAAGTATAGTTTTTAGGACTCTGTAACATCCTCTCTATTGAGAAAGTCCTTTGTTTTCTCACGTTGTGGTCGTATCTGTGGAGTATCGATTGGCTTTAATTGAAATAGGGATTTAATTTTTGTTAAAGGAGGGCAGACCGAAGAGGGCTACAATGAGTGTGAATTGTAGAGGAGCGAAGACCGAGGAGGGATGTGGCAGGTGTGAGTTGTAGAGGAGGGTAGACCAAGAAGAAGAAGGAGAGAAGAAGAGAGAAGAAGATGAAGAACAAAGAGAGAAGAGAGAGAGAAGAGCGATCTGGTGGAGGGAGGTTACCACGACAATTGCAGTAGTGGTGGTGAAGAAATTCCAATAAGGCTTTCTTGAGGGAATGAAAGGGTAAAATTGACATTTTATCCTTTCTATCAGAATTTAACGGTGATGACAATTATTGGAACAGTAGGGGTGGTGCAAGACAATTACATAGTAACGGTACAGTTAGTCAATTAGCTAAACCATAGGGGTAGTATAAGAATTTTGCCCTTTGATAAATTACCTACCCATGATGTCACCCGCATGCTATATGAGGTTGGCTTTATAGTGCAACACTTTGCTATAAAAGGACTCTTCATTTGTTTCTATTTTTTTTTGTTGCAAATCACGTTAGTTCCATCTTTGCAAAGCATCTCAAGAAGAATTGTTGAAGGGGGGGAGCAATGACCAAAATGATGATTTGGCCACCTGGACCAAAGCATGTGTAGCTTGGTTGGCCGCCCTATGAATATGGAAGAAAGTCACCTAATCAAATGATCTAGTTAGATATATAATATTCTAAATGATCAACCAAACATGCGAGAAAGAAAGAATAATGGGCAGGACAACATATTGACCACCCCTTTTGCATTCTTCTTGACAACCAACAATTTGGCTTTGATAACCTAAATAACATCCATGCCCAATCAAATAGTGGTTGCTTCTACTACAAGATGGGAAAAGAATAACCTCGAACATCTTGTCCCCCATGGGATAAGCCTTCCATGATAATTTTGAATTACTCTCAAGCCCACTAGTTCCTTGCTCACTATGAAAGTTGTATCCAAATTAAACTTGCACTACCCATCAGGGAGTATAAACCAAGGAGTAGTCACCTATAGGTCCATAACTCCAAAGGGCATTGGCAAGTTGCACCAAGGACCATAGGTCCATAACTCCTTGCCCTTTAATGATCTAATGGAGAGTGAGTCAAGGAGAAATCCTAGCCCCCAAAGATCAAACAATTTCAAGAATTTCACATGTGCCAACTAACGAGAGTGAGCAATGAAGCAACTTGGG
>NW_010729137.1:621304-661728 GCF_000365185.1 Nelumbo nucifera | reverse complement strand
ATTCATTACCCAGATTAACCAAATGGAAATCTAGTATGTGAAAGTGGCATCTAATCAATATTGATGAAGAACTAACAAACCAAACCACGGTTGAAGTTGGAGTTTGGAGAAGGGAGTAATCCATTGATTCAATGATTCATGGGCATTTCGGGTAGTATAGGGTTGCCCCTACTTTCCTAGAAACGAATTTTTTGTTGACCACCACCATATTCTTGTAGGCCCTCTAGAAAAAAAAAAGCATTTGCTTTTGGGGTGGCTTGAATGCTCCACAATTGTTTCTAGGGGTGCAACTTGGGCGAACCTAGCTCGAAATTTACACGGGGTAGGTTCGAGCCCAAAAAGTCCGACTTTTCATTTTTCGGACCCGGCCAGGGCCTAGCCCTTAGGTAACCCAAACTCGATTCGAGCCCGGCCTAATGGAATACCCATTATGACCTCTATCTCTAGCTTTGAGAAGAGGTTGTGAAGAAAATGGGGATTCCAACTCCTATAATCAACTCATAAACTATATTGATGGTGCACTTGGGTTGGCCAATGAGAAATGACTTTGCGATTGAGGAGTCATATGTTTCATGCACTATCCTAGACAAGGATGAAAGCTTTGTTGCCCACTCTTCATATGCAATTCTTCTTTATAACCTTGCACCTTACCAATATGTTTCACTAGGACCAAGAGAGGCAAGGGCTCAAATTTGTAGTACATAAACCATTGCTAGGAAAGTATAGGCTGTTTAACATTATGGCTTGAAAATTGAAATGAATTAGGATTGTGGACAAGGGTCCATACTTGGTGAGAAAGGAGAGCCTTATTGAAGAACCACAGAGATTTGAGCCCCAAACCACCAATCATCTTATTGTTTGACAATCCCTAGTTGATCTAGTGTATCTCCCTTTCTGAGTTGTTTTAGCCCTAGTAAGAGGAGGCCAATCTACTATTGATATGGGTGTAATTCTCATTTGGAACAAGGGAAAAAAATGGGAACGAGTATAAGTGGATCTAGCCACAGCAACAACCTTAATCTTAACCTCCCACTTGGAATGAGAAAGCAAAGTCCCCTCCACCCTAACATAAGACCTTCCACTTTTTTTCCACCAGATTCAAAAATAATTCAATTTTATTTATTCCCATCTTAGTAGGCAAACCAATATAATTCCTTGTACTAGTATTGTAATGATGTGTAAACAATGGGAGACAAGGCATTGGAATTTTGGTGAAATATTGATACTAGAAAAAAATGCTAGTACTTGTAAAAATTTATCTTTATATGAAGTATCCAAAATGTTGCTCTAGGGAATATTAAGCAATAATTTGCAAAAAATAGGTGACTCAAAATTAGGCTTCTTAAACTACATTCGATTCATTGAATCCTCCTAAACTCCACAACTTCCTTTCAAATAAGATAAAGGTCATGCATAACAATGAGAAAGAGGTAGGGTAACAATGAATTGCCCTGCCTCAAGCTTCTAGATGTATTGAATTTCTCCATGATAATTATGGAGAGAACTTTCAAAAACCTCATGTACGTTGAATTTATCGAGTGTGTTTTTGAATGACGGTGACATTATATCTTCCTGGATAAAATGACATGAGTAGATTGGATTAAGAATTCAAGAATCAAGATAGATTGGGTCATGTTATGAACCGAACTTAGAAAATAAGAAATATTAGAGGTGTAAATTGAGTCGGGTTGCCTATGGCCCGGCCCGACACGACGACACGCGGGCCGTGCAAGGCCTGGCACGATGGTCTGTGTCATGATGGGCTTGGGGTTTGAAGTTAGCGGGTTGGCATGGCACAACCCGTAGTGATATGTGTCGTGATGGGCTTGGGGTTCAAAGTCAATGGGTCGGCACGACATGGCTCATAGGCCCGTAGTGGGCTGCGCTCGGCCAGTTCGAGAACTAGCCGTTTGGGACCCCCCATAGCTAGTTTCAGCCTTTTGGGTTTTTTTTTTACATAAATACCCCACCCTCTAACAGCTATATAGGGGGTATTTATGCATTTTGGTTATGGGGGAGAAAAAATGGCACAAATGCCCCCCAATAGCTATATAACAACTAGTTTAGGGGGCCATTTTGGGTAAAGTTACAATGGCCAAAATACCCCTCCCAACAACTAGATTTTAGGGTATTTTGGGCAATTGAATTATTTTCAATTCCTATAAATAGCCTTATCTCCCACCATTCTCATCACATCAATTCAACAATTTTCTTAATCTCTTATCTCTCTCATACATTCTCTGCAATCTGAGTGAACTCTGATTGACTGATTGTCTAACTCTCCAATTCTCAACTTTATTGAAGTTTCAACAAGAAGAAAGCTTTTTCAATCAGCTCAAGTATCTCAAGTTAGCAATTTGGGAGGCTTGGACTCTTGGAGTTGAAATGCTTTAACCATTGAAATCAATTTGGGATTCTGAACCGGTAATCTGGGTAAGTCCAATTAAATTAATTTTTATTTTTTTTAGAATTTAAAAAAATGGTCGGCTCTTCCAAAAACCAATTCCCCAACATGTTTAGTTGACAATATTCAATCGCATCATGATAGTGTTAGCACTGATGTAACTTTTACCCCTGGTACTGATACTAGGGGAAAGAAAAAGATGGCCTCTAAGTTGAGTAGCCCAATTTGGAAAATATTTAGAGTAGAGGATGTTGAGAGAAAGTGAAAAAGAATAGATTGCCAAAAATGTAAGAAAGACTTTAGCTATTGTAGCAATGGTGGTACTGGCCATTTGAGCAAACATTTGCTCACACATGAGAAAGAAGAAGAAGAAGGGAGAGAAACAACACAGACACAAATTGGGAAGGGGGTCTTGATACATTTAAATACTCTCAAGAAAAAATAAGACAAGAACAACCATTTTTTGTTACCTAAAAGATACTAAACTTGAAAAATGGTTACACAATTCTATAAATTCACAATATAAAAAAGTTTATAGGAATACTATTAGATTAGATGCTTTAATTTTTTTTTTTCATATAAACAAAATTTAATTTATTTGTTATCAAATCTTAATTCTAAAGTTGCAATTACTTCTGGTGTTTGGATTTCTAAATTTAACATAAGTTATATTTGTGTTATCAGTCATTTTATTGATGAAAATTGGCTTTTAAATAAAAGAATTTTAAGTTTTACTAGGCTTGAATGGCTACATATTGGCCCAGCTATTGCTGCAAGCATTTTAAATACTTTACATGCTTATGGAATTGAGAATAAATTATTTTATATTAGATTTGATAATGCTAGTAATAATGATTTTGCAATAAAAATTTTAAAATCTCAATTAAAACCATGTTTAAATGATAAATTATTTCATATCAGATATGCATGTCACATCTTAAATTTATGCATTCAGGATGCTTTAGATATCATTTCTACTCATATTTCTAAAATTAGAAATTGTATTATATTTATTAAAAGTTTTGGAGCAAAAAAACAATAATTTAAATATTTATGTCAAAATTATGGTTTAAAATATAAACATTTTATATTATATGTTAAAAATAGATGAAATTCTACCTATGCTATGTTAGAAAGTTGTATTTGTCATAAACAAATTCTTAATGATTTTTATAATGCAAAAATGCCCAATGATATTATATTTGAGATAGATTGGGAAATGGTTGTTTGTATAAGAGATTTTTTAAAACATTTTTATGATGCAACTAATGAATTATCGGGTATTTATTATCCAACTAGTTGTAATTTACCTTATCAATTAATGGAGATTAGTGATTGTTCTGCAAAATATAGAAATAATCCATAATTTAAAAGTATTGTGGAAATAATGGAAAATAAATTTAAAAAATATTGAAGAACATTTATCGTCTTTATTGTTTAACTACAATATTAGATCCTAGGATTAAGAAAGATAGATGGTTTAAATATTTTACTTGAAACATATTGTGAAAATATGAATATTGAAATTGGAAATAAAAAAGAAGAAATTAATAAATTATTATTTGAAATGTACTATTTATATGAATCTGAAGTAATAGATAATAATTCTACAACTTGTACAACATTTTCTACTTCTGAACTTAAGCCTAATAGTAAAAGAGAAAAACTTTTTTATTTAATAAGTAGAAGGTAGAAATCTGCTACCTCAACAACATGTTTATTTATTAAACTTAATTTTTATTTACAAGCATTTTTTTTTTTAGTTTAGGTGAGGAAACAAATAATTTTGATATTTTAGCATAGTGGAGTGAACATTCAAAAAATTATCTAGTTATTGCTATCATGGCACGTGATCTACTAACCCCTTTGGTGTTTATAGTTCCATCAGAGTTTTGTTTTAGTACAGGTACCAAGATGTTGAACGACAAGAGAAGCTGCATGAACGATGAAAGTATAGAGATGTGTATCTGCATTAAAGATTGGTTGGATGTTGAAGATATGTTAAAAGACAAAGGAGGGCATGACACTACACCAGATATTTCACCTGAAGCAGATGATGAAAGTCATGAACAATAGTTGACTAGTTGTATAGAATTATTTATTTTTTTCAAATTATTATAAATTTTGTTTTAATTTTATTTAATTTATTTTCTATTTTTTAACAATGTAATTTTGTATTTTTAATTTGTAACTATATTGTATTTTTTATATTTTATTGTTTTATTCCATTTTCATATTTCATTCATCTAAGTATCCAACCATTGTATGCTTTGTAATTTGTATCATTCAAATTTAAATGAAATAAAATTCCTATTTTTCTTCTAATTTGTTATTCCATCATTCTTATTTGGTAAGTATTTTTTTTCATTTATGTGTTAGATTTCTCATTTCTTAATTTTTCAAATAGTTCCCAAACCTTAAAGGAAAGTTAGATATTTTAGTTTTACACTTTTACTTAGAAAAGAAATCAAAATTTAAAAAAAAAAACAAGAAAAAAAATAGTCTAACACGACTCGGCCCATGCCCAAGGCCCGCCCTGTGGCCCAGCCCGGCACAGCCAGATCTTTCTTGTACCAAAAGCGACCTATGTCAAAAAGAAAAAATCCAACATCAAATGGGGTTGCTTCAGGTCAAGATCAAGTAGAACACAATACATGACTAAGGAAAAAGGGCTCCATGCATTCACCAAACTTTGTGTATTCAATATTGATGAAGTTACACACTGTCAGCTCAATAGTCCCTTCCACAAAGCAATCCAACGTGTTGTCTTCTTTGAATTGTTTCTTCTAATTTTACTAGGAGAGAGTGATTAAAAGGGGGATAACTGAGGGTCTTTTTGGTTTGTGGGAATAGAGGTCTGGAATCAGAATTGGATTAGGCCATTCTAATTCCAACTATTTGGTTGAGCAAAATCACGATCCCATTCCCATTCTCTCCTCCTCCCTTGGGAATGAAATTCCATTCCAAATGATTTCAATTCCCATTCTAATTCTTATTTGAACCAAATGGATTACAGAAATAGACCATTATGATTCCAATTTCGAGGGATTTCGGTTCCACTTCCGAGGGATTTCGATTCCGATTCCAATTGTAAAACAAATGGATTGTAAGTATTCTATCTCATTAATGCTTTGGATTAGCCATTTTATTGTTTAATTTATGCCTATAGAAACCACTTAAGTGATGTTCCTTTGGACGTACATCGACCATATTTTATTTTTGTTCTACATCTTTGTTAACATTTTTTTTTTCTTCTAGATGAGCCAAAGATCTCGGGTTTTGAAGATAAATATCATACATACATAAATGTAGGGGTGAGCATTTGATTTATTTGGTTAAAAATCAAGCTGAATAAACCAAATTTTTTAAAGATTATATATTGATGATGTGTGATCTAAAAGCTCCCCTGTTGGCTAATGACTCAGAAGCTGATTTGGATGGTTCCGTTATCTAGGCCGAGTTGTGCTGGGCCGAGCTACAGATGTCCAAGCTATATCAGAGAGCTATGTAATTTCTGAGAGACCTACAGGGAAACAATATTAGTCGAGCTGTGCTAGGCTGAGCTATATAACAGAGAGTTGTGTAATTTTCTCAAAGACCTGTAGGGAAATAATATTAGTCGAGTTGTTTTGTTCTGCTAGAGAGATAGAGTTAGAGTGCTTGAGTGTCTTTACCCAGGGAGGGCACTCCGATGCTTAAGTTAGAGAGTGTTTTGAAAGTATTTAAGAAAGTGAGAGAGCTTGAGAGCTTGTATTCGCACATACCTTCTCTCAGGAAAATAGTGCCTTTATATAGGTGTGAGGGATTAGAGACCTCTTGCAGCGGGTCCCATCTTCTCACAAAGCCATTTTCACATAGTTAGCTGAGTTATTACGTCAGTTATGTGATTTGCACAGGCGTTACAGCTCGCCTGAATAACTCTAGCGTGGGTAGGTCGACCTAACGAACGAGCATTATTACTCTAGAGAACTTGGTCTTGATAACAGATCTGTGTAGTAGGTCGTCACTTATACCCTACTTAGCTCAACCAATCTCTAAAGGAGGTCGCTCCTTAAGTGGAGGTCCTTTAGGTCGGCCAGGCCAAGGTACTTTAGGTTGGCCATAGACAAGGTGCTACTAGCCGACCTATTGGGGTGATCTACTTACTCAATGTCGAGGTGTTACTTGGATGCCATGTGTCTCTAGAGGTAGGTCTCCAGGTCTCCACTAGACCTCCGAAGGTAGGTCGCTAAGTCGGCGAAGGTAGGTTTCCAATAGGTATCTGGAGGTAGGTCTCCAGGTCTTCGGTAGGTCTCTAGAGGTAGGGTTTCTGGTGGTAAGTCTCAATCATTTTGGCTAAGACAAGTCATCGCCTACGTGGTGCCGAGGTGTCATCTAGCTGTTTTGAGGTGCTACATGTCATGATGTCAGTAGAGGGCCAAATCTACCCTCATCACATATAAAAATAAATCCAAATATGAAACCAAATTATAGAAAAACCAAAATCAAAATTTTTGGTTAAAATTGAAGAACTTCAATAACATATATACTATAATATTATATATATATATATATATATATATTATGACATATAATATATATATATATATTATGACATATAATATATATTATATATTATGCATTATATGTTACATATTACATGTTTTATAGCAAAGTTCCATTAATTCAATTTTTTTATTAATCAAATTTCTAATTCTAAAAACCAAAACCACAATCGAAATATTCAAAAGCTAAATTAACTAAACCAAAATTTTTTATTCGATTTTTTATTTTAACGAATTATGCTCACTCCTACATAAATGCATCTTAATTTTAAACCAGAGAAGATGGTTGGTGCTTGATGGGGGGGAGCAAAAAAAAAAAAACTGAAAAATCGAACCAGCCAAAAAAATCCGAATGAAGCCGAATAAAAAATTTGGTTAACCAAACCAGTCGGTTCGGTTTTGGTTTAATATTTAAAAAAACCAAAGGTACCAGTTCAGTTTCGATTAACCAAAATAGAAAACTGGCGGTTAACCGAACCGACTAGTATACATATATTTATATATATGTTATATATTTTCTATACATTATAAATTAATAAATATGTATCATATATAAATATATATTTTATAATTATAATATATTATTTATTATTTAAAATATAATATTATATATATTTCTAATATTTCATTATATATTTATATATTTTTGTATATTAAATATTATAAATAATATAAAACTGAAAATCGATGGTTAACTGAACCGATCAACCGATCGGCTTTGATTTGGTTTTGGTTACCGATAACTCCGATTCGATTTCAAAAATTAGCCCACGGTTCGTTTTACCGAACCGTGAGCATCCCTGACTGCCTGATGGAACAATTTAGTGGTGGTGGGGTCTCTATCC
Organism: Nelumbo nucifera; assembly: GCF_000365185.1. The sequence goes on along the minus strand of NW_010729137.1, from coordinate 653,935 downwards.
CTTCTATATATTCTTACCACCTGTTTGGTTAAGACTCCGGTGATTGAAGATTCCACACCTCTAACTGTTGAAAACATTTCCAACACTACTTCAGTCTGACGTTGCCGGCTAGCAGCCTAGCGCTCCTCAAGAGGAAAAAAATCAAAAAGGGTATTACTGTAATTGTAATAAAAATATAGGAAAGGATGGTGGTGGGGCAAGAAACGTGTGGTTCGAACTTAGAAGTTGCCACCACAGACTTCATCTTATCTCATATCGTATGTGTTCTCACCACACACTAGTTTAATCCTTCCCAACCAGATATGAAATAATATTAGCAAAACCATTGACATCATTCAATTACTGTATATATACCGAAAAAGTTCTTCCACTGGTTTTAATTGCAGCCATGGCCACTCACGCAGCTCTAGCTTCCTCAAGGATTCCGGCCAACACAAGGCTTCCCTCTCGGAGCTCTCACTCTCACGCCACTCAGTGCTTCTCTAAGGTCTCTTTCTCTCTCATAGTCTCATTTCAAATTCCTTCGTGATACAAAAAGCAGGTTTGAAGTGCACATTTTTTCTGATTTCTTTTTGGTTGCAGAGGCTTGAAGTGGCCGATTTCTCTGGACTCCGATCCAGTACGTCCGTGACCTTCGGCAAGAATGCCAGAGAGTCGTCTTTCTTTGATGTGGTGGCTTCCCAACTTGCTCCCAAGGTGGGGGTTACGACTTTAATTTATATGGTTTTCTAATTACTTCCGGTTAATCTCTAATCAGTACTAACCGGTAACAAACTCTGAATTTTCTTCATCCATTAACTGCATCTGTAAAAATGCATGATTCCATCTTTAATTCTTTTTCTTTCATCCAACCTTTTCTTTTATTAGGTTGCCGCTTCTACACCTGTTAGGGGAGAGACAGTCGCTAAGTTGAAGGTAGCAATCAATGGTTTTGGACGCATTGGCCGGAATTTCCTCCGGTGCTGGCATGGCCGGAAAGACTCACCCCTGGACGTCGTTGTTGTGAACGACAGTGGCGGTGTTAAGAATGTAAGAGAAATTACTTTCAGCCAGTAACTCCAGAAAGAGATCTTCCGATTGCAGAATAACTTTTCGCTTCCTCTGATTGATATCTATCGCAGGCTTCGCACCTTCTCAAGTATGATTCGATGTTAGGAACTTTCAAGGCGGAAGTGAAGATCGTGGATAACGAGACCATCTCCGTTGATGGTAAGCCGATCAAGGTCGTCTCAAACCGGGATCCTCTCAAGCTACCATGGGCAGATTTAGGAATTGACATCGTTATCGAGGTAACCTTTATTTCCAAATTCAAATCCCTCTTTCGCAGATTGCCACGTGGAGCAATATATCCTTTGTCAATCCAGAATTTACATCAGATAAAGTTCAATGTGTTAATTTACTAGCTCTCACAGTCCATACCATCCCGATGAAGAATTCCCCAAATTACCTTTACCATCCAAACCGGTGTTTTCAGTTTGGGCCAAACTGGATGGTTGAACCGGTTACCCAGTGAACTTTTTTGTTTTCAAATCTGATCTGAGTTTTACAACATTGATCCTAAGTTCTGATTTTTTAAGAATCAAAATTTTACAATATGAGGAGTTCTGGGGCATAATCAGTTTGAGGTAGCCAAGCCTTATACTGACCCCGAACATGTTTGAAAAAAAAAAAACACATCAAATGTCAAATATACCCCATCTAACATATAGGACTGTATGGATACTTTGAACCATGAATATTTATATATAAAATGAATGAATTGCACAAAATCTTTTTATTTTATGCCTAATAACTACATTTATATGTAAGAACTCTTCTTTTGAGGAAACCCCATTTTAATGGGGAGATCAATTATAATAAAATTGCAGGTAAAATATTCATAATTATCTAACTAATTAGTAGTCTAATTAAGTCACATGCATGGAGTTTAATACAGGGAACAGGAGTGTTTGTGGATGGCCCAGGTGCTGGTAAACACATTCAAGCTGGGGCTAAGAAGGTTATCATAACAGCTCCAGCCAAAGGAGCAGATATTCCAACCTATGTTGTGGGAGTGAATGAAGGAGATTACGACCATGAAGTAGCAAACATTGTGAGGTTGGTATTGATTGCAAGTTTTTCACCTTTATTGTTATTTTTTTTAGTTTAAGTTTAGTGATGGCTGTTAATTTAGAAATCATAAGCTTAATTAAAATTCTGGCACTTGCAGCAACGCTTCTTGCACTACAAATTGCTTAGCTCCTTTTGTGAAAATCATAGATGAAGAGTTCGGTGAGTGTCGTATAAATTTTAAGTGAGGATTTGAACACTGTTTGAGCCATGGTATTTAAAAACGAACCGGTGATTGAACCGGTCAGGGATCCGGTTATCGGTTCAAACAGTTCGATCGTTCGACCCGAATGGCCGGTTCATTTTGACAAAAAAATTAAAAAATTTAAAAAATTAGAAAATGGTCAAAACCGTTCGAACGGTTAATCAACTGGTTCAGCAGTTTGCTGACCAAAATCAACGGTTTTGGGGAAAAAGCGGTTTTAGGGGGAAAACAGAATCGATCAGGTGACCAGTTCCCAGTTTTTTTGATCCAACCATCCAGTCCGGTCCGGTTTTAAAAACCATGGTTTGAGCAATCAAACAAGGATTAATTAATTACAGCTATAATCTAACTACCACTCATTTCCTTTGTAGGTATTGTTAAAGGAACAATGACAACTACTCACTCCTACACAGGGGATCAGGTAATAGCTCAAACTCTGAAAATTCTAGTTTGCAGACCAAATGGGTGTTAGTAATTGTTTAGTTTTTGATCGTAAATTTGATGATTTTGTCCCAAGTGAATTTAGGGGTGTCAATGGACCAAAACATTGGACCTCGTTCAATTAGACCAGTTCAGATTTAATGGTCCAAAGTATTTATTGGATTGGATTGATCACCATTTATCTACAATTGATTTATATTGAATTGGGTCAGATTGAATTGATATCTTATCTATTGATAGAAGATAAGAATACAGGTGTCAATGGACCATGTTTGGATTAGACCAATTGATATCTGATTTATTGATAGAAGATAAAATTACAGGTATCAATGGATCAAGTTTGGATTAGAACCAATTTGAACAGATTGAATGGTCTAAACATTGAATTGGACTGATCCAAAATGGTCTAAATTATTCCTCAGATTGGACTGGATTTTTGATCCATCTGTAATGGAATGGATTTATATTAGACCCGACCGGAATGGACCAAATTCGGTCCAATTAACACCCCTACAACTACAAGAGATAAATAGATTAATTAATGCATTAAATCCCTAAACAATATTGCTGCAGAGGCTTTTGGATGCATCCCACCGTGACTTAAGGAGAGCAAGAGCGGCTGCACTGAACATAGTCCCAACAAGCACGGGAGCAGCCAAGGCTGTGTCTCTAGTATTGCCCAAGCTCAAGGGCAAGCTCAACGGGATTGCACTTCGAGTGCCTACACCTAACGTCTCGGTTGTGGACCTGGTTGTAAATGTTGAGAAGAAAGGAATTACAGCCGAAGATGTGAATGCGGCCTTCAGGAAGGCAGCGGAGGGACCACTGAAGGGCATATTGGCCGTGTGTGACGTGCCTCTGGTGTCAGTAGACTTCCGATGCAGTGATGTCTCCTCCACCATCGACTCCTCACTCACCATGGTGATGGGAGACGACATGCTCAAGGTTGTCGCGTGGTATGACAACGAGTGGGGATACAGGTAAGCCATGCGCACACACCAAGATTAATTATACCAATTTTCATAGCTTTTGAAGCTTCATATTTATATCAGACGTATCCTATCATATTTTTGGGTATTATACCTGTTTAGGAATTCATTTTTTCATTTAATATATAAAATCAAAATAAAAAAATAGAAGAGGTATGCTTGAAATACAGATCAGTGTTTTTGAACCTCTGTTGATCCAGAGGTCAGACCATTTGGCCAGTAAATCATTCAGGCAATCTTTTTTTTTCACCCTTAATTTGGTCGTTGGTCAAAAATCGTTGATTTGGTCAGTGACCCGAGTCGAACTATTGACCTGTTTAACGGTCTTTTAGATGTTTTTTATTTTAATTAATACTAATATTAATATTATTATTTTTTAAGTTGGAATGAACCATCCATTCAAACCAGACAGTCGAATCATCGACCTAAACTGGTGGCTTGGATGAGTCCAGTTCTAAGTTGGTTTTTAAAACCTTGGTACAGATACATTTCTGCTAAGACTCAGTTGGGAAAGAATACAAATACAAATATGTAGAATGCAAAAGCAAAACCTTGTATTTTGTATGTATTTATACTCCTTTCAAAATGAGCCTAAGGCAGTAAGGCTGTATTTGGTTGCAGTACAAATTTATTTGCACTAGAACAAATGTATAAAAATACAAATGTAAAAAATGTAAATTCTTATTTAATTTTATTTTAAGTTTTAATTTATTCTGCTTTATATCTTAATTTACTTCATTTATACTGCAATCAAACAAAATAAACTAAAATTTAAAACAAAAATATATAAGTTAGAATTTACACTCGTGAACCCTGTGCAATTTTTGCTTTTTTGTGTAGCCAACGAGTGGTTGATTTGGCGCACTTGGTGGCTAGCAAGTGGCCAGGAGCAGCTGCATCAGGAAGTGGGGATCCACTTGAAGACTTCTGCAAGACAAACCCAGCAGATGAGGAGTGCAAAGTCTATGAAGCTTAATTGTTTAATTAGATTCTTTTTCATCTCAAGTTAATTAATTTACTTTCATATTTATATAGCTATATGTCTTGATCGATGGACATGATGCTTTGCATGCAAGGATTAAGGTTTATTTCTGGTCCTTGCGTTTTGTGATGAGAAATCGGGCGAAACTAATGAAATAAGGTTAATTAGCCAACTTACATTGAAGTGTTATTTTCTTTCTTGTTGAATATTTGGAAGAATCACCTTAATGTTTGAATGTCTATAGGCCATAAATCTACTGCCCGTTTGGGAGGGCTTTTGGGATGCAGTTTCTGGCGTTCCCAACTGGGTTTTACATAGAAATCTTTGAGTTGTGTTTGGTTTGAAAGAAAAGGTAAAAAAAAGAAGGGAAATGTAGGAAAACCTATATAAGGTTTGTACAAGTTTGAGGTTTCCCTACCTTTCTCTTCTTTTCTCTATCTACTTTTTCAAACCAAACATGACCTGAAGTTATGTTTGGTGAAAATCTAGAAAACCAATATGTACATTCCATGGTGACCGTAATACAAAGCTACCCAAAAGGTCCCAGATGATGCCCTAATGGTGGCACTCTTGCCGAATTGAATTACCACAATGACCATAGTGACTCTTTACCAATTTGACAAACAACTGCAACTCTATGTATGAGAATAACAAAGAGAGAGATATATATGACTAATGGTCGAATTAATTGTATTCGACTCTTCCATGTTTATTTATATAGAGTACAAGAATGAGATATACAATGGTAAGTTCTATCTGATCTAGGATAGGTTTAAATGTAATCCTATTTAGGATAAGACTTATCTTACCAGGATAAGTGTTATCCTTTACAAAGATAATCTGCAGGGATAACTGTTACTAGGATAAAGGTTCTCTACAAGTAGGATATATACAATAGGAGAAGAACTTAAAGTACAAGATGAGGTAGGAGTCTTGGTTGGATACATGCATGGGACATGCACCTGAACATGCGCATGTGCCATGCACGTAATAGCTGTAGCTTACACCCCCCTCAAGCATAATCGAGGATAAACGGTAAGCTTGTGATGAAGAACCTCAAATTGTGGAAAGGGGCTTGGTGAGAGCGTCTGCTAATTGATCAGCCGAGGGGATGTACCGTACATCAAGAAGCTTAGCTGCAATTTTTCTCGTATGAAGTGAATATCCAATTCGATGCGTTTAGAGCGAGAATGAAGTGCATGATTATTAGCATGAAATTTAGCCCCCATGTTGTCGCACCATAAGGAAGATATCTAGTTCTTGGAGTAGCATATGAAGCCACAAAACCTCAATAGCTGCAGAAAATAAACTACAATATTCTGACTCAGTGCTTGATCGAGCCACCATTGGTTGCTTTTTGGAACTCCAAGAAATTAAATTAGACCCAAGGAGCACACAATAACCACTCTAAGAGTGGCGATCCATGAGGCAGCTTCCCCAATCAGCATCAGAGTAAGCAACAAGAGAGAATGTACGGCATGGTTAAAGAAGCATACCATAAGTAATTGTTCCTTTTAGGTATCAAAGAATCCTTTTTGTAGCAACCCAGTGGATAGTAGTGGAAGTTTGCATGAACTAACATACCTTATTCAGAGAGCCCAAATCATGTGATGAGGATGTTGTCCACATAAACAAGAACTAAAATGATATCAGATCTAGAATGAGAGATAAATAAAGAGGCATCTGTTCAGGATTCGAGAAACCCTAGGGATAAAAGGGAATCATGTAGCCTTGTAAACCATACACGAGGTGCCTATTTCAAACCATATAAGGATCGATGGAGGCGACAAACATGTGTTGGAAATCTGGGATCAACAAACCCAACTAATTGCTTCATATATATCTCTTCTGAAATGTTACGATGTATGAAGGCATTGCTAACATCCAATTGGCGAACATCCCAATTAAAAGAAACTGCAAGATATAATACTATAAGAATTGTAGCTGGTTTAACCACATGGCTGAATGTCTCATCATAATCAAGACCAGCTTCTTGAGAGTACCCCTTGACAATAACACGAGCTTTGAAGTATTCAACCGAACCATCAGGCTTACATTTGATTTTAAAAACCCATTTGTTGCCAATAATATTTTTATCAGGTGGGGCCGGGACGGGAGTCCATGTTTTATTATGAAGTAAAGCCCTATACTCATCAGTCATAGTAAGAACCCAGTGAGGATCCTTATGAGCTTAAGAATAACAAGTTGGTTTGGATTCGGGAAGGGGACTAGCAAGTAGGGCATACCTTGGATTTAGCTTGAAGATACCATGTCGAGCTCGATTGGTCATGTGATGTGAAGAAGAGGAAGGCGGCAACAAGATACCATGTCGAGCCTGAGTGGGCAGAGTTAGTGGATTCAGCATTGGAAGGTGGCGACACATCATACTGAGACGAAGATGGAAAAGATGAAACTTCACCTAGAGATGTGTTGTCAGATGCAACAACAAGGGGAGGGGCCCCAACTAGAAGAACTGGAATCGATGATGGGGGTGGTGCAATATCAGTGGCAATAAGAAACGGAAAGGAATCCTCATTAAAAATAACATTGCAAGAGATAAAAATTCATCCTGTAGTGCGATGCAAGTAGACATACTCCTCGTGAGAATTATAATACCCAAGAAATACACATGAAAGAGAGTGAGTTTGTAACTTGTGCTTATTGTATGGCCAAACATGTGGAAAACACTCACACCCAAAGGCATGGAGTTCGAGGTAGTCTGGAGGGCGACCAAATAATTTCTCAAATGGAGAGGATGATCCAAACAACAAAGTAGGAAGATGATTAATGAGATCATATGTAGTGGAGAATGACTCAAACCAATATTTTGGAGGAACCCTAGCATGAGTCATAAAAGCAAAGCCTATTTCAACAATATGGTGATGTTTGAGCTCAAAACGCTCATTCTGTGCCTATGTATGCGGGCATGATATTCGGTGAGAGATACACACATGATTGAAATAGGTTTCAAAGGTCTTGAATTCAGAGCCACCTTCACTTTGAAAATATTTAATTTTAGTATTAAAAAGTAATTCAACATTGGCTTTGAATTTCAAGAACGCATTAAATACTTCAGATTTGCAAGTAAGAAGAAATATCCAACTATAGCAACTGAAATCATCAACAAAAAGAATGTAATAATGATAACCATAAGCAGATGTCACTGGAGAGGGTCCCCATAAATCACAGTGAATTAATTCTAAGGGAGAATTACTAATGGCATGATTCTAGGAAAAGGGGAGTACATGGCTCTTAGCTATTGAGCAAGCTGAACAAAAATTTAAATCAGTACTAGGGATTACTAGTAAATGCTGAGAAGAAATAATTTGTTGAGTCACTCTAAGAGCAGGGTGACCTAGTCGATGGTGCCAAATTGCAGGGTTGGCACGAGTACCTACAAATGAAAAAGGAGATGAAGCTGATATCTTGAGTGGAAGACGAAGTTGATACAAACCATCCTTATTCGACCTTTGAAGAAGTATCATCCCGGTGGGTTGATCTTTCACAAAGAATTCATGATGATGAAATTCAAAATAAACATTATTATCAGCATAAAACTGGGCCACAGATAAGAGATTGAAGGAGATCTGGTTGGATACGTGCATGCACCATGCATGTAATAGTGTACCCTCATGGTTTAACTAATTGACTAAGTGTACCCTTACTGTTTGAAAATTGACTATCGCTACCTCTACTGTTTCTGACAATTGTCTAAATCTTCCAAGAATCGTTAAGCATGGACGGAAAAAGTCAAATGTCCGTTTTACCCTTCTACAAAGTTACGTTTGTGTCCCTCAATATAACTTAACTCAAACACTTGCCCCATTAGTCGAAAGAGGGAGGAGCACCATCCATTAATGCAGCCATCATCATCGCCAATGACGATGGTCACTGTAACTACCGAACGGTAGAGCGTGCGCAGGCGGGCGGAGATCTCTACTGCCCTTCCCTCCTTCTCTCTATTTTAGAAATCTGATCCTTTCAGATTACTTGTCCGAGCGCCGGTTTGGTTTGATGGAAAAGGAGATGTAGAGAATAAATTGTACTGGATTTCAATCTGCACTCAATCAAAAAAACATGGAATCTCAACTTGTTTCCTGACCACTTGTCTATAATGAGAGAAATAACACAAAAGCGGTATGAAGGGATCTATTGAAGAAAAATGAATTCCCGAGCTTGAGTTTCATGGAGCTAATGAGTGAATGATGGATGGGGAGCAGGAAGAAACAGGGAGGAGAGAGATTTCTTTCCGTTGGGAGGAGAGAGATCTCTTTCCGCGGCTTCTCTGTTCTTCATCTCAAGGTGGGAGACGATGAACAATAACTCTTCGTCCCTCTCAAGTTATTTCATTTGTGAGGGAGGGCGACAGAGATAGGGAAGGTGCGTTCTTGCTTCCTCTCAACACTAGACACAACCATACGCGCCGTATCACCCATCTTCAATGTCTCTATTAGCAGCGGCAGGGGAGGTACCGTTCTTCTCCATCCAATATCCTCTCTCCTCCTATTCTCTCTTCTTCCCCCTCTTATTATTCTTCTATTTCCTCCAGGTTCCACTCCCTCTGCCTTTCCCAATTGTTGTTGCCTCTTAGCAGTGGCGATCTATTATATGGTGGGGTTTGAGCTTGGACCTTCTTTACCACCTTTTCTGCTGCAACTCTTTTCTCTGCCGCAACCCTTTTCTGTTCCTCTCAGGTCTCCTGCAACCATAGAAGACGTCAGAAAGAAGTAAACGAAGAGATGTTAATGGATGGGAAAAGAGAAGAAGATTAGAACATCCATGAAGATTAGAACTATGTGTCTTAAAGACAAACCTACCAGCACCTCTTCATCTATGACAATGTCAAGATCAAGGCTGACACCAACTTCAATTTCCCCCCTGTCACCATTGGAAGAGACTTGGAAGTGTGGTAAACACGACCCTTCTGTTGATTGTTAACATGTTGCTTCAAGCGATGGATCTATTCAACCCAGAAATTATAGTAATCGGAAGAAAGATGAGGACACCCACAGAGTGTCCTTTGGTTCCAATACTGAAGATTGAATCCTAATCCCCCAATCATGAACTTAGATGGCAAATCCTACTAGGCTGTTGTATAAAAAACCAGCCCATGGCTATCAAAGACCCAACCGTAATTCAATTTGGAACCCCAATAGTAACTAAATTCACCCCCCCATTTTCGCCCATGCTAACACATTCAAACCTAGTACCTTGCAAATCAATTCCTGAAATGGGTCCAGCATGGAATGACTTCTTACCAAGTGAGGGCTTTTATTCCAGAGAAGCATCATCATGCCAGAAATAGGGTATAGAGCAGAGATGACAAAGAGAGGAAGGAGAGAAGAGGGGGAGAACAAGGTGCATAGCAGAGATGATTAAGGAAATGTATAGACTACATCTGATGGTGGGATACTTAGAGTAGGCTTCATTGTTACTCGATAATCTGAGAAAATGGGGCCTTGCACTTCAAGACGATAGAATGGGGCTTCATTGTTACCCTGTAAAAACCCTGAAAGCCTTCGACAACAATTTGGAAAGTGATAACAAATCGGAGAGAATGCAGAGGGTACTTTGGGTACTATGTAACATTAAATCAAACATGTGAAGTCACATGTAAACGGTCTTTGATGAAGAATTAACAGTAAGGGTATAAATAGACAATTGTTAGGTAGACAATTGTTAGAAACAGTAGGTGTATCAACAGTCAATTTTCAAACAGTAAGGGTGCACTTAGTCAATTAGCTAAACTATATGGATAGTTTAAAAAATTTACCCAATATTTAAAAATAGGAAATACAAAGAATCAAAAAATAAATATTATACATAAGATATAATATTATATATTTATAAAAAATAAAATATTGGATACATAATAATATTATACATTCATTATTTTAAACAAAAATAAATATTATACATAAGATATAATTTTATCAATAATGGAAATGTATTACAAAATTTAATGTTAACCAAGAAATCAAACTATTTTTCTTTTTGGGTCGTGGGTTAATGGTTTGGGTTAAATGGATTAGTCGATGATATAATAGTTAATAATAAATATTAAAAAATAATAAAAAGCACAAGCAATCAAAAGAACATATAAAAAATTATATATTAATTATGACAAACAGAAATTAAGTGTGATTAGTAAAAATTATGTATATAATGTAGATGAAATATGTAATTTAAAATTAATCCAAAAGCAAAGCTATTTTCTTATTTAAATGGTGTGTCAATGATCTAACTTTTCAAAGAAATTCATGATGTCATAATTGAATAATAAATATTTTAAAAAAGATAGAACCCAAAAGATAAAAAAGTATAGAGTTTTGTCAAAGACATTTTGGAACATTTCTAATGTTATATAATCATCATATTAAATTAAAATAAAAGTTATTTTTATTTAAGACAGAAATGGAATACAAAATTTAGTAGTAGTAGTAGTAGTAGTAGTAATAGTAGTAGTAGTAATTGTTATTGTAATTTAAAAATTCTGCAGGTGCACATTTAGTACAAGTATTTAAGTTTATTTTTAACCATATTGTTACTTTTATTAATTGTCAATTTCTATCATAACTATGATATATCTAAAATTCAAGTAATTAATATGAACAAAATTCATACGTGAAATGTACATGCTTAATTACTAGTATATATAAGGATGTTGATCCATCCAAATATCATATTATTTTTTAAAATGTAATAATATATTTTATACATGACATACATGCAAAATAAAAAGGATCAAAATATATATTAAAGTTTACACTTAAAGTAGTGAAATGATAAATGTTCATTTAAATAATTATAATATTATTACAAAAATATAGATTTTTTGAAAACTTAATTATTTATATATAAATTTAAGGTCTATTTGTTTATTTAAATTTAAAAAAAAATATTTTGATTTATTTTTAAAAAATTAAAATAATAAAATCATATTATTAATCAAACACTTGAATAAGAAGCCATCATGGATTTGTGGTTAAGGTTTATAAACTCCTTATAAATGAGCCATATGGATCAAACACTATTGTTAATTAGGTAGACCCCTAAATAAGCAACACTTCTTTCAACTTTGGCATCTTCATGGTCTATCAAAGGGGTAGGGAGCATCTATTAAAAGTAACCTATAGAATTTTTTTCTTAAGCTTTAATGATATCTAATTTAAGATATAGGCTTTAATCTGACAACTCGCAATTTTCCTAACGCTTTCAAACTCTTCTTTAGTGGAATAGATTCTCAATCTATGAATATAAGACCTCATTTTTCATTAAGTTCTAATGAATATATTACCAACTTTGTTGTAGAACAAAAAGTTTTACGAATACGAATTTATGAGATAAACGACATGCCTTTGAATAGCCTTTAAATGTATAGGCTACATTAGGCATTCCTTATTTTAATGACACACTACCTTTTTGCAAATAAAATCCCAATATATATATAAATACACAAAGTTTTAATAGAATTTGGAAGAATAATAGATAATTGCAATTGGAGACACAAGTCACGTCAAAGACCTTAAGCGTCCCACAAATCCCAAGGGAATCAAACCTAGATATTGTTTAGGGGATAAAACTTACACACTAAGGCATTAAAATGGAAAATTTCTACTTAGAACCACTTTTGTCTTCAAAATATAAAGGCAAAAAAGATGAAAATAAAGAAAACAAGCCTAAAAATACAAGAGGATGATGTAATGAAATGTAAATAAAATCCTACAAGTATCTAACATAACCTCTAGCTACTAACTCACAAATGCAATTGTAAGATTAGAACATAAAAAGAGGAAAAAAAGGAAGGTTAAACAACCCTTTTTTTAGACTAATTTAAAATCCCAATATATATATATAATTACATGGATGAGAAAAACAATATATTAGTAAAAGGGTCGTCTTTGTGTCTCATGCATGTCTCTTTGTGTGATTATATCAAGGAGGTGCAAAACTCATTTCACTTTCACACCTAAATTTTGTACAAGATTTTGAAATTGATATTTCACATATCAAACTAACTTGTAATGACTATTTAGAATGTTGCTTAAGAATAGCATTATACATGTCGATGCTCTTACTATTATAATATGACAACAATAACAAGATGATGATGATGCAATATTTATTTTGAACAATAACATATTTTTTGTTGATTACCCCATTTTGATAAATACTAATAATTTGGTTTCAAAGTATGACATGTTTGTGGACAATCAACAACAACAGGACCCGACTTCTATGAAGGTTCAACTATTCACCAACCGTCTTCTCATACTCACCTCACACAAGCACTTCCAAGAGACTCACTCATTGAATCAACAATAGTTTGGAACCAAACTATGAATGGATGGATGTTGATAGTTTCATGGAGTACATGGATTCAACAATTCTCATCCTCAATCACCGATTTCCACTCCATCTTAGCCATCTAATGAACCAAACCAACTCCAACTCTCAACTATCCACCAGCAATGCACACACATGCACATTGGGAATTAGGAAGGACTCTAAAATCCTTAATAAGCTACTATGACAATTTTGAAAACCAAAATGTATTGCTCATCTCAAGTCCAAAGATAGCATCTCAAGTCGAAGAATCCTTTTTGCAACAACCCAGTGGATAGTAGTGGAAGTTTGCATGAACTGACATACCTTATTCATAGAGAGCCCAAATCATGTGATGAGGATGTTGTCTACATAAACAAGAACTAAAATGATATCAAATCTAGAATGAGAGATAAATAGAGAGGCATCTGTTCAGGATTCGAGAAACCCTTGGGATAAAAGGGAATCACGTAGCCTTGTAAACCATGCATGAGGTGCCTATTTCAAACCATATAAGGATCGATGGAGGCGACAAACATGTGTTGGAAATCTGGGATCAACAAACCCAACTAATTGCTTCATATATATCTCTTCTGAAATGTTACGGTGTATGAAGGCATTGCTAACATCCAATTGGCGAACATCCCAATTAAAAGAAACTGTAGATATAATACTATGCGAATTGTAGCTGGTTTAACCACAGGGTTGAATGTCTCATCATAATCAAGACCAACTTCCTGAGAGTACCCCTTGACAACAACACGTGCTTTGAAGTATTCACCTAGAGATGTGTTGTTAGAAGCAGCAACAAGGGGAGGGGCCCCAACTAGAAGAACTAGAATCGATGATGGGGGTGGTGCAATATCAGTGGCAATAAGAAATGGAAAGCAATCCTCATTAAAAATAACATTGCAAGAGATAAAAATCCATCCTGTAGTGCGATGCATGTAGACATACCCCTCGTGAGAATTAGAATACCCAAGAAATACACATGAAAGAGAGTGAATTTGTAACTTGTGCTTATTGTATGGCCAAACATGTGGAAAACACTCACACCTAAAGGCATCGAGTTCGAGGTAGTCTGGAGGGCGACCAAATAATGTCTAGAAACCCGCCCCCTCTATCCCATATTTCTTTGTGATGATTTATTTATCATCTTCATTCAAAGCTTGTCTCTTAGATTACAAAAGCTATAGGGTTGGTTCAATCATTTTGTGGTCAAGCCAGAAAATTTGTTAATCTATCTAAATCCATGGTGATGGTACCATCCAATATCCCTAGAAGATTAAAATGAAAGTCGACTACAGGATGTGCTCCTTTGATTTCTAAGTTTGAGAAATATTTAGGCTTTCCAATTTTGGATGGTAGAATTACAAATTAGAAATTTAGCAATCTAATTGATTGAATTTAATCTAGGGCCATTTGGAAAGTCTTTTTTGAAAGATCTTCTAGAAGCTCTGACAGTCAAAAGACGATATGAGCTTTTGCATGACGATCTTAGCAGCTTGAAGACTATTTGATTAAGGCACGTCTATCCGCGCGTCTTTCCACACTAAGACAAGTTAAAAAAAAAGTGCAAAAAGCTCCATTTGGAGCTTCCTGAAAATAGCTTGAAATGAGCTTTTCTCGTCTTTTAAGGGTTGTGATTTTCAATGGCTAGATTTTTTCCTAACCAAATGAGAAAAGACCAAAACGCGGGTTTCCAAGCTTCTAAAAAGCCGACAGCCTGCACGAAAAGACGTGCCAAATGAGGCCTTAGATGAAAAGATGATGCTTTATCTCTAGCTGAAAGACATACCCTTGTGACCAGTGTTAGAGAAAATATTCCCAATTATGCTTTCCAAAATTTTGAAGTCCTTGGTAATGTCACTTAAAAAAATTGATTCTACAAAGAAATCTTTCTTACGGGGATCAACTGATCAACAACCCGACAAAATAGGACCCATTACGTTGCATGGATTTCCCTTACCTAGCCCAAGAAATTTGAAGGTTTGGGTATGAAGGGCTCAACCCTAATGAACAAAGCTTTTCTTATAAAGAGAGCTTGGTATCTTCTAAAATACCCAGATTCTTTATGGGCTAGAATTATAATAGGAAAGTATGGGAGGGGCTACCTTTCTTTGAGATGGTGCAAAAACAAATGATTTGTGGGGTTAAAAAAGTATAATTAAGGAGATACAATTGCTAAAAAAGGGTCTTAAGAAAAATGTTGGTACAAGTTCTGAAATTGATTTTTGGCAGCACTAATGGGTAAGTAATGTTCCATTGCAGGACATCAAATTGCCAAGCTCCCTCCCTCAATCAACCCCTACTAGAGTCTCTAACTACATTACTTGAGGGGAGGGATCTAACCAATATCATGTCTATTCTCCCAATTAACATTCTTTAGAGTATTTATGCTATTCCTTTAATTGAAAATCTTATTACGGGAGATGTTTGGTTGTGGAGACACGATAAAGATGGCAAAATGACAGTGAAATCAGCTTAGGACCGGACCGGATGGTGGGACTAGAAAAACTGCCAACCAATTAGGTGACTGGTTCCGTTTTACCCAATAATCGTGCTCCCCAAAAATCGTTGATTTGGCCAGCAAGCCACTGACCCGGGGTGGTCGAACCGTTTGAAGCGTTCAATGGTTTGGCCGATTTTTATTTTTTTAATTTTTTTATTTTTTGTCAAAAAGACCATCCATTTGATTCGAACGGTCAGGCCATTTGACCCGGGAGCCAGGCCCTTATCTGGTATGATTTTAAAAACCTTGGAAGTATATGGTCGTTTTCAACCTTTTTATCCCAAAATTTGGTTATAGGGAGTCAAATAGATGTGCGGATAAGTTAGCTAAAAGGGATTCTAACTTGAATATTCAAATGTAAATGGCTAGTTATTCCTCCCACAAAGTTGATATCGTTGTCATGGGAAGATATAACTGATTTTCCTCGGTTGTTTTTGTGTATTATAGCTCTCTTTTCTTATTTCCAATGAATAAAAAAAAATTGCATGTCTACTCTTTAAAAATTCCTTTAACAAATTAAAATTTGTCACATGCTAGTTTAAGAACATAATTATATAATTGGAAAACCATGGCCATTATACTAGTCCAAGCAAACACCGAAAAATATTTATGGGAAATTGTTTCCTTTCCCTCATTTTACATGCAACCAAACCAAATAAATAGAGAGTGTCTAACGTAACTTGCCATTTGACAAGTCTTTTTAGACATCTTCCAACAACTCAGATGGTTGAAAGACGTATTAAGCTTGTAGGGTCATGTCTTTAAAAGTGGACCATTGTAAGCTACTAGGTCTTTTAAATTTTAAAAACGCATTTAGAGGCTATTTATCATGAACCATGAAGCTTCATTTGAAGCTTCCCAAAAATCGGCATTTTCAAATTTTTAGGTTTTTCCGCACTCGTGTCTTTTAGTGTTTCCAACTTTTAGTTACCAAACAGAAAAGACTAACTTTCAGTTTTTTCAAACTTGCTGAAGCCCAAAAGATCACATGAAAAGACTTGCCAAATGCCACTTAAGATAAAAAGCTCCTCTAGTCATTTGTAGTTGAATCACAATCTTTAAAACTTGAGACAGCGATACAGGTTAAGATTCCACTTTGTATATAATAAGGTGTAAACTTACCACAAGTCATAGGTTACCCTTAAAAATTTTATCATTTGACTACAACATAATTTCATTTTTAGGTTGATTTTAATTTTGGCATTCCATTTTCATCATTTACAAAAATACTTCTTACATTTTATACTTATTTTTTTTAGTATAATGAATATACAATATTAATGACATGCTCAGTTTTTTTTATTTTTTTGTATTATATGTTTTATTTATTTTATTATTTAATTATGACATTATTTATTAACGGATTTGACCCCAAATGGTTGAATTGCTTACCCATATTTATTTTTATGTTATTAAAATTAATGTTGTGGATTTAATTAATACAATTTAATGATGAGAAAAATATATCTTAAATATAGGATTTAATAAGAGAATATACCTTAGATATGAGATTTAATGAGAGATAATAGGAAAATAGTTTTACTTCTAATTGGTTTTAAATTTTACATTTCATTTTCATCACTAATAAAAACATTTATTATTTATCATCGATGTTTTCAACTTGTTGTTGACCTGGTCGATTGAACCGTTTGAACTATCACTTGGGCGGTTCAACCATTGACTCGTTTGACCCAATAACCAAGTCGTAGGTTGCACACTTAATTATATGCAAACTTTTGGAAGCCATAACTTTGCACTTTGATGTTCGATTGGGGTTATCTTTTTTTTTTTTGAGTAACTTTTCAAGATCTATACGTCCCAAGGGCATTATGCGCCTTGCCTTGCTATTTTTGAGAAAAAAAACCCTTTTTTGGCCCCAAATTGCAATTTTTAATATTTTCTATAAATAAAAATTTAAAACAAAAATAAATAAATAAATAAATGTAACATAATACATATATTATATGTAATATATGTAAAACATAATTTTACTATTTATTGATAAAATATGTAATTTTACACACACACACACACATAATGTTGACGTAGAGCAATTTGACTCGTTTGACCTTAACAGTCAAACTGGTATCCTGTGACTTGAAGGCAAAAGCAGGTCGGCCTCCAGGTCAGTTTTTAAAATATTGTTTATCATATTTATTATTGTTTAATATGTCAAATCTATGATGTTAAAAATGTTCCCATTTTTTTTAATTTTTTAATTTTTTGTATATTACAAATTTTTGAATTTTATTATTTAATTGTGGAAACATGGATTGGCCAGTTTGACCTAAATGGTTTAATTTTTACCACCACCTAGATGAAAACACTATTTTTTCCAAGTAGATTTTAAAAGTATAAAATTTTATGTTATTATGTATGAAATTAATTATAGAATTTAATGATGAGAAGAAACAAAGAAGCCTTAAATATATGATTCAATGAAGGTGAATGTAAATTAATACCTTAAATGTTGGATATAATGGGAGATAATTGAATGCATTGGATATCTTAAAATTAACTCTTTTCAACTCATTTAATATCAATAACTAATTACCCTATTGCCCTCCTTTTTTATCAATCAATTTAAATATAGAGGGTAAATTTTGTCATTACAAAATTTCAAAAATATTCTTGAGGCTATTCATACTTTTTAAAGAATGCAACACAACTTCAACAAACTTTCTGTTCTAACCTATTTCATTCGGGAAGCTCGAAACCTGAAAATTTTTTATCACTCTTAGCCCAAGCCCATGGAGGTGCTTTAGAAATCCGTGTCATTCTTCCTACAGGGACCACCACAAAACATCATGCCATTATTCCATCAATAACCACAAAACACCAAGGATGAAAGTATTAGTATCATGTATCGTATTGAACAAGTCGGATATAGATGCGCTTTGGAAGCGCATGAATACAAACAGAAGATATAAAAATGCTTGGATACACTAAGGAAATGGATACAAATCACAAAAATACATTTATAATGTTAAATCAAAAGCTGAATTATCTATGAATAAGGTATAAACACATGAGAAATGCAGAGTTTAATAGAATATTACAATAATTATCACTCTATTTCAATTTTTATAATTATAATTTTCAACTTTATTATTTTTTTGGGAATGTTTATTAATTTGGTATTTTTATATAAATAGTAACTATTTTTAAATAATAAATATGTTTTCATTTTTAACATATAATTGTTTTATTTGACATATAAATGTAAAATAAAACATATAAATCATTTAAGGTAGATAAAATAAATTATTTATAATTTTCAGTTTTTATTAATTTTTTGGGGAAATTATTCATTTCAGTTTTTATAATCATAATATTCTATTTTCATTAATTTTGTTGGGAAGTTTATTTATTTAGTATTTTTATATAATAACTCATTTTTTTTAAATAACAACTTTTTTTTTTCATTTTAAACATATAATTATGTGTAAAATAAAATACACAAATCATTTGAGGTTGATGTAATATATTTTTTTATATTTTTTGCTTTTATTAATTTTTTTGGAAAATTTAAATCTTAAATTATTTATTTCAATTTTTATAAATATAATTATAATTTTTATTAAAGATGAAAAACAATCTAAAAGCAGTCAATATATAGTTTTGTCAAATTAGGAATGGATACGCTTTTTGGATTAGTGCATTTCTACCATATCTATCGATACGGTATGATATGGAGGCATATCATGCCGATACACATGACTCATGGGATATGTACCCAATCATGATGTATCCCATACCTAGGACCACCGATATGGATACAATACGCCCCGTATCGAAAGTATTGTTTTAATACTTTAAACCTTGTCTACACACACATATTCCAACATTATACATTGATGACTCTTTTGATCCAATCACAGGTAATGTTGGATGAAGGTTCATCCTTAAAATTCCTAGTAGGAGTATTGTCATCACAGATGGAGCCCATGCTCATCCATCAACAACTATGATGATGATATCCAAGCCCTTTTAGCTAGGTTGCTTCGTAATACAGGTTGTAGACCTAAACAATGGATCGAATAGCTCCACCTTCAAAACAGTCAAATCAAATAAAAAAGCCCCCAAGTTAATTTCAAACTTGGATTTCATTTGCATGAAACTCTTTAGGCCTTGTTTGCTTTTCGGTGAGTTACATACCTGGGTAAATACACTTATCCAGATAAGTGTTTTCCGGGTAAGTGCATTTACTCATATTCTTGTATTTCCCAGATAAATAAGTCAATGACCATTTTAGCCATATAAATCCATTACTAAAAATGGCATTTTTATCCTGTTCAAGTGTAGGCAACTTTCCCTTTAGATGGAAACATTATTTACCTCATATTAATTTAATATTGCTTGCTGTTATTTCAGCTTAAATAAAACAGATGAAACCATGCTCTTCATTCCTTCTTTGGTTTTTACCTATTTCTTTGCCTCCTTTGCTAATAAAATTTGCTTTTTGTAATGTAGTCCAGTTACATAAGACAACAGAAACTGTATCCTTTGGAGTTTTCTTAATCCATAACTTGTCGAACTCATGAAATAGCTTTCCTTGTTTAACTATTTTAAAGTGCAGTTATTAGGCAAGCTTTTGGTTAATTAGGTGGCCATGCCCTGTGGCAAATTGCATAGATCGAACTTAAATGTGTAACCGTGGTTCAAGGGAATATCTTCTGCCTTTCCTCTTTCAATCCTTTAAAAAATCTGCAACAATAATCGTTGTTAAAATTCGTCTTCTTAATTATTATCGAAAGCTGGAGTAGCTCAGTTGGTTAGAGCGTGTGGCTGTTAACCACAAGGTCGAAGGTTCAAGCCCTTCCTCTAGCGTTGCTTAATCAGTTTTATGAGTTTCCAACATTCTAAAAGGCGGTCTTTTCAACTGGTTTAGAATCCTGCCCGGGGTGCAACTTGGGCGGGCCCAACCAGAGCCCGTACCGACCCAGCACGCAATTCTATACGGGCTGAGCTCAAAATTTTCGAACTGAGCTTGGGCCTAGCACTTAGGAAGCCTGAACCTGACCTGACCTTATCTCAACCCAAACCAGCCCAATTATATACATTTAGATACATATATGCATGCATATGTATACAATTTTTAAATAAACTATACGTATAGGCATACGTGCATATCAATTTTTAATGGGAATTAATTCAGCAACCTGAGCCCGAGCCCAACTCGAATGCATTAAATTTCACTATGGTCTGGGCTCGTGACCAACTCGATTTTTAAGTCCAATTCTTAGAATTGGGCATGGGTTGAGATAAAACCCAGCCCAGACCGCCCAGTTCTTAGGATTGGGCCTTAGTTCTCATTTTGAATTTACTATATCAGGAAATTGTGGGCCCAATTCCTGAAGGATTTGATGGCTGTTTCTTGTCCCGTTTACCTAAGCTCCTAATTGAAGCTTACAAGCCTATCAAAAAAAAATAATAATAATAATAATAAAATAAAGTGTACAAAGTCATATACAAATACTGCAAAGCAGGGGAATGTTTTGGGAAGTATTTTAAGAGCAGTCTGGAGTAACTCCTTTCTCCTTGTAATGTTTGTAGAAGATGCATATCCATCAATGATGTCAAAAAACTGACCATAGTTTGTTTATACATATCAATTAAATTATTTGTAATCTTTTGATAAAAAATAATATGTAAGAAATAATCTCTGGTTGATTAGGTTTACATTCTCTTTATACCTTGCTCTTTGGTTCTACTTATGCATTATTGATCTTTAACTGAATGAGCTAGTTCTACTAGAAATGTTAATTTAAGAATTTCTTTATTCTTTTTCTGTTATTGTTTATCTCTGAGACATAAGGATGTAACCTCCATACAGTTTACTAAGATGCGGTAGCTTCTGGTGAAAGTCCTGCCAAAAGCAGAATACAACAAGATAGTTTCTGAAGGCATATTCCTGAATCCATTCAGGAGATATCTAAAAACTAAACATAATTCAGCATTATGACCCTACCTTGCTAGTGTGGTCTGAGAGAGCTTTCAGTCTTAGAAACCATTGACTTGGTGATGTGGGATGCAAGGAAGATGATTTTCATGGTCTCTGAGTTATTTCTTATTTGGGTTTCAGCCCAAATTGGATGAACAAGTATTCTAGCTCTGTCAATTCATTTTATGGCCTAAAAAGTAAAGGTTATGGCTTGATTTTGGTGTCAGCACCCACTTTATGTGGAGATACTGGAGGTTAGTTAGGTCTGTATCCAGTCCAACACTCCGAAGTAGGGGTGTCAACGGTATTCAAAAATCTGATTTTAAAGTCAAAATTCAACATAATTGAATCAAATTCAAATATCTTATTCATACTGAATAGCTAATCAGATTCAAATTTGAATATGGCTTGATTCGATTCGATAAATATTTGAATTTGATCGATTATTTAATTCTTATATATAATATATAAAATTTTTAAATGTTTTATATAATTTATATATATAATAATTAAATTATATAAATAATTTATATATTTATATACTTTATATAAATAAAATATTTATTTTATATATTTATTAATTACCTAAAATAACTAATTACTCAAATTCAAATCGAATCGAATGTTAGAATATTTAATGGGATTCGAGTTCGAATATTAATTTTCAAAATTCGTCAGATATCGAATTGAATTCGGATATCAGATTTTTTAATCGGATTTGAATTCGACATTGCCTTATCCGATTCGAATTCTATCTGTTTGCACCCCTACTCTGAAGACATTAGGAAAATGAGGCCAGCATTGGCTAATGACTTTTTTCGTTATAACTTTGTTTTTTTTTTAAAAAAAAACCTAGAGGCGAAATTTCCATTTCATTCATCAAGATTACATGTCACTATAGATCAGTGCAGTTGGGATCAGGTAAGCACACCATTATAAACACGTTCAATGAGTACTTAGAAAATTTTTTGACACCTATTCCTTAAAATACCCCCCATCCTACCCTTGAAAAAGATTAAAAACAACTTTTGACAATTGTGAGAATATTTATGCAGTGCTCATTGAACTGCTTACTATGTTGTGCTTAGTAGATCCAAACTCCGATCAATGACCCAATAAAACTGGTGCCTAATAGTGAATTGGGCTAGCCCATGGGCTACCCTTTCAGACATCATCTTCCTACAATATAGGATTTGAGTGTGAATTCGTCAAGGTGGATACAAGTCAGTTGAGAGATTCTGAATCACCAACCTAGCATCACTTTCAAGGCAGATGGGATCGAGATATAGAGCTTTTGCCAACTTTAAGCTTGCCTGATGGAAAGGGTTTCTGCCTCTTCTAGGGATGAGCACTATTTTAGAACTAATGGCGACACCGATAGTAGCCTTGGTTAGGGTCTAAGCTCCATCGGTGTTAACCTTTACAAAGTTAGCCGGAGGTTTCAACCAAGTGGAGTGCTACAAAGTATGATCAGAAGGGCCAAGAGTAGGGGTGGACTTGAGATGAGTCGAGCTTGGCTTGATTCGAGCTGGAGACTCGAGCTCAAGCTCGATTCGATGCAAAGCTCGCAAGCTCGAGCTTGACTACAAGCCAAGTTCTTTTTCTAAAAAATAAAAATTATACATATAAAAATATTTTTTATTTTACATACAAAAAATTAAGAATTATAAAAATTATTTATTATTATACATACAAAAACAAAAATAATACATATAAAAATACTTTTTATTTTACATACAAAAATTAAGAATTATAAAAATTATTTACTATTATACATAAAAATAAAAATATTATATATGAAGTATTGTTATACATATAATAAAATTATTTATTATATGTATTTATATGCATATGCTTATGTGCATATGTTTGTATATATATAATAAAAAAATATTTATTTATTATACTAGGCTTGAATAGGCTCGCGAACCACACGATTCGAGCTTCACTAGGTAGGAGCTTGGCTCAATTAGCAAACGAGTCTATATATCAGGCTTGAGCTCTACTCGAAGCTCAGTTTAAACTGAGCGGAGCCAAGCCTGAATAGTTCATGAGAAGCTTGGCTCGTGGCCACCCCTAACCAAGAGATACTAGTGGGATTTATTGGGCCTTCAACTTTAAGACATATATGGCATGAGTACAATAGAATCCCAATACTGAATGAGGGGAGAAAGAAACATGATAAAAAACAGCCCGGTTCATCATCTTTTGAAAGAATCACATGATACTAGTTGGTTTTCTTCCAGTTCATCATCGTCCATTTTCAGCCACTCTTGGAACCAACAAAATAAGTCAAAGCCCACCTCAATCCACTAAGCAAGCAAAGAAAAGGTAGTCTATGATTTCACTCTCCTACAAGCACAACTTGCAAATAGGTTCAATGTGAGTAGATCTCTTAGCCAATTCTGCACAAACTAGCATCGCCCCCTTTACAACAATATTGCCAAAGAAACATTTTGATCCAAGGGATTAGAAATTTATTTCTCTAGAGGGCCTTCCAACTTAGACCACGACATACCCACATTGCAATTGAGAATTCTATGTCTTTTGACATGACGATTTACAGATTGATGGAGTTGCATGATGTGATACATTCTTGAATTTACTTCAAAAACTGGTAGTATTCACCTTTTGCAAGTGACCATGATCATATATTTTTTTTCAATGAAGATGGAATGCCATTTTTTGCCCATAATCTAAAGGATGTATTGATGAAACTCCCTGAAGTTTGGCAATTTGAATCACCTCCCCTGAACTTTCTGATATAGTTGTATGTGGACCCCTTCTGTTAGAATCCTCTTAAAAGAGGTATGATGATGTCCAAAATACCCATGCAGTTTTTTATCAAACAAAAAACCCATGCAGTTTCTTTGATCAAAATGTTTATTTTCCAAGTTTTCTGTACATATGAATCACTACCTCAAACCCTTTTGATCACTTTTTTGAAATTTATTTATTTTCCAAATTTGCTCTTCATATCAACCACTAAAAGTTATGAAGATTATAATGGTAGATGGTTATTAGTTATTTACGTCCCAAAAAAAGAGTTACTCTCCAAGAAAACTAAGTGGATTAGTTGGAAACGTCCCCAAGAAGGATATGAAACTCAATTCAAATGATGCTTTAAGGAGAAATCCTGGTCACAGGGAGGTGGAATAATAAGAGATAGTAATGGAATATTTCATATTGGTTTAAACTGAGCTTCGAGCCAAGCTCAAGCCTAATAAAGCTTGGCTCGTGAGACTCACAGTTGATCTTGAGCTGAGCCGAGTATTGATATATAAATTTTGGGCTCAATATGAAATGGAATTGAATAACAAAATTTGGGCGCAAGAAAGATTTGGATGGGACCCAATGCGAAGTATAACTAGAAAATGGGCCCCCTAATGTATTCCCACAAAAAGAATTGAGTGGAGAGGTACCATTAAATCCAAACCCAAGAGTGTGTTGGGTAGGGCCCACTACAAGTCAAATTGAATAAGAGCAATGAATACCTACCTCGTAGAGGCTTGAATTTTGAGACAAAGCCCACCATTAATGGCAATTAGAAAGATTTTCTTAAACAGATCTCAAATCAATTAGAGAGATTTTCTCTAATCAATTTTAGTGGGGCCCAATTGGTTGACAACCATTAACAATTTGGTTAAAAGGAAAATTTTGTTGGTTGATTCAAGGAGGATTAGCTTAATTAAATTAATGAATTTCCTTCCTTATGTGGGCCCTAATTTCATGACAAGTGGCAAACCTCTTCCAATCAACCAAATTTATACAAAGATCTCCAATTTGGTAATTGGAGATCTCAAACCAGCAAACTTTCCAAAACAATATAAATTAAAATTAAGAGAATCCCAATTAAATGGCAATCAAACTTAAGTGAAAATCCATAGAAAAAGTAAGATGGCTGGCCATAGATATGAAGAAGGAAAGTTTGACCGAACTAATGAAATCTTGAGGTTAAGAAGACTTGGAATATGCACTCAAAGACTTGGAATCAGGTGGCTACATCTTTTCTAGAGCAGTTTGATTATGGCATAGATCTAACTCCAACAAGAGAGACATTAGAAGGCATGCGAAAGGCACTCGAAGAAGGTTTTGCAGAATATGCACATTGATGGAGATCTGTTGCTACTCAATTGAAGACTCCCATTCATTTGGAAGAAATGATCGAATTGTTTCTAAAGACTTTAGAGCCCCCCTTTTCGACATTCATGAGGTATCGGGATTTTAAGGATTTTAAAGGCATAGTCACTATCGGGAAGAGAATTGAGCGTGATTTTCGGTCAGGAAACCATGGTCAGACTATAAGCCCTCCACCATCTCAGGAAGTGATTGGAGAACAAGCTGCTTATCAACAAGTTAGACCTTCAAGTCATAAGCGTCTTGCTCCCCCCTCCCAATTAGATAAACGGGTTAAGAGAAGGTTTACTCTACTCTCGATGCCACTTTCTCAGTTATTTCCTCGATTGGTACAAGAAGGATATTTGGTTCCACTTCAACCAAACTAGATGTAGGAGCAGTCTATGCTCCAAAGCCACTCCCTAGAGGGTTCAGATTGAATAAATTCTGTGACTATCATCAGATGCTCGGACATCCTACCAACCAGTGTGTTCCTCTCTAGCTTGCAATTCAGAATCTTATCGACAGTGGAATCTTTCGGCCTTAGCGACATACCGTAAGTTTTGATCTTTTGTTTTTTTTGTGCTTTTTTTTCATCTTGACTATATTTGAAATTATAAATAACCCAAACTATACTCGGTTTAATCCCTCACAAGGGGTACGTAGGCAGCCTGGGCAGTGGCACTTGGGTGCGACCAAGATAATAAAATAAAAATGAAGTGCTAATTAATCATCTTTCCTTTGATCCGACCTTTCGATCCTAGACTTCTTCATACCTACTAAACAACCCTAGGTTACTTTCCGGATAGGCCCTACCCTACCTCGGCCATGTCATTCATAACATGTTTTCTCGGATTTCATTCACTCCACCGATGGCACACACATATACACAGGTTTTCCATTCACATTTCCTGCGGGTGGTATCTATTCTTTGAGGCCTGTTGCTCCTTGGCATAAAGAATGAAAAAGAGAATATAAGAAGGAAATAACCTAGTTAAGCTAATGGTGCTGGATATGCTGTCAGTGCTTTCTAATGAAAATAGTAGAAGTGACATAATTCTTGAATTGCAATTGTGTTTAATGAAGGCTTCATCATGAAATCATTTTTTTTTTCATCGCCTCATTTTCTATCCATTTTGCATTTGGCATAACAATTTCAATTTTTCTAGCATGGTGTTTTGTTCAGAAAAATGTCTACTCCTGCTAACGATCGGTTTGTAATTCACCAAGCATTTGAAGAGCTTAAGCAAATGATGGAGGCCTTGGGTTATAAAATGGATCGATTATTATCTCAAACTGGGGCAAACCCACCACACATACCCCCACTAGGCGTACCCTTGTCCTTGCCGACCCTCATAACATCCACACTTGTACCCACAAGCATTGGACCACCATCTCAACCAACATGCTTGTCTCACAAACCAATAGTTCATGGAAATTCATCCGATGCACCCATAATGGCCAAGAAACCATTTGTCATAACAATCCCGCCTCAGATGACATCGTTATGTACATCTCCAATACCCATGCCCGCTCTTGCAACCTCTAAACCACCACCTAAACTAGCATCATCTTCTTCTAAGCCCACCATTCAAGGATGTTCACTTGATGAATCTACATCTGCTAAGAAACCATTAGTCATGTCGACCTCACCTCCAGCAACTTGGCCTTATACATCATCTTCAAACCTAGTATCACACACATTATTCCCTGTTCAAGCCCAAAGGATCCGCAATGGCTAACCATCTCAAAAGAAGGAGAAAAGGGTTCTCACCCCTTTATTGTGCTCTCATGCTCAATTGTTACCATTTCTGGTTTCAAAGGGATATCTCCATCCAGTGAAATGGAGACCACCTCTAGAACCCAAGCCATGGAAATACAATGAAAATACATTTTGTGCTTATCACCAAGGGTCTGGGCACACCACCGATCATTGTTGGCCACTAAAGTTTACAATTCAAGACCTCATCGACAGAGGTGTATTCGAACCCATCAGGAATATGCTAGATATAGCACAACCCATGCCTATGAAGTTGATTCATTAAAAGACATCTCCAGTTTTTGTCTTGCTCCGTTAGGACCTTCTTTCCAGTTATCCTTTTCTTTTTCGATAGTTTGAAAAGGAACTGCGTCATTGTGCAACTCATATTGCATATTAATGGAAGTTTTGCTTAGTCATTTCATTTCATTGTTTGGCCTTCCACTTTGAATAAAACAATGGGTTTTAATAAAGGGAATTTCCATAATGGAAGGAGGTAAAGCTGCCACTTTCCTTTGAGAGGAATGCATGAGCAGATCTCAAGGGTGTAACTTTGTGAATAATGATTGCCAATTGGAGGTCCATTGATAGAAATGTCTAAGGAAAAGGGGTAACCCTATCAATCCAAAATTATAGTATCCATTCTCAGCCATGTCCGCAGATAAGTCCATCATTGATAGCTTAAACTAGGGGAGTCATGAGGTTGAAGTCATTATGATGGGGTATGCACTCATTTTTCTATGTTTTCTAAGCCAACATAGAATGAAGGCATCATATTTACCTAGTGCTTTGTTGATGAGTCTATGAACGGACTGGAGGCCATTATCAACCGTTTATTCCCTAGATGTATTGATCATTGATCATATCGCTAGTTAGCCCATTGAGTTGATTTCCTTGGGCCGTCTTCTCCGTCTGAATCAGCGGTAGAGCAAACACAGGAAGACCTATGTCCCCTTGTGTTTTCACCTATTTTTCTCTCTTCTTCCTTCTTCCTTCCTTGGTTTTCACATATTCTCTCTCTTCTTACTTTCTTCTTTGTTCACAGCCTTCTCCTTGTTTTCTTTTCTGTTCGAACCAGCGCCACAACAAGCGACGAAGATCTTCTTTCTCCTACATTTCGGCCCAACTCTCTCTTCTTTTTCATTTTTCTTAGTCTTCCCCCTACTTTCCCTCTGCCTAACGCAGTGATATAGCGACTGTGAGACAAAGCTCTACCATCAGCAACGCTCCCCTTCTCCTTTCATCCAGTTCCTATTATTTTGAAATGTATTCCGGTTGCCATTGCTAGCTTCGTTTGCCATCTATCGCATCTTCAACGCAAAACCAAGAAGTTGCAGAACGAACCCCTGTCCGGACAGAACCCGGTGTAGCATTAGTGTTTGATTACATCAGACAATCCGGGATTCTTTGAGATTTGGAAGCAGACCAACCTTCCTCCTATCAAAGTTCGGCTAATCTTTGCAATGTTCGGCTAATCATCAATATTCTTCCTCTTTACTCTATCTTGTTCGGTTTTTCCTTCATAAGAAAGGGGAAGAGCCAGCTCACTACAAGCTCCCATACCCGGCCTAATCCTAGTTTAGTGTTTCTTAGATTCAATTATGCTTCTGTGATTTTATTTCTTCCCTTGGTTGGATCTTTTTATTTTGTACTAAAGAAGAATGCATGAGGGTAGATTATTCTTATTTCAGATAGCCTGTAGTTCATGCAAGGCAATGGCTGTCGAATAGCAAGTTTAGTTAAGTTCTATTCCTTTTCTTATTTTATAGATTTTCTTTGATGCATTATACCAAATTGTTACCATAGGTCATTTTTTTTTAATTTTTTTCTCTTGCCATTTATTCTTTGATGTATCTCACTGAATTGCAATGGTTTGGTTTATGATATGTTTTGTTAATCAGTTTCAATTCGGCATTATTTTAGAATTTAACATTTCTTTAGATAGCTTTTAGTTCTTCCAGAATAAGGTCTAATGCATCTTATCAAGTAGTTTTTAATTTTACTTGCTTCGGCCGAATAGTCGATCATTAGTATAAGTGTTTACTTTCTAGTTATGATGCTTTGAGTTTCATCTTTGTTGTTTATTTATTGTTTCATGCTCTTCCCACATCTAGTTGTATCAAGTCGTATGCTCTCTCTCTCTATTGTAATAACCAATTGATGCTTCTTTTAGGTTCATTTAAGTTTAGTAATATGCTATCTTTAATTGATTCAGGTTGTTAGTCTTTTAGTATGAAGACATTTGTTCTTAGTATCCCATGTGGGCCCCACCTATTGGACCCGGGAGAGGGAAGCCTACCCCCTTCCCTCTCTCATCCGAGACTTATCCAGACTGGTGTAGCTAGTGCCTGGGCTTTGGAGTCACTATTAAACCAAACACATTTTTCGATGTTGATTTCGGAGGTCCCATCAACTCCAATTCCGTATTTGATGGGTGGCGACTCCAAATCCAGCCCAAGTGGCAAAGTAAGTCATTTTTCCGACGCTCACAACGATGTCTAATTTTATTTCATTTTTTAATTTTACAAGGTTAGTTTTATAT
This sequence comes from Nelumbo nucifera, assembly GCF_000365185.1. Next base: position 624,011 of record NW_010729137.1, on the reverse strand, counting down.
TATTTATTTTTTAAAAAGATTTTTTTTAAATACCTTAAAAAGGGGTATTGGTACCCCAAATATACAATACAATTTGGGGTAGAATCTAAGCAAAATTGTTTTTTAATTTTTTTCCTTATCTATCTTTTCAATTTAGGGATATGAACCAACATTGTTTTAAGAACAAGGCATTCCTATTTCGTTTCTTGCACTAATATGCATTAGTGAAGAGTGGCCATGTATATGATGCATGTGCTTTAGAAGATATAGAATATCAAATATGAAATAAATGAGAAAATGGGAATTATCAAAAAAGAAATAATAATAAAAAAATAAAAAAAAAATAATAATAAAATTGGCAAATTGGTAAGAAAATGGTTTGCATTATTTTTCATGTTTTATGTATTTGCTGTTAAATGTGTACTTGGAAATTTTTTTGACACCTGCCCCTTAAAATATCCCTAGCCTACCCTTGAAAAAGATTAATATCCACTTTTGGCTGTTATCAAAATATTTGTCAAGTACTCATTTAACGTGTTTACTAGATCTGGTCCCTTAAGAAGGATTCATGGTACTGAACACACTCTGAAATAGATGAATTAAGACGATTTTGAGGTGGCAGTCAATGGTTTCATAGGTAGCCCTCGTCGAAGTTGTTGATCATCAAAGTCATTACAATGTTGTAAATCCTCATGATAATGGTTGATTGAATATTTAGGCAACTGGTTATCTGCACGATGATGATCAATGTATTTTTGTAGGGTTAAATTAGAAAAGGGTTTGTTTTTTTGAGTTTGGTGGATGGATACTATCCTTGGACTTGAGCTAAGCAAGACATTTTGGTTTTCTAGATTGTCATAGTAGATTATTAAGGATGATGGACTCCTTCCTAATTCCCGATGTGCATGTGTGTGTATTGCTAGTGGATTGTTGAGAGTTGGAGTTTGTTTGGTTCGTTGGATGGCTAAGATGGAGCGGAACTCAATGATTGGGGATGAGATTGTTGAATCCATGTGCTCCATGGAACTATCAACATCCATACATTCATAGTTTGGTTCCAAACTACTATTGGCTCCATGAGTGAGTTTCTTAGAAGTCGATGTGTGAGGTGAATATGAGAAAACGGTTGGTGAATAGTTGAACCTTCATAGAAGCCAGGTCTTATTGTTGTTGCTTGTTCACAAACATGCCGTACTTTGAAGCCAAATGATTAGTGTTTGTTAAAATGGGGTAATCAACGAAAGAAATATTATTGTTCAAATATAATTTCTACATTTATATTACATCATCATCATCATTCTTGTTATTGTTGTCCTATTACGACAATAATAACATAGACATGTATAATGCCACTCTTAGGTAGCATGTTAAATAGTCAGTATTTACATGTTTTAAGGCTTACTTATGAACATGTTTTGTTGCTCGCATCGAGCTTTAGAATATGCTGTTTTTTTAGTTTCCATTTCTCTTTTTATTCAATGAACTCATTCAAATAACTAACAAAAAAAAAAAAAAAGATCCGGTGTCTAATCCTTCTTCCTATGGTGAGTTATCCCCTTTCCTGATTTATGCATTAGTTGTTTTGCTTGACTACTTGTATAGCAATGAAGCCCGATCTGATTTGAACCTTTTCTCTATTACTTGTATCAGTTTTATGTTGTTAATCTTATAATGGGTAGTTCCATAATTTGTGGATTGGGGATTTTGAATGAATCATTTTTTTTTTCATTCCGTGTGGTGCCTCATGCATGCTTGAACCAAGTGGTTGGGTATGCTTGAATTGAGCATTTGCCCGAATCAGTAAGAGGGGTTTGAAGGGGTGAAGGAGCAATCTTTCACCCTTTTGCTCAAACCCCTGCATCCAAAAGGGGATTGATTCGTGAGTACGAAAGGGAGCATCCTTTCAAGCTGATGGAAGTGCAGGTCTCTGGTTTAGATAAAAATAAAATAAAAAAAGAATAAATAAATTAAATAGGTCTTCTTTGTTGGTTTATTTTCAGTTTATTACTTTTTTTATCATTGCTACTTTTTATTAATCATGTATTTGTGATTATGCTCGTTTAAAATACCATGTGGGCTCCACCTATTTATTAATCATATCTTAAGCCAGCATAATTACAAATACATGATTAATAAAAAGTAGCAATGATAAAAAAAAATAACAAAATGAAAATAAACCAACAAAAAAAGACCTATTTAATTTATTTAATATTTTTTATTTTTCCCTTTTTTTTAATCTTTTTTATCCAAATTAGAGACTTGCACTTCCGTCGGCTCAAAAGGATGTTCCCTTTTGTACTCACAAACTAATCCTACTCACCATAGGAAGAAGATTGGGCACCGAATCAATTTTTTTTTGTTAGTTATTTGAACGAGTTCATTGAATAAAAAGAGAGAAATGGAAACCAAAAAAAACAACATATTCTAAAGCTAGATGCTAACAAAACATAAGCTAGCCTTAAATTAAACGATAGAAAAATGGACAATACCTGTTAATGTAGCTTGCGAGCAAAACAAGAGAGAAAAAAAAAAAACGATACTACGAGACTGGTTCTGGGATGTGATGATGCACAATCTGGCCGGTCTTAGCAGTCGATGATCTTGCTTCTGAACTGAGTAACAGGGACCTGAAACGGGAGGAGAAGAGAAGCTCCGGGGAGAACCCGGTGTAAGGGCTCCGAAGCTCAAGTTAGAATCCTTCAAAGGCAAGAATAACCAGATAGCGCGA
>NW_010729137.1:557186-603540 GCF_000365185.1 Nelumbo nucifera | reverse complement strand
TTTACTAAAATATGGAATCGATTGTAGCGAGTGAGATGAATAACCTCTTGCTGCTGATTGAATGCATTGTGATCTATGGATTTACGATTTCCAGAGGGAGAAGTTTGAGTAGGGAACCGGAAGAAGATAAAGAATGGGAAAACGGAAGATTCGGTTAACGGATAGGTTAAACAATGCCTTAAATTTTAATTAATATATAAAATAATAATTACCGGTTATTTAAATAAATCCAGTAACTACCGTATACGTGGCAGTAGTAGTAGAAGTTTTAGATATGATATGGTTTTCCATATCATAGTCGGACCCATATAAATGTTTTGTTCACCGGTTTCCGTTGGTTTGACAGTTTAATTCAAACAGATGGCCTGTTGCAATTCAAAAAAATAATTAAACTAAAAAACAGTCCAAAATCATTGTTCGGATCTAATAAATCAACGGTTTGCCTGTCCGAGCAACAATTTACTGACCAAATTAACGGCTTTTCGTAAAAATCCGGTTCAAGGATGAAACAAAACTGGTTGTTTAGAAGGTTTCTGGGCTGAACGGTCTGGCCATTTAGGTCAAAACGATTCAAAAACCATGATAGTGAGTATTGCTGACAAACTATTTTCCCCATATGCCATAAAATGTAATACTTATTCTCATTTGTCAAAGCTCATTTACTACTGATTTTAACTTTGCAAATTTACTGATTTTAGTTTGAAAATTCTGGGAAAAAGTTGTCATTTCAGTGCTTCCTTCTTTTTGTCTATTTTGCATACTTTTTGCTGACATAATATTGACACGTACAAAATGAAAACAAACAAGAAACAAAATAAATTTCAATGTTTTCAACTCTGAAAATAGTAAAAACACATTAATTACTTGGAACCCGCTTTTCTTGAGAATAGAGACTTCCACGTCAATAAAGATTTTTTTTTTTTTTGGGTGGGGAATATCCTTGAGAATAAAATGAAAAAGGATATAATCCATAAATAATAAAGACATGAAAACATAAAATTAGGATGTTATATGGCTTATATGATATATTAGACATAGATTCATGGTTCAAAGTATTCACACACCCAATATGCTAAAAGGGATACTTTTAACCATGCATAATTTTTTTTTACAAGTTTAGTTTTATATTGTTTAATTTTTAAAAAGATTTTTTTTAAATACCTTAAAAAAGGGTATTGCTACCCGAAATATAGAATACAATTTGGGTTAGAATCTTAGCAAAATAGCTTTTTACTTATTTTCCTGTTCAATCTTTTAAATTTAGGGATATGAACCAAAATTGTTTTAAGAATAAGGTATTCCTATTTTGTTTCTTGCACTAATATGCATTAGTGATGAGTGGCCATGTATATGATGCATATGCTTTAGAATTGATGGGGGATGATTTGACCCAACCTATGAAACGGTGACACATGGACACTGACTCAGCATGAGCGACAGCTCAGCGTTGTAGCCTGGTACGACCAAGTGACGGGTCTACAAAGCAGCTCGCTACATTGTAGCTCGTGAAAGGAGTTCATCGCGACGCGAACCCCGGGCTCCCCGAGCTACCTTTGAAGAGACTTCGAGGCAATAGCTCGCGAGCTAAGGTCATTAGCTCGTCCGAGCTCCCAAGCAGACAAGCCATCCCCAGGGCCAATTCTACTAAGGGTAACCCTAGAGTGTTCCAAGTTCGCTACAGAACATCTTGCGAATGAATCGCACGAGTACTCCCCATGAAGCTTCCGACTGACAGACCGTACCGGTTAGACTGCGCCATATCCCTTACTGATGACATAGTCCCAGTCCTTTCGGCAGTCTGCGTCCACGTCTCACAGTAGGCAAGGGCGTGCCTGTCACTCCGGAGACGTGTCATTCACCCGGGCGAGACGTACGCCACAACGACCACTTGCGCAGACCTGGCAGGTAACGGCTGTGGCAGGAGCCCAGTGGCGGTTATGCCCGACCTGACGTAAATGTCCCTATAAAAGCCCTTAGGGCAGAAGAGAAACGACTTCTTGAGACCTCTAATCTCTAAAGTATAGTGATAACGCGCTATCTGCACTCTTAGCATTTGTTTCCTTCTTGTTTCTCCTACAGAGTACTAACTTAAGCATCGGAGTATTCCCATCGGGTAAACTCCCCGGGGATTCTTCTTCTTCCTCATCTCAGGTACCTTCCAGAAGCCATGTGAGCGCCAGGTAGGAGTGACCGGATTGCGCTACATCATTTGGCGCCATCTGTAGGAATCGCTTCGAAAAGCCTTTCTCTAAACTTTCACATCTTTTTACTCTCCAAAATCTCAACGCTCATGGCTTCCTTTAGCAACATCGGGCGAAGCACGGAGATGAATAACTCCACAGAACAGCCCCAGCTCCCTACTGTCTGTATCGGACAGTTCACCGTCCCCTTCTTAGCGGACGGGATCTCTAGTTTTAACGTGCCTCTTGCAGGAGCACCCGTCGTTGCCCCACTCCCTACCACAATCGGAACAACCTTCATTGAACCCTCGGTTGTGCCCCCAGCGGCCAGCCCGAACCAACTAGAAGATTTGGTGCAGTGCATGCGGGCCATGCTGGCTCAAATGCAACAGTTTCAGCAGTTTCAGATCTATCAACAGCACGTGCTGCACCAGGTCTCTCAGTATCAGTATCAGCAGCGATTTCCCCTGCTGCCACAACCTCAGCTTCAGCAATCGCAACTCCCTCATCGGCACCCAACCTCACAGCAGGCTAGGTCCCATCATCAAGAGGAGCACCTTTCCCACCAATGAAAGGCCCCTCGGAACCCTCCAAGGAGCCAGGCCTCCTCCCGTAGCAGACAGGAAAGGCCGGCCACTCCGGCCTCGCCATGGGAGGTCAGGTCGAAAGGACCCCAGCTCGCCAAGCCCACATCATCTCAGCCCTCCAAGCCCGATACCCCGTTCTTAGAGAACCGGTTCAAGATCTTGGCCGCAGGCTCCAAGCAAGAGCCCTCTGTCCGCCAAGAAACAGAGACGATGCCACCGAGTTCACCGGTCTACCACCCACGACCTGTCCGAGCTCAGAGGCAAAGAAGAAGTAAGCTCGGGTGAAGTCAAGGCCCTCACATCCTTTCAGTTCAATCCCCCTATCTCCCGAGTCCTGGCAGTCCCAATGCCTAAAGACTTTAAGCTCCCCCCTCTTGACAAGTACGACGGATCGTTCGACCCAAATGATCACGTAGATGCTTTCCAATCGCAGATGCACCTGGCAAGAGCCAGCGAGTCGTGCATGTGCGTGGCCTTCTCCACCACTTTTAGAGGAGCAGCCCGTACGTGGTACCAGAACTTGGCACTTGGGTCGATAAGAAGTTGGGTGCAGTTCGCGCAAGCCTTCACATCCCACATCGTCACTAGCAAGCAGTGTCTGTGAACTAAAGAGATTCTCCTTAGCATAGTTTAAAGAGAGGGAGAGTCCATCTGGGGCTACATCAAGCGGTTCAACGATGCTTGTATTCAGATACTGCGCTTGGACCCCGCTGTGCGCCTTGCAGTAGCCAAGAAAGGCGTGACGCATAAGGAGTTCAAGTGGCACATGGTCGTCAACCAACCAACGACCATAACCAAATTCCTTAAACTCACGGACAGGTTTATAGCCACTGAGGAAGAAATCAACTAGAAGGGCGAGGGCGCGCCCGAAAAGAGGAAGAGGGAAGGAGAGCCTTTCAGTCAAGGGGACAACCGAAAGAAAAAGGATGCAGCTCGGGGGCCAAGCCAGGTCAGTCGTTCCGAGCTCATGTCGCGGACCAAACTGATTACACTCCGCTGAACGCGAAGCGGGCCAAAATCCTGATGGGGATCAAGGACGCCCCATATGTGAAATGGCCACCTCATTTGAGGGGGAATTCCAATGAAAGAAATAAGAATCTGTACTGTAGTTTTCATAGACATCACGGTCATAGTACCGAAAATTGTAAAAATCTCCGCGACGAGATTGAAGAGCTCATCCGTTGCAGGTATTTAAGAAATTTTGTACATAATAGTAATAGTAATAATAAAGCAGGTTGGCAAGGGGAGCATGGTAAGGACACTCCCGAGTCCAGCAACAGGCCGGACGAACAGCCACAAAGGCAGACTCCGGAAGAGAGGCCGGTTCGGGGGACCATCCACATGATAGTGGGAGGTTCGATCGTCGTGGGTTGTACTTCAGCAGCAGCTCGGGCGTCAGTTCGTGAGGCCGCCCGAGAAGAGCAGAACCCTCCAAAGTGGCCGAGGACAGAAGAGCCAATTTTCTTCACAGAAGATGACGCGTGAGGGGTCCACTACCCCCATGATGACGCACTTGTGATAAAGCTGAGGATCAATGACTTCGAGGTCAGACGCGTACTTGTCGACTCAGGCAGTTCGGCTGACATCCTCTTTAAAGCCGCGTTCGACCAACTTCAGCTGCAGAGAAGCAACCTGAAGTCTGTGGACACTCCTTGGGTGGGCTTCTGCTGAGAAGAAGTCCGACCCCTTGAGAAAATAACAGTACCTGTGGAAGTCGGCACGTGGCCTTGCGTGGTCAGATTCAAACACAACTTCCTGGTGGTCGTGACCCCCTCCCCCTACAATGCCATAATCGGTTGACCGATCACCCATGTCCTACGAGCGGTGGTCTCCACCTAGCATTTGGCTATGAAGTTCTCAACAGACTTTGGTGTGGGGGTAGCACGAGGCGAGTAGCTCGAGTCCCGCAAGTGCTATGTCACTGTCCTGAAGGGAAAGACCAAGGTGGTCGACGACCTCAAACTGGAGCGGCCTACGGAGCAGAGCGAGGAACAAGCCACACCCATGGAAGAAACAATCGCAGTCCCGACCTCAACAGCCGACCCAGCTTGGACGCTTCAGATCGGTGCTTCCATTCAGGAACCTCTACGGTCCGAACTGGCAAGCTTCTTACTTCAAAATTTAGATATTTTTGCATGGTCCGCGGCAGAGATGCCCGGTATAGTCCCCGAACTCATAACTCACAAGCTGAATACTGATCCTATAGTTAGGCCCGTTAGACTGAAGAAATGCAACCTAGCCCCGGAGTGGTGGAAAGCGGTTGACGAGGAGGTCGAGAAGCTCCTCGCTGCTGACTTCATAAGAGAAGTCTACTACCCTAGCTGGGTAGCCAACCCCGTCCTAGTGAAGAAGGCCAACGACAAATGGCGCATGTGCATTGACTACACCGACCTAAACCGGGCCTGCCCAAAAGACTGCTTTCCGCTCCCCAGAATTGACCACTTAGTGGATGCGACCTCAGGGCATGAGTTGCTAAGTTTCTTGGACGCCTATTCGAGCTATTACCAAATCAGGATGGATCCGGTGGACGAAGAAAAGATTGCCTTCATCACGGAGTTTGGTTTGTACTGTTACAAGGTTATGCCCTTCGAGTTGAAAAACGCAGGGGCGACCTTTCAAAGGCTTGTTAATAAGTTGTTTGCACCACTAATTGGCAGAAAAGTAGAATGCTATGTGGACGACATGGTCGTCAAAACTCAATTCTCACATGAATTAGTACAAGACTTGCATTCTGTTTTTGAAATTCTACGTAAGTTTAATATGAGACTGAACCCAAATAAGTGTGCATTCGGTGTGACCTCGGGCAAGTTCCTAGGATACATCGTTAACCGGCGCAACATCGAAGCTAACCCGGATAAGGTTGAGGCCATCTTAGATATGAGACCACCCTGGAAGTTGAAGGAGGTTCAGAGGTTGAATGGCCGCATAGCCGCCCTGCGCCGCTTCATGTCCAAATTGGCGGACCACTGTCTGTTGTTCAAGGCAATCAAAAGCAAAGGGTTCGAATGGACACAAGACTGTCAGCTCGCATTTGATGAGCTCAAGAAATACCTCGCTAGTGTGCCGATCTTAACCCGACCCGAGGAGGGTGATATTTTAGAACTGTACCTCTCAGCAAGCGATGAAGTGGTCAGTTCGGTACTTATAAAAGAAGTAGATCGGGTTCAACGACCCATTTATTATGTTAGTAAAGTATTGTAGGGAGCAGAGACGAGATACCCAGAGATAGAAAAGCTAGCTTACGCACTAGTAATTGCAGCCAGGAAGCTCCATCCGTACTTCCAGGATCACACTGTTATCATTCTCACCAGCAAGCGTTTGAGGCAAGTCTTACTTAAGCCCAAGGTCTCTGGTCGGTTGACAAAGTGGGCCATTGAGCTCAACGAGTACGACCTTCAGTACAAGCCGCAAACTACCATCAAGGCCCAAGCCTTAGCATATTTCATAGCCGAATGCACATTCAACTCCGAAGTCCCCAGGCCGGTTGAGCACAAGCCTCCCAGCTCGGGTGAGCCCGAATCTCCTAGGTCAGTCGAGTCTGAACCCCATGAGGTAGCAGCCAGTGTGGCATCTCTTCGAGTTCGGCCAACTGCGAGCTGGGATGAGGAGCCCTGGATCCTTCACGTAGATGGCTCCTCGAACCAATAGGGCAGCGGAGCCGGAATAGTTTTACACGGCCCAAGTGGCACGAAACTGAAGTACGCGCTATGCTTCGAGTTCGCGGCATCTAACAATGAAGCGGAGTACGAGGCGTTGATAGTTGAACTAGCCCTAGCCAGAGAAGTAAAAGCAAAGCACATCGTTATCTGCACCGACTCCCAGCTCGTGGTCAACCAGGTCACTGGCGAGTACGAAGCTTGCGAGCCAACCCTGATAGCTTACTTAGCCAAAGTTAGAGAGGCCCTGCTCAACTTCCAGTCACACTTTGTTAGGCAAATCCCAAGTTTGGAGAACACTGAGGCTGATGCCCTGTCCAGATTAGCCAGCACTAGCGACATCACCATGAGAACCGTGTATATAGAGGACTTGCCTTGGCCTAGCATTCTCGGGGGGGGGGGGGAGGTCGCTCCCGTCGTTCAAGCAGAGCCGAGCTGGATTGACCCACTCACGAACTTCTTGCTACACGGGACCCTTCCTGCAGATCGCAATGCAGCCAGAAGGGTGCAGCGCCAGGTAGCCAAATATGTCATGATAGATGAACGGCTATACCGGAGATCTTACATGCTCCCCTATCTGCATTGCTTGCGGCCTACCGAAGCCGAGCTCGTACTCCGCGACACTCATGAGGGATTGTGCGGCGGACACTTGGGGGGCAGGGCCCTTGCCCAGAAGGCACTTCGACAAGGGTATTATTGGCCAACAATGAAGGCAGACGCCATTGAGCTTGTTAAAAAATGCGACAAATGCCAGAAGCACGCCAATATTCACCACCAACCTGCTACCGATCTCAAGTATCTCACCAGCCCGTGGCCCTTCGCACAATGGGGCATCGATCTACTCGGGCCATTCCCGCTGGAAATGGGTGGGAGGAAGTTCTTAGTAGTAGCAGTGGACTACTTCACCAAGTGGGTAGAAGTTGAACCCCTTGTAACGATCACAACCGAACGTCCAAAACTTCTTTTGGAAGAACATCGTGTGCCGCTTCGGGTTATCTCGGGTATTGATTTCTGACAACGGCAAGCAGTTCGAGGACATCAAATTCCAAGACTGGTGCCGAGACATGGGAATCCAACAGAATTTTACTTCAGTCATGCACCCTCAAGCAAACAGAGCCATCCTCTGCAGACTGAAAGCACGGCTAGACTAGGCTAAAGGGCTGTGGGCAGATGAGTTACCTAGTGTCCTATGGGCTTACCGGACAATAGAGAAGACCTCCACGGGAGAAACACCCTTCAATCTCACCTACGGCACCGAAGCAGTGATCCTCGCAGAGATCGAGGTACCTATGCTGCGACTAGAAGCATACAGTGATTAGACGAATGAAGACAAGCTCCGTACCAACCTCGATCTACTCGACAAAGTAAGGGACCTCACATATATCAGGATTGTAGCCTACCAGCAGAGAGTAGCTCGGTACTATAACGCCAGGGTCAAGAAGTGGAACCTCCGCATCGGTGACCTGGTTCTTCAAAAGGTTATGGTACCTGAGCCTAGCGCTGGCAAGCTTGGGTCTAAATGGGAAGGACCTTACCGAGTGAAATGAGTACTCGGGGAAGGAACGTATGAGCTCGAGACCCTCGAAGGGAAGCAAGTACCTCGGGCATGGAATATTGTCAACTTGAGACAATACTATCTATAACAACTGAGTAGGCCACGAGCCACTCCCAAAGCCTAAGGGCCAAAATGCCGAGCTAACACGATCTCGGCGCAATAAGATCCGGTCGCCTTTGAGGCACGAACGAACTTAAAAGTAAACTATAAATCACTCCCAGAGCCTAAGGGCCAAAATGCCGAGCTAACACGATCTCGGTGCAATCAGACCCAGTTGTCTTCATGACATGGGCGAACTTCAGGTGAGGAGTGTAAACAGCTTGGGTTTAAACCCCACCAAGCATAGCTTGCTCTAGTACGATGATCAAACTAAAGAATAACCAACGAGCATATAGTTCGGGCACACGTGGTAATCACTTTGTTGTGCACCATAAAGATGCCTTAAATGGTTTAAGGAACAGTTTGAGATAACAATTATCGAGGAGTCCTACTTCGGGCATGCGGCTCTAATAGCTTGGGTGTTGAGATTGCCTTAGCAAAGATAAAGAGAGCACATCATACTTGGAAGAAAAAAGGGAGAACTTTCATCATCATTTCAAAATAAATAAATAAATTAATAAAATAAAATAACAATGCGATAACCAAGCTAAACGGCTCGGGAAAGTCTGACTATCACAGGGCACAACCGCCCAACCAAAGACCTTTGAAAGACTGGGTTTATGGCACCCGAAAGCCACCAGAAGTCCAGAGAAACACCGCCTCAGGGATCCGCCTCCTCATCCTTTGGGGAGTCAGGCTCCTCTTCCTCCGCTTGGTCCTCCGTCTCAGGAGACAGACCCTTCATAGTGATGCCGTCGAGGTTGAGTCCGGAGAACTTCTTCCGAACCAGCCACCGTCAAAGCTTAAACCCAGAGCGATACGAACTCGAACCATATTCCGCCTGGAGGTCATGGTATTCCTGAGAGTCTTTAAAATCCCAGACCGCTTTTTCTCGTTCAGCCTCCACCATTTGATCAAAGTTTCAAGTCCGATTTAGAAGAGTGGACTCCAAGTCCCGCACCTGCTACCTGAGGAGCTCGCTCTCCGACGCCATCCTCGACGATTCCTCCCTGTAACGCGCGCTCTCCTCAGAAAGCCGGGCAATTTGAGCCTCCTGGTTGTGGGCGAGCAGCTCTTGAGACTTGCTCCCCTTGCGAGTGTGATGGAGCTCGCCCCAGATCCGGTCGAGAGCATCGACATGATGAATGCACGTCTGGAGAGCCATGGCATGGATGGCGGAATTCACCTGCCGACAGAAGAGAAGATCAGAGGACATCGGAGAGGAGAAAAACGAGAGAAGAAAAAGGAAAGGAGTCACTTAACACCATGCAGTGGGAAAAGGCAAACGCGGCGAGGTCCCCAGGCTCCATATTCCCTGACTGAGCGACCTCATCGTTAGTAATCACCTTCCGGTTCCTCCGGCGAGCCACGAGGTAGTTGTTCACCCCTTCCCATTTCCCCACTGGAAACCGAGGGTACGGGCGTGGCTAGAGGGGGTTACAGGGAGCCTCCCCCTGCTGAGGAGGCTCGTTCCCTCCTAAGTCAACCCCACTAGTTCCCTCGGGTGGGGGTGCCGGAATCTCAGGTGGAGGGGAGGATAAAACCGGCTCGGCAGACCCAAACTCAGTACCTCATGAGGGGGGAGTCCGGTCGGGGCGCGTCCTCTTCGCATGGTGCCTCTGGCTGCTCGAGAGAAGGCGGCGCGAATCGGCACTTGACATGATGGCTGCCAAGAAGAGCATCAGTGTTAGTCCAACAAGAATGAAATATATGCATGCGAATGTGAGTACCACATCGTTACAGAAACCACGCGACCTAAAAAGACAACCTACCTAGGCTCAGGCCGGCCTGTACGAGCTTCTCCTCGACCAAGTAGTCCGAGCAAAGGAAGCCTACCGATACCCAGGACAACATCGTTTTCTGAACTTCGGGGTCCAGCTCGGCCCCGGGGTCCTGGATGGCGCCCCTCCAAGCAGTTGGGAAGGGCCACCCCTCAGGATTACGGACCACAAAGTAATCCCGCTTCCAGGCGGGAATCTTGTTCGGCAGCTCGTACAAGAGCTTATAGTCGCGACGGGGAGAGAGGTAGTAAAAGCACCTCTCCGGAGGAACTCAGGAGCAGCATTTTTTATACAAAGGATAGAGACAAAAATATCAAGGTCCAGAGGAAGACAATACTAATAACACAAAGATATAGTCCCAACCATGTTTCGAATGGCGTTGGGATGAAGCTGGTCAATGGTGACGTTAAAGTGATTTAACACCTCCACTATCAAGGGGTGTAGGAGGAGATGCAAGCCAGCCTCGAGTTGTTCCTGGAAGATTACTATGTCATTGGGACCATGCTCCCAAGGGAAGTTGCCAGTAGGGAGGCTATAAACCAGGTCCCCAGGGTGGCGAAAGTAGCAGAGTAGAGATCTGAGTCTCTCCGCTGTCATCAAGGAAGGGCCAAATGTGTTAGGCTCCCTCCCCCTAGAAGTAGATGCTACGTCGCCGGAGGCTTCTCGAGCCTTCGGGATCTGCTCCCAGGGTCGCCCCGAGCTCGAGGGAGCATCATTGCCCTGGCTATCGCCCCTGTGGTAGGTGTGGTACGGGTACCCATACTTGGCTGACAGCGATTGGGACTCACCAGAAGAGACGGAGCGAAGCAAATTGAGGAATTCGGGTAGACTAGATGAAGTGCGCAACCTCAGAATCCGAAGACAGGAAGATGGTGTAGGAGAAAGCAAGGCCCAAGGGGCCCCCCTATTTATAGTCTCCACCCTTCCAAGTTGACGGTCCGGATCAAGGCAAATCCAACGGCCTGCGGGCTCCCTGACCGCACGCCTTCTGAAAACCAAAAGTGATTGGCGGCATGTCTTCCGTAATTAAGGTAATCGCGGCCGCACGACGTTCGGAGTTAAAAGCCACCTCAGCACGTTTTCAGAATCCGAAAAGTCAGGAAGGTCAGAAAATCTCTTGATTCCCGCAAATGCATTTAATGTGGGTAGTCAATCAAGTTTGAATTTCGGTCAAATCAGTCCATCGCACTTCATAAACTCCCCACGCTAAGGCAATGCTCTTAGATCGAGGAGTGGGGGGCAATTGATGAAGGATGATTTGACCCAACCTATGAAACGGTGACACATGGACACTGACTCAGCACGAGCAACAACTCAGCGTTGTAGCCTGGTACGACCAAGTGACGGGTCTACAAAGCAGCTCACTACATTGTAGCTTGCGAAAGGAGTTCACCGCGACACGAACCTCGGGCTCCCTGAGCTACCTTTGAAGAGACTCTGAGGCAATTTTAGCTCATGAGCTAAGGTCATTAGCTCGTCCGAGCTCCCAAGAAGACAAGCCATCCCCAGGGCCAATTCTACTAAGGGTAACCCTGGAGTGTTCCAAGTTCGCTACAGGACAGCTTGCGAATGAACCGCATGAGCACTCCCCAGGAAGCTTCCGACTGACAGACCATACCGGTTAGACTACGCCATATCCCTTACGAACGCAGTCCCAGTCCTTTCGATAGTCTGCGTCCACGTCTCACAATAGGCAAGGGCGTGCCTGTCACTCCGGAGACGTGTCATTCACCCGGGCGAGACGTACACCACAACGGCCACCTACGCAGCCCTGGCAGGTAACGGCTGTGGCAAGAGCCCAGTGGCGGTTATGCCTGACCTGACGTAAATGTCCCTATAAAAGCCCTCAGGGCAGAAGAGAAACGGCTTTTGAGACCTCTAATCTCTAATGTATAGTGATAATGCGCTATCTGCACTCTTAGCATTCGTCTCCTTCTTGCTTCTCCTATAGAGTACTAACTTAAGCATCAGAGTATCCCCACCGGGTAAACTCCCCGGGGATTCTTCTTCTTCCTCATCTCAGGTACCTTCCAGGAGCCACGTGAGCGCCAGTTAGGAGTGACCGGATCGCGCTACATCAATAATAATAATAATAATAATAATAATAATAATAATAATAATAATAATAATAATAATAATAATAATAATAATAATAATAATAATAATAATAATAATAATAATAATAATAATAATAATAATAATAATAATAATAATAATAAAATAGACAAATGGGTAAGAATAAAGCATGAAAAATATTGCAAACAATTTTATTATACATTTTATATGCATTTTTGTATTATTTGAATGTTTATTTATTTGCTCATTACACCAATACATACAAAACAAGGATTTCTTTTTTGTCTTAAATTTATGTTTGCCACTGTGTAAGCCTTCATATTCCAAATTAGCAAGTTAAATAATTGAGGCCTAGGTGTTGGAGGGAGATTCAAAATTTCAAGAATCTCCTCTCCCCTCCCTTTGGTTTTGGTTTTGTCTTTTTCTTTTTGCCTCCTTTTGCATGTAGGAGACTCTTGTCCCATGTTGCTTGGAAAAAGAGTTGGCTTTGAGGTTATAATTAGAATTGCTTTCTCTATGGGTGGGGACCCATAGGAGGAGAACAATATATATCTCTACATGCATGTGAGGGGGGTTCGGGGTGCTTTTCACACACACGCACGTGGAGCCGGGTCGGGTCGGGGCAGGGGCGTAGGTGCGCGTACATTTTTTGCCTTTGATTAGTTTAAACCGTTTTGACTTTTGAATTTCAAAGTTAATTTGAAACATTTTTTTCTTCTTCTTCTTGTTATTTTTGTCTTTGTGTCTCTTCGAATAGGTGCCTTGTTGCACTATTCTAGAGAGACACTTCTCTCTGTAAAGACACATCTGTGTCCATTCGGGTGACTGAAACACTTTATAAATAAAGTGGTGGTCAACTTAGTATTACAATTCATGGAGGTTTGGTAAGTGAGTGGATGTCTACCAGTGACCTATTGGTTGTTTTATCTTGGCGACCAATTTACATCACCTGCCTGCACCATAGGGGGAAAATGCGATTTTAAGGAGAGTGACCAAGTGGCACAACTCAACCCTCCCTTCTCTACAACCCTCTACTTTACCTTCACATTTTGCAACATTATCGACAATTGGTTTGGAAAGTGTTTATCGGTAAGTTCCATTCTTCCTTATTTACATTATTTGTCCAACAATCTTAAAACCACAATTATGGGACCTTTCTTTGCTAACCCCATCATGAAAAATCAGATACTGTCAATAGTTCCTAATTTCTCAAAGATTGAACCCTTCAATGGAACCAATTATAAGCGTTGGAGACAACACCTTCTATTTTTCTTAGAATAGCTAGTGGTAGCCACTGCTTTGACTGAACCAAAACCCACTGAACATCGAAGAACTAGCTCGTTCAGTTGTTGCAGGACGCTGAATCACTGTTAACCACCTTTACAAGAACCACATTCTGAATTGCTTGTCTAGTGAACTTTGCAACGTCTACTTCTCCTACAACTTTGCCTATGAAATTTGGAATGCTTTTGACAATAAATATGCTCTAAAAATGCTAGAAATAAAAAATATGTAATTGTTGGGAATTGGGGTCATTGAAACTTGGAGGAGAAGATTTGAGGCATGTTTAAAGACACTGTCTTTAGAACGCTATTTGCCCCCACTTAGTTCCACTGAGTTTGCTGTTGGGTCACAAGCAAATCCATTCTCAGATACAACAGAGCCTTGGATGAAAATCTACAACCAATAAAGTTGAAGAGTCTCCGAAGAAACCTTTTGTGAGATAGTAGCAGATTGATTTGAGAGAGATAGTAGTGATTTTGAAAACTCGTGTGTGCATTTGCTTGATTCACACTCCTTAAATATTTTCTGAAGAGTCATAAAGTAGAGGAAGGTGTTGATTTAGAAAAGGCTCCTTGAATAGTCACAATTTCAAACATTGTGACTGTTAAAAAGGTAGTTAACCATTAATGACTGTTAACTTTGAATAGTGCCTCTTGATTACACGTGATTGAATCATAACCGTTGAAACATCAACGATTAGCCTCGCACCAAAAGTTAAAGCCACCCTTCGCTAGCCACGTGGGTGTGTACAAAGTGCAAGCAAAGTGCGGCTCTAAGGAGTGCAAGCAAACCTCTATACTCTCCTCTTTATTTCTAAGGAGTGTAAATAAGCTCCTATTTAAAAATTCAAAACAAGTTTTGTAATTTTCCAATGTGGGACAAGTTGAAAATAGGTTTTAGTAAGAGAAAAAACTATTTTCCATGACATGTGTGCAGGTGTGTTTTCATGTAATTGATCAATCAAGCCCATTTGATTTAATCTCTAATGAGATCAAAATCTAACAATTGCCAATTTCCTACATTTTACCATAAAAGAAGACATGGATGTCTCTGCCCAAATAGATGAGTTTCTGGTGTTTGTGGGGGAACTAGCAAATGAAGGCATGATATTGCTAGATGAATTTATTGTCGGTTCTCTCATAGAAAAATTGTCATATACATGGAATGATTTCAAAACAAGTATGAAACATAAGAGAAAGGGCACTACTTTGGACCGAGTAGTGGTCCAAATCAAAATAGAAGAAAAGAATAGAAAGAAGGATGAGGATGAGAAAAATCAGATTTCCAAAACCAATCTACTAGAGGAAATGACAACAAAAAGAATCTGAATATGAAAAATGATCAGATATTCAAGAAGTAACAAAAGAAAGAAAAATGCTATATATGTGGCAAACCCAGGTATTACAAGAATGATTGTCGTTATCGAAAGAAGAAAGACTTTTGGGAAACCAAATGTCAACTTAACTAAAGATGTCATTGTAGCAATGAGTTTCGAGGCAAACTTGGTAGATAAACCGAAGGAGTGGGTATTGGATATTGGTAATACAAGCACATATGTGGAGACCACAACTCTTTCTACGAGTACACAATTTAGACTGAAGGAGAGCAAGTCTTCATGGGAAACTTACAGACTTCAAAGGCCAATGGCAAAGGAAAGGTGCTCTTGAAACTGACTTCAGGAAAGATCTTGATGGTGAATGATGTGCTAAATGTGCCAAAAATCAGGAGAAACTTGGTATCAAGTGCACTCCCCAACAAAGTAGGATTGAAGCTCATATTTGAAGTAGAGCTGTATTAACTAAAAATAATGTATTCATTGGCAAATGATATAATGTTGGTGGACTGTTTGTA
Organism: Nelumbo nucifera; assembly: GCF_000365185.1. Next base: position 588,471 of record NW_010729137.1, on the reverse strand, counting down.
CTAAGCATTTATGATATTATTATGAATAAGAATGATTCTTGTTATGCTTATATTGTTGAATCTTTTGATATTTGGCATGTTAGACTAGGACATCGTAGTACTCATTTAAAACGACTATGCAAGTTAGGACTTTTGAATGTTCTTATTAATTTTATAAGTGAAAATGTCAAGCATGTATAGAAGCAAAGTTCACTAAAAAACCTCATAAAAGTGTAGAAAGAAAAACTGAATTACTACAACTTATACATAGTGATCTAAGAGATCTTTAGTTTTATGAAACTATAGGAGGAAAAAGATAGTATATAACCTTCATAGATGGCTTCTCTAGATATGCAAAAGTTATTTTACTTAGATCAAAAGATGAGACTGAACAAGCTTTTATAACATATAAGAAGTAGAAAATCAGTTAGGAAAGAAAACAAAGACTCAAAACAGAAAGAGGGACTGAGTATGATAAAGAAACCATTAGGAAATTCTTTAAAGAAAATAGAATTATACATGAAACCACAATACCTTACCAACCCGAATCTAATGGAGTTGTAGAAAGACTCAATAGAACATTAAAAGAAATGATGAATGCTATGTTAATTAGTTCAAGTGCACCTTTAAACTGATACGAGGAAGCAATCCTAATGGCTTGGCACTTGTATAATAATAGAATACTACCTAAGAAGAAATGACATATACCTTTTGAACTTTGGCATAACAGGAAACCCAATTTAAACTACTTAAAAGTTTGGTGTTGCTTAGCAAATGTTGGAATACCTGAACCTAAAAGAAAAAAATTGGGACCGAAAACATGTGATTGTGTATTCGTTGGTTATGTGCAAAATAGTGCAACTTATTGGTTCCTTGTAATTAAAACTATTGATAATGTTGTAGAGTGCAACACAATAATTGAGTCCCGAGATGTAGAATTCTTTGAGCATATTTTTCCATACAGAAAAGAAACAATAAATAGGGAACCTCACCAAGTCCATAATAGAAACCAAGAACAAGAGTTGAATGCTCAAGGAATTCGTACTTCTCTTAGTCAAGGAAACATCAATTTTAGAAATCAAGAACCAGACTTAAGGAAAAGTAAAAGATAAAGGAAAAAAACAAACTTGAGTGATGGAATGCTCACATTTCTTGTGGACAAAGACCCAATAACCTATCAGGAAGCCATAACCTTTTCTGATGCAGTATCTTGGAAAGAAGCCATAAAAAATTGAAATAGATTCTTTAATCACTAATAAAACTTGGGAACTTGTAGATTTCCCACCTTGAACCAAGGCACTATACTGTAAGTGGACATTTAAGAAGATGCTAAAACTAGATGACATCATAGATAAATTCAAGGCCAGATTAGTTAATACCTGATGCTGCACGATCCAAGCACTCCTAGCTGGTGGTGGATGGTTCCTGAGACGAAGAGGAAAGTGAAGAATTCCCGGGGAGCTCGCTCGACGGGAACACTCCGATGCTTAAGTTAGAACTCTGAGAGAATTGTAGAGAATGCAAAGAGAGAGCTAAGAGTGCAGATGACGCAAGTTTCAGTACCTTTGCCCCTTGGGGATCAGGGTCCTTTTAATACTGATGCCCTATCAAATTGGACGTAACCGTCTCTGGCCCTCAATCGCAGTCATTATTCGCCAGGGCTGCGCAGTTAACCATTGCAGGGTACTGCCCAATCAAGTGAAAGGCACGACCCGGAAAGGACAAACACGTTGCCACCTCTTGAGAGACGTGGGTGTAGACCGCTGGTGCCGGCAGAGACTGTGCCGTCAGTCAGGAGACGTGGGTGCAGTCTGATGGGTACGGTCTTGCCAGATAAGAAGCTTCCTGAAAACGTTGTGTCGCTTAATAGCGAGCTACCTTGCAGCAAGCTATCCCGTAGCGAGCTATTGAAAGCGTTTCGAGGTGACTCGGCCAGGTCCATGAGATGGCCCTTTTGCCTAAGGATTGGAGCGAGCTGATTGTCCTAGCTCGCGAGCTGGGATAGACTTAGCTTGGAGTGTCCCCTTTGTCATACTGACATGTTCGAGCTCGTGCCGTAGCGAGTTGTCATGTAGCGAGCTGGCCCGCGAGGGCTTTAGCGAGCTCGCTGCACTGAGTAGCCATGCTGTCGCGCTGTGCTGTCACTTATGTCGAATCAAGTCCACGTGTCACTTGCTCAGGAGGTTGGGTCAAATCACCCTCTATCAATTGCCCCCACTCCTCGGGCTAAGGGTCTTACTCTAGCACGGGGAGTTCATGAAGCGACGGGTGGATTTGATCCGTAATTCAAACTGGGTTGACTGACTGCATTAAATACATGTGCGGATGTCAGGCGATTTCTGGATTTCTTGGGCGCCAAAAAGCGTGCCAAGTAGGTTTCAGTTTTGGATGATGTGCAGCCGGCATTACTTCAGTCCTGGAAGACGTGCAGCTAGGTTGATTGCGAACCATTGGATTTGCCTTAATCTAAGTCATTGGTCTTCGGGCACTGAGGCTATAAATAGAGGGGGCCCCAGGCCTCATTTCTTTTACGCCAACTTGCCCTACTTTCGGATTTGAGGTCATGCCTTTGTCTAGTTGCTCGAGCTCTTCTTTTGCTCACACCGTTGTTCCGGTTTTAGTTTCTTCCTGGTGAGTCTTTTGTTCCATCAACCATGTCGTGGTACCCACACGGCGGTGTCTTCCCCTGGGATGATAATCAGGATGACGTCCCTTTAAGCTCAGGGGGAGCTTGGGGGCTCCCTGAGGGTAATATCTGTGGAGGCTCGAGAAGCCTCTGGGAATCAGACTTCTACTTCCTGAGGGTGGGAACCGGACACCTTCAGCCCTTCCACCATGACGATGGAAAGGCTCCAGTTTCTTACTTTAACCTCCCCGGGGATCTTATCTACAGTCTTCCCTCTGGCGACTATCTCTGGGGGCATGATCACGATGAAATCGTGATCTTTGAGGAGCAGCTTGTGGCCGGCCTCCGGCTCCCTCTTCATCCTCTAGTAGTGGAGATTCTTTCCCACTTTAATGTTACTATAGACCAGCTTCACCCCAATGCGATACGGAACGTGGTTGGGACAATCTCTTTGTGTTTCGAGTACTATCTTCCCCTCTCTCTAGATATTTTTGCTTCTATCCTGTCTATTAAGAATGCCTCCCCCGGAGCTCCTCCAGAAAGGCGCTCTTACTACTTTTCCCCCTGCCCAGGCTTTAAGCTCTTGCATGACCTGCCAAACAGGATCCCCGCCTGGAAGTGGTGTTACCTCGTGGTTCGCAACCCTGAGGGGTGGCCCTTCCTGGCCCACTGGAGGCAAGCCATTCAGGATCCGGGCGTTACTTTGGACTAGAAGGTTCGAGAAACATTGCAATCCTGGGCGGGAGTTGGCCTCCTCTACTCGGGCTATTTGACCAAGGAGAAGCTTGCGCAGGCCAGTCTGAGCCCTGGTAGGTTACCTTTAGGTCGCCTTTCCCTTCTTTTCTTTTTCTTCTTCTTTCTTTCTTTTTTTTTTTGTTTTGTGAGCTAGACTAATACTTGCGGTCTTTTGCAGCCATGTCGGGTGTAGATGCACGCTGCCTTTTGTCGAGCAACCAGAAGCGCAGGGCGAAGAGGTCGTGCCCTGACCGGGCATCCTCTTCGAGGCTGCTGTGGATCTAGCCTTTGTTTCGCCGCCAAAGGTCCCACCCATGCAGTTCGAGGGGGTAGCCGCGGAGGGCGGTGAGGAAGAAGTTCCCCTTCCTGAAGAGTCCGCACGACGTGATCCCATCGTCTTCCTGCGGTTCCCTATTAATGGGAGAGAAGAGAGCATCACTAATTTTCTTGTGGCCTCGCAGAGGAGCCGGCAGGCGGTCACAATGAGGAGATCACGGACTGGTCCGGGATGCACCCAAGCTGCTCTTCAGGCTGACTTCGTCCCACTGCATGGTGGTAAGTGCCTTTTTCTCTTCCTCCTCTCTTTTCTTTTTTTACTCACCTCGGCTTTGTTATTGGTAGCTGAACTCCGCCATCCATGCCATGGCCTTCCAGTCTGCTGTCCATTCTCAGGATGCCGTCAATCAGAAAATCGAAGTGTGGAAGCTTCGACGCGAGCTCGACCGGGCCCGGAACGAGGTCCTCCAAGCTCGGAAGGGGAGCGAGGCACAAGAGCTCCTCGTCAAGGACTAGGAGGCATGGATCTCCCGATTGTCTGAGGAGACCGCCCGCTATAGGGAGGAGTCTTCGAGGGCAGTGGCGGAGAGGGAGCTGCTTCGCCAATAGGTCCAGAGCTTGGAGTCCACGCTCCACGATCGGACTCGAAACTTCGACGCCGTGGTGGAGGAAGAGTGGGCTAAGGCGATGGAGGACTTTAAGGAATTCTCGCAGTTCTAGGACCTCCAGGTCGAGTACGGCTCGAGGTCTTACTGTTCGGGTTTCAAGCTCTGCCGGAGGCTGGTTCGGAAGAAGTTCTCTGGGCTCAACCTTGATGGCGTAACGATGAAGGGCCTGGACTCGGAGACGACGGACATGGCGGAGGAAGAGGAGCCCGACTCTCCGGAGGACGAGGAGGAGGCGGTGGAACCTTGAGGCCGGTTGCTCTTATTTTCTCTTTGGCTGAATTTTCTGAATGGTTTTCCCTGGGCATCTGGACCCGGTTTTATGCATCTCCTTTTTTCTCTCTTGATGGACCCTCTGTCGGGCTGTTAGGCCCTTTTTTTTTTTTTTGAAACTGGAAATGAAGTTTTCCCCCTTTTGTTTTGCTAAGTGCTATGACCTTTACTTTTTGTCGAAGCGACTTTATCACTCGAACTGTTAGAGCTGAACACCCAAAGTGGGGTTTTTCGGTCATTGTTACCCCGAACTGCTTCCCAACATGGGGGATTTTATAACACACCCCGATGTGGTCAACATAGCAAGCATATGCCCGACCTGCATGCACTTGGGTTAAGTTGGCGTAGATTGTCCCTTAACGGGTTCAACTTGTGTACCAAGGTGAGCTATGCATCATAGGGTTCACACCCGAGCTACTTGCGCTTTTGGTATTAATACTTAGCTTATGCCGATGAGACGGTTAGGTTTTATTTGGTGCCGAGGTCCTTGTTAGCTCGGTGTTTTAGCCCTTAGGTTTGGGGAGTGACTTATAGTCCACTCTCCTAGAGTTCGCCCATGCCATAGAGGCGACTGGGCCATATAGCGCCAAGGTCTTCGTTAGCTCGGCGTTCTGGCCCTTAGGCTCTAGGAGCGACATATAGTCCACTCAGCTCGGCAATCATGGGTAATATTGCCTTAAGTTGACAATGTTCCATTCCCGAGGTACTTGTTTCCCTTCTAGGGTTTCGAGCTCGTATGTACCTTCCCCTAGCACCCGCTTTACATGGTAGGGTCCTTCCCAATTTGGCCCGAGCTTACCAACGTCGGGCTCAGACACCATAATTTTATGAAGAACCAGGTCTCCGACGCGGAAGTTCCACTTTTTGACCTTGGCATTATAGTACCGAGCTACTCTCTGCTGGTAGGCCATGGTCTTGATATATGCGAGGTCCCATACCTCGTCAAGCAGGTCGAGGTTGGTGCATAGCTCGTCTTCATTTGCCTTGTCATCATACGCTTCTAGTCATAGCGTGGGGACCTCGATCTCGGCTGGGATGACTGCTTCAGTGTTGTAAGTGAGGTTGAAGGGAGTCTCGCCTGTTGTGATCTTTACTATGGTCCGATAAGCCCATAATACGCTAGGCATCTTGTTTGCCCATAGTCCCTTAGCTCGGTCGAAGCGTGCCTTTAGTCTATGGAGGATAGCTCTGTTCGTGACTTCCGCTTGACCGTTTGCTTGAGGATGTGCCACTGAGGTTAAGTTCTGTTGAATTCCCAAGTCTTGGCACCAGTTCTAGAATTTAATGTCATCGAACTGCTTACCGTTGTCAGAGATCAGTACCCGAGGTAGTCCGAAATGGCACACTATGTTCTTCCAAAAGAAATTCTGCACATTTCGCGTCATGATTGCTACGAGAGGTTGAACTTCTACCCACTTAGTGAAATAATCAACTGCCACCACTAAGAACCTCCTATGGCCTGTCGTTGGTGGAAACGGCGAGTATACCGATCCCCCATTGTGCAAAAGGCCATGGACTGGTGAGATACTTGAGGTCGGCAGCGGTCTGATGGTGGATATTAGCGTGCTTCTGGCACTTGTCACATCTTCTGACGAGCTTGATCGCATCTTCCTTCATCGTTGGCCAATAGTACCCCTGTCGTAGCGCTTTCTGGGCGAGGGCCCTGCCCCCCAAGTGTCTTCCACACAGGCCCTCATGAGTGTCACGGAGCACGAGCTCGGCCTCGGAAGGTCGCAAGCAACGCAGATAGGGGAGCGTATAAGACCTCTGGTACAATCGTTTGTCTATTATGACATATTTGGCCGCCTGATGCTCTACCCTTCTAGTGGCATTACGATCTGCATGGAGGGTCCCATGCAATAGGAAGCTCGAGAGTGGATCGATCCAGTTCGGCTCTGCTTGAATGACGGGAGCGACCTCCTCTGCCCCCCGAGAATGCTAGGCTGAGGTAAGTTCTCTATATACACAGTTCTCATGGTGTTATCACTGGTGTTGGCTAACCGGGATAGAGCATCGGCCTCAGCGTTCTCTAAGCTTGGGATTTGCCGGATGAAGTGTGACTAGAAGTTGAGCAGAGCCTTTCTTACTTTGGCTAAGTAAGCGATCATGGTTGGCTCGTGAGCTTCGTACTCACCCGTAACCTGGTTGACCACGAGCTGAGAATCACTACAGATGACAATGTGTTTGGCTTTCACTTCGTTTGCTAGAGCCAGCCCGGCTAGTAACGCCTCGTACTCCGCTTCATTGTTGGATGCCGCGAACTCGAAGCATAGTGCATACTCCAGTTTCACACCGCTTGGTCCGTACAGAATGAACCCGGCTCCGCTGCCTTGATGGTTTGATGAGCCATCTACATGAAGGATCCAGGGCTCCTCATCCCAGTTCGCGCTTGGTCTAACTAGGAGAGATGTCGCGCTGGTTGCTACTTCACAGTGCTCGAGCTCAATCGGCTTGGGAACCTCAGGCTCGCCCGAGCTGGGGACCTCGTGTTCGACCGACTTGGGGACTTCGGAGCTAAAGGTGCATTCTGCGACAAAATCTACTAAGGCTTGGGACTTGATAGCAGTTCGCGGCTTGTATTGGAGATCATACTCGCTGAGCTCGATGACCCACTTCGTCAACCTTCCGGAGACCTCCGGCTTGAGCAGGACTTGCTTCAGAGGTTTGTTGGTAAGGACGATGACAGTGTGAGATTGGAAGTACGGACTGAGCTTCCGGGCTGCAATGACTAGTGCGTAGGCCAGCGTTTCTATCTCTGGATACCTCGTCTCTGCTCCCTGCAACACTTTACTCACATAGTAGACGGGTCGTTGGACCCAATCTACTTCTCTTATTAGTATCGAGCTGACCACCTCGTCACTTGCCGAGTGGTACAACTCTAAAACATCACCCTCTTCGGGTCGGTTTAAGACTAGGGTGCTGGCGAGGTACCTTTTGAGTTCATCGAACGCGAGCTGGCACTCTTCGGTCCATTCAAAGACTTTGCTTTTTATTGCCTTAAAGAAATGCAGGCAGCGATCAGCCGATTTGGACATGAAACGGCTCAGAGTGGCTATACGACCATTCAATTTCTGAACCTCCTTCAATTTCCGGGGTGGTCTCATTTCTAGGATAGCCTTGATTTTTTCCAGGTTAGCCTCAATGTCGCGCCGGTTAACGATGTACCCTAGGAATTTACCTGAGGTGACACCGAAGACACTTATTTGGGTTCAATTTCATGTTAAATTTACGCAGAATTTCAAAAACTGAATGAAAGTCTTGTATTAAATCATGTGAAAATTGTGTTTTGACGACCATGTCGTCTACATAACATTCTATTTTTCTGCCAATCAATGGCTCAAATAATTTATTTACAAGTCTCTGAAAGGTTGCCCCAGCATTTTTTAACCCAAAGGGCTTGACCTTATAACAGTACAAGCCGAGCTTAGTTATGAAGGCAGTCTTTTCTTTGTCAGCTGGGTCCATCCTGATATGGTTGTAGCCCGAATAGGCATCTAAGAAACTCAACAACTCATGCCCTGAGGTTGCGTCCACCAGACGTTCGATCCTGGGTAGTGGGAAGCAGTCCTTCGGGCAAGCTCGGTTCAGGTTGGTATAATCGACGCACATGCGCCACTTACCGTTAGCCTTTTTTACCAAAATGGGGTTGGCCACCCAGCTCGGGTAATGGACTTCCCTGATGAAGTCGATTGCGAGGAGCTTCCCGACCTCCTCGTCAACTACTCTCCAGTGCTCTGGGGCTAAGTTGCGTTTCTTCTGTCTAACGGGCCTAACTACAGGATCGGTATTCAGCTTGTGAGTTATGATCCTAGGGTCTATGCCGGGCATCTCTGCCACGGACCATGCAAAAACATCTAAATTTTTAAGTAAGAAACTTACCAGTTAGGATCGCAGAGGCTCTTCGATAGAAGCGCCGATATTAAGTGTCCGAGCTAGGTCCTCTATCGACGTCGGGATGGAGATAGTCTCTTCTGTGGGTGCAGCTCGCTCCTCGCACTGCTCTGCAGGTCGCTCCAGCTTGAGGTCGTCTACCACCTTGGCTTTTCCTTTGAGGGTGGTGATGTAGCACTTGTGGGACTCAAGTTGATCGCCTCGTGCCACCCCGACTCTGAAGTCCGTAGGGAACTTCATCGCCAGATAGTAAGTGGAGACCATCGCACGTAAGGCATGGGTGATGGGCCGACCTACTATGGCATTGTACGGGGAGGGAGTTGCGACCATCAAGAAATCATGGTTGAGCCTTACCATGCTAGGCCAGGTGCCAACTTCCATAGGTACGGTGACTCTTCCCAAGGGCCTGACTTCCTTTCCACTGAAACCTACCAATGGAGTGCTTGCAGGCTTGAGATCGCTCTCCCGGAGCTGAAGTTTGTCGAATGTTGCTTTGAATAGGATATCTGCCGAGCTGCTAGAGTCGACGAGGACACGCCTGATTTCAAATTCATTGATCTTTATCTTTATGACGAGCGCATCATCGTGGGGGTAGTGGACCCCATGCATATCATCCTCTGTGAAGAAGATCGGGTCTTCCGTCCTTGACCGCTTCGGGGGATTCTGCTCTTCCCTGGAGTCCTCGCGAGCTGATGTCCGAGCTGTAGCCGAGGTGCAGTCCGCAACGATTGAACCTCCGACAATCACATGAATAGTTCCCCGAACTAGTCTTTCTTCAGGGGGCTGCCTCTGTGGCTGCTCTACTTGCCTGCTGGATTCGGGAGCATCTCTACTCTGCTCCCCCTGCTAACCTACTTTATTATTATTATTATTCTGTACAAAATTTCTTAAGTATCCGCAACGGATGAGCTCCTCTATCTCGTTGCGGAGGTTTTTACAATTTTCGGTACTATGACTGTGGTCTTTATGGAAATTACAATACAAATTTTTATTTCTTACACTAGGATCCGCCTTCAGCCGAGGTGGCCACTTCACATACGGGGCATCCTTGATCGCCATAAGGATCTCGGCCCGCTTCGTGTTCAGGGGTGTGTAGTCCGTCCTCTCTGCCGCTGGAGCTTGGAAAGGCTGACCTGGCCTTGCCCCCCGAGGTTGGTCCTTCTTCTTCTTGCTATCACCCTGAGTTGAGGGCTCTGTCTCCCTTTTTCTTTTCTTAAGGGCCTGTTCACCTTTCTAGTTGATCTCCTCCTCCGTCCCTATAAACTGATCCGCGAGCTTGAGGAAATCGGTCACAGTCTTGGACAGATTAACAACCACATGCCACTTGAATTCCTTGTGCGTGATGCCCCTCTTGGCCGTAGTGAGCCAAACTCTGGGGTCCATATCCGGTATCTGCAGACAAGCGTCATTGAACTGCTTGACATAACTCCGGATGGACTCTCCCTCCTTCTAGACTATGCCAAGGAGGCTCTCTTGGGTTCTGGGGCACCGCTTGCTGGTGACAAAATGAGAAGTAAAGACTTGCACGAACTGTGCCTGGCTCCTTATTGATCCAGGCACAAGGTTCTCGTACCATGTGCGGGCCACCCCTTTGAAGGTGGTGGAGAAAGCCACACACATGCAGGACTCGCTGGCCCTCACTAAGTGCATCTGGGACTGGAAGGCGTCAACATGGTCATTCAGATCGAAGGATCCGTCATACTTATCCAATGGGGGAACTTTAAAGTCCTTGGGCATAGGAACAACAAGGAGTTCTAGAGATAGGGGGGATAGAACTGAGAGAAGTGGAGTAACTTTTACTTCACCCGAGCTTACCTCTTCCTTACCCTTGAGCTCGGGCAGGTCGTGACTAGTAGCTCGGCGAGCTCGGCGATGCCTCCGCTACTTCTTTGTTGGATCGGCGTTAGTGCTACTGGCCTCTGTATTACCGAGCTCGATGGGCCCAGGGAGGGGCTCAGACTGTTGTTGGTAGCTGCGAACTGAGGGGCCCTGCCTCAAATCTGCGGCCAGTACCTCGAACTGGTTTTCGGCAAGAGGGAGCTCGAATTGCAAATGCTGAGGTGACGCGGGCCTAACTGGCTGGTAGGCCCTACCTGATTGCAAGCTGCGAGGCAGGGATAGCTGACCTCTCTTTCCTGTCGTGAGACGATGCCGAGGTCTCTCCTCGGTGAGAGGGACGTTCGTTCCGGCAGCGAGGCTTGCCTTGCTGTGTGGCCGGATGCCGAGGAGGGAGCGGCTACTGGGCCTGAGGTAGTGGAGGAAACTGCTGTTGATATTGATACTGGGAAACTTGATGCAGCACTTGCTGCTGATAGAGTTGAAACTGCTGGAACTGTTGCATTTGAGCTTGCGTAGCTCGCATGCATTGCATCAAGTCTTCAAGCTGGTTCTGAGTTGCCACCAGAAGAATGATGGAGGGTTCAGTGAAGGCTGTTCTAATTGTGGAAGGAAGTGGAACATTCACAGGTGCCACTGTTTGAGGCACATTCAGGCTGGGAACTCCATCCGCAGAGAGGGGGACAATGAACTGTCCAATGCAGACAATGAGAAGCTGGGGTTGCTCCTTAGAGGCGTTTTGGTTTGCACCTCGTCCGACATTGCTGGAGGAAGCCCTGGATGCTGAGTTCTAAGAGTTGTAGAGATTGGAGGAAGGCTTTTTGAAGCGTTCCCACAGACGGTGCCAAATGATGTTGCGCGATCCGGGCATTCCTAGCTAGCGGAAACCTAACTCCTAGTTGGCGGCAGACGATACTTGAGGCGAAGAGGAAAGTGAAGAATTCCCGGGGAGCTCGCCCGGCGGGAACACTCTGATGCTTAAGTTAGAACTCTGAGAGAACTGTAGAGAATGCAAAGAGAGAGCTAAGAGTGCAGATGGCGCAAGTTTCAGTACCTTTGCCCCTTGGGGATCGGGGTCCTTTTTTATACTGATGCCCTGTCAAATTGGACGTAATCGTCTCTAGCCCTCTGTCGCAGCCGTTATTCGCCAGGGCTGCGCAGGTAACCGTTGTAGGGTACTACCCAATCAAGTGAAAGGCACGACCCAGAAAGGACAGGCACGCCGTCACCTGTCGAGAGACGTGGGCGCAGACCGCTGGTGCTGGCAGAGACTGCACCATCAGTCAGAAGACATGGGTGTAGTCTGGCAGGTACAGTCTTGCCAGATAAGAAGCTTCCTGAAAACGCCGCATCGCTTAATAGCGAGCTGCCTTGGAGCAAGCTATCCCGTAGCGAGCTGCCTTGTAGCAAGCTACTGGAAGCGTCCCAAGGTGACTCCGCCAGGTCCTTGAGATGGCCCTTTTGCCTAAGGATTGGAACAAGGTAGAGTGGTAGGTCGGAGGTAGAGTGGTTAAGGAACTTACTAGCAGATATACCACTTTGGCCCTAGCTAGTTCCATTTATATCTCTCCTTTGCAATAGTCAAGCAGCAATAGCCAAAGCCAAGAATAAAACATATAACAGTAAAAGAAGGCACATCCGCCTAAGACACAAATTGGTAAGACAATACCTCAACAAATGAACAATCACGCTGAATTTCGTAAGGTCTGAAAAGAATCTTGTAGATTCGTTAACCAAACCATATATTTCTAATGTGGTTTATGAGGCATCAGTAGGAATTAGGTTGAAGCCTGTAACATAAATCATTAGTGATGAACACCCAACCTATGTTAAAGAAGATACCTGGAATTAGGTTAAATGGGTAAAAATGAATCACTAGATGACTTGGGAAAGCACTATCAAATTGTACCCTATTATAGATGCCAAAGTAAGATAGTGCTTACTGCAATTTGAGGAGGTGAATGTGAGATTCTTAATCGGTTAAGAACAGTGTGTTTAGTGCACACTAAATAACCAACCTAAGTGAGTGTGTATTGTGGCCGCTTCTATGAGAGCTCTAAAGGCCCGACTCTCTAAAACACTCATGATTTCAAGAAGGGAACAATGATGAAATGTTCCAAAACAAAATAACCACCAAGGAAAGGTAAGTTGGGTTGGTTGGCAGATTAGCTAGTTACATTCAAAGGGGAAAGGTTGAAGGAGCCTAACTCTACTCGTACTCTATAACATTATTTGTTACACCTAAGTGTTGATTAAAGTCCAAAAGATATCACCATGAATACTTCTCTCACCATAATGCTCAGGTGTCCGATCTTCTTGTAATTTTGAATCTTGTGGGGATTGTTGGAGGGAGATTTAAAATTTCAAGAATCTCTTCTCCCCCTCCCTTTTGTTTTGGTTTTGTCTTTTCTCTGTTTCCCTCCTCTTGCATGTAGGAGACTCTTGTCCCACATTTCTTGGGAAAAGAATTGGCTTTGAGTATATTACTAGGATTGCTCTCTCTATGGGTAGGGACTCATAGGAGAGCAATATATATCTCTACATGCATGTGAGGGGGGTTGGGGGTGCTTTTCACACACATGTGTGTGCTGAGTCGAGTTGAGTCGGGTTGGGACGGGGTGCGGGTGTGGGTGCGTGTACACCAGGTCGTTTTTTGCCTTTGACTAGTTTAAACTATTTTGACTTTTGAATTTCAAAGTTAATTTGAAATGCTTTTTTATCTTCTTTTTCTTGTTCTTTCTGTGTCCCTATGTCTCTTTGAACAGGTGCCTTATTGCACTGTTCTAAAGAGACACTTCTCTTTGTAAAGACACGTTTGTGTTCATTCGGGTGATTGAGAACACTATAAATAGAGTGGTGGTCGACCCAACATTACACCAACAAATTCACTGTTTTGTCTGTCTCTTTCCTGAGCATCATCTCTAAGTGGTTCACGGAGGTCTGATATGCATGTCTACTAGTGGCACGTGGACTGTTTTATCTTGACGATCGATTTGCAATCACCCAGTTGCACCATAGAGGGCAAATGCGGTTTTAAGGAGAGTGACCAAGTGGCATGACTCAACCCTTTCTTCTTTGTAATCTTCTGCTTCGCCTTCACAATTTTGCAACATTATCGATATTTGGTTTGGAAAGCGTTATCGATAAGTTCCATTCTTCCTTATTTACATTATTTACCCAACACTAAGCCTTGGACATTTTGAGGCAAAGGCCCAAAGGTGTAAGCTACAAATAACTCTGGGCCTAAGCCTTGCTGATGGGGTCTAAGGCTATTGAGGCCAAACCTTTTTTCATAACTTGGCCTCAATAGAGCCGGAGCCGGGGGGAACCCAGGGGAGCCATGCCCCCTATGGTACCAAAAATCCTCACTTGTGATATACTGTTTCATGTACATTTCCCCCTCCCACCACTCCAATTTGGCCCCCCTATGACCATCCATATTTATTCCTCACCCCACCCCCAATTCATCATAGGTTTTGGCCCCCTCATGAAAATTTCCTAGCTCCACCCCTAGGCCTTTGGCCTTGCCTTAGGAGTTTTTTAGAACAATTCAGCCAACTTTTCTTTATCCACTAGAATTTTTTTTTCTTGTTGGGTTCCCATTAAAACTGAGTTGCAGTTTAGCAACTTCAATCCTGGCCACTCTCAACGAAGAATGATTGAAGAGACACGGGTGAGGGGCAATCAACCCAACAGAGATCCCTATGGAGTTCTGGCCAAGCCTCAGTTATAGACAGTGTTTTCATATGCTGCAGTGACTGAAAGCATTATGATTGCCACTAATGACACGCATTATTTTAATAAGTTTGAAAAGAAGGGTTAGCGCACAAAACAGTTATAGATGAGGAGAACATATCCATAGAGGCTAGAGGGAATTCAAAATTACATAACTATAAAGCCAATACAAAGGTCCAAAACAAATCAAAGTATTACAAATTACAATGTATGGATTGGAAAGAAGACTTGGGCAAAAACAGAGTAAAGAAAATGAGGAATTAGTAATCTGTTATAGTCAATAGATTCATTAGAACCGCAGTTTTCATCATCGTTGTTGAATTATTCACGAGGAGAGCTTGAATAGATTTGGAGACTATGAACATGTTCATTGATAAAACTAATGATGAAATCCCATCTACTTGGGTATAGGCTGACAATGATGAATAAAATCTCTTAGATCATAATCTGCACACACCAAATTAGTATAAACAGTAGCAAAGGTCTTGAAATATCGTTGCTCAAATCATTAATGGTGGGCTTTGAAGATATATGCACGTTGTGAAAATTTCTTTATGTTTCCACTGTTGCAATAGAATTGAATATACACCATTGAACATATACCGAGTAACCCACTAACAATGTCAAAAACTGAATGTAGTTTGCTTGAAGGGAAAAATCCCTGAACATATGGATGTAATTACAAGAATATATGAAAACTAGAGGTATCAAAAGATGTTGTGGTTTGCAGGAAAATCAATCTAAGATTAAGTTTGTTTGTTAAGCTAAGTATAGTCATCGACGCTGCTGTTTGCAGATGCCTCCATTTGTTTTCTCTTGTATCCTCTTCTCTGTTCATCTTCCTCAACAATGGTATTTGGTGAATTCTCCGTTAGTTTTGTTTTGGATTTGCTCCTTGATTCATCTACCTTCCCATCAACAAATGCTAAGAATGAATGAAGGCGTCTAGACCGTGAGCTAGCATGACTAGAAGAATCTGCTTCACTATTAAACTCTTGGCTGAACTGCCGCACCACCGAAATGAAGTATATGAAGAGTGCCAAAAAGCATGCAATGCCACATATGAGAAAGAGGCCCCAAAAGCTCCTAAGATGAAGCCTGTTAGGTTCAAGCTCTGTGCTCTGCGAACAAGTTTTTCTACTCAGCCACTTGTCATGAATCCTTTGGAGATCACCATTCTCTGATAGTGTGAGAATGGCAGTGGACATGTCAATGGGTAGGGGAGAATCTCTTGGAAATGCCTGATAAGGAATGAAAAATGAAGAAAAAATATCAACCGAAATACTATATAAATAAACTTGGCTTGAGTTCAGCCTATATACTAACCAATTTGTGGGTTGTGGCTGTAGTTTAGTGGTGAGAATTCCTCCTTGAGATGGGGGAGGAGTGATCTTTTTGTTATCCACATCCCCCCTTGTACATTTCAATTCTTAGTTTTAATACAGTTACTCTTTTCTGAAAAAAAGGTTTAGCCTATAACTTGGATACTAGCACCAGCATCATACCCAAATATGCATTTTGACTGGGTTATCTGGGAGGTCCAATGTCTAGGCCTGCCTATACAGGCATATTAAACTGAAAGAGAACATATTAAAAGTACAGAACTTGTGATCAAGAAAACAACAAATATTTATGACAACAAATCTTCCTCTGTTCAGTTATTGTGAAAAAAAAAATCGTCTTTTAAGATATAGGCCTATAATCTTTTCTGGTTTGATGCTGAGTTATCTCTGTTTTCCCGGTTCCCTATTTGATTTTGTAGTAATACCATTTGATCTTATTGCAACTTACTGTAAATTAACTGAGTGATTATCAAATTAAATTCCCCTTGGTCAGACACCGAAAACAAGACCTTTATCTTATGTAAACAGGTATTCATCCATGCATCCAAAATAACTTTGATTGTTCTTGCTAAGTAGATACTTACAAATCCCCAGCCGCTTTTGGTAAATTCCTCACCTACTATTGAGAACTTGCACTGATTTGAGAGGAATAGCTCCACATATGAACGCTCATCTACTACAGCTGCAACTTTCCCCTTCTCAAGGGCTATGGCATACTGTTCTGGTGACCCAAGAGCAACAAGTCTAGATTTAGGGATGTTGAGCTCTTCAATCAAATAATTTTCAGCAAAGGACCCTACTTGGAAACCAATAGGTTCTGTACTTGTTATCAAGCTTTCAATTCCTTTAATTGGTGAAGAGAGCTGTTGAACTGTGAGGATTGATGTTAGACTTGCGGTGTAGCTTGAGTTGATTATAAGAACCACAAATAGCCATATGAGCAACACTGAGCGTCCAAGAGTGCTAACTGTGTTCTCTCCTAAAGAAATCATGAAATCTCAACTAGATAAAAATGTCTATACAAACATCAAACTCCTTTTAAGGACCTAGAATTAATCTTCATATAGTTTCACTTACTATGAGCAAAAAACAAAGTTGAGAAGCTGAACCTGCAGGTTGAGAACAGAAGGGCGTGTTAGATGTGCTACACATGGTGTCATAGGAGTGCACCATTCCAAAAAGAAATGCATGCATTACTTGAAAATCATGTCTGAGTACTAATATCCAATTTATGATCTCCAGACAAGTCTTGGGACATTGGGTGCACATAATGACAGACTGCAGGTTGAGTACTTTTTTACAGATCCATCCACAATTACCAAAACTAAATTAAGTTCTCCAGTTCACAATGATTACCCAATGGGTTCTGTATGAAACCAAGTTGATTTGTTAAATATCCATCTTTTTTACACATTCAATCATAAAGTAAGATGTTAGGGATATTTTGATTTAACATAAAAATTGAAGAGATTCTTAAGTAGTTACCACAGAATTGTAACAGCTTGTTTTCTAGGTGGTCCCCGGAATTCATCATTCATTCTATGTTCCAGAATCCAGATAACTACTCCCACAGCAAGGAAAAAAGCTGCTGTTACAGCCCACATCATTGGAGTGAATGGGCGAAGGAAAGCCCAAGCACTTGAGTTTAGCTTCCTCATTGGGGCCACTACAACTAGCCCTGACTCAATATATGGCTGTGTAAAATCCACAATCTTTGTTCTGTTTGTGACAATTGCAATATCACCTATAACAGCATCAAAGAACTGTACAGATGAAAAATAAATGAAATCAGTAAATAGCATGCACCACTTTACCTTTATAATTTTGTAGTGGATGTTATTAGAGTGCTAGTACTCACATCTGTTGTAATCAAACGCACAAACTCATTATAGTTTGGATTCTCCAAACCATCTCCATAGGGAACAAACCTATATGGAACAGCATATGGCAGCAAGTTTATGGCTGCAAGAAATACATCTATGCAGTAGCCCTTGACCATATCTGTTCCTGGTACTTGTGAAACAAATTCCTGAAAGCTAACTCTTTTGGGAATGCCAATTCTCAATTGTCTCCCATTGTTTGGGAAAACCCACCCACGTGGCTTTGTTGTTGTATCTCCTGGCCAGATTGGATTATTTAGTTTTTGGTTTGAACTTGAGCGGTTGGGTGGCTTTGCATAGAGTATCTCAGGTGGCACAACTGACAGCCCGGAATAATTAGACCAGTACCCAATCTGTCGAAATCCAGTTCCAATCACATTAATGATGTCAAATGCAGGATTAATAAGTGACCTATCTGAGTTAAACCGAATTGGTCCAGTCAGGCCTGTCATATTGGTCTGTAATATATTGTTCAGAAATTGTTTCCCTCCATCAAAAATGTTCATTGCTTTAAGGTTTAGAGTCCCTCCTGAAAAATCACTTAATCTTGAATTATTGGAGAATGAAATGGTACCACCTTGATAAAAAAATGCCTTAACTGCATGAGCTATCATCAATACAGTATCATAGGCATATAAACCATAAGGATTCAACCCAATAGAGCCACCACTGATCTGATTCCACCTAGAAACGAAAGCTCTTTTCTTCTCTGAATCTGGTGTGTGTGGGCGTAATGTGAGAACTCCTTGAATAGAATCTCTCTTTGCTGGAGGAAGTGGAGAGGTTGAATCCAAAACAGTAGAGAGCCAAGTAGTGGTTATCCACACATAACCATTCCCCATCATTCCAAGATAGTGGGCTACATCAAAGACCAATTCACCTGATTTGGCATAAGTTATTAAAACAATCACCCTGGACTCCATTAATGCCACCTTAATCAGTATATCTGTAACTCCACTCCGAGTAGCTCCAGGGTCAGGGGGAAGTGCAGCTTTATAAGAAATTCTGCAGCGTCTCTCTGCAAGTTTATCACCTAGTGCAGCTACGCCATTTCGGCCACCATCATCATCAGTGAAGACTGCAATTACGTCTCTCCAACCATAGTAACTCACCATATCTGCGATTGCAGACATTAGGAACAGATCATTGGGAGCAGTTTGCAGAAAGAAGGGATACTGGAGAGCAGAGAGGGTAGGATCTAGGGCCGTGAATGATAGCAGAGGGACTTGAAGTTCATTTGCTAGATGTGAGAGTACATGGGCCATAACAGGATGCTGAGGACCAATAATGGCCACAGTATCTGCCTCCATGTATTGTAGAGCTGTGACAAGTAACCAAATTAGAATTACAAGGATTAGATAATGTAATCTATGCAAGACCAACTGTAAATATGGTGAGAGTCCACAAGATATGGCAATGCAAAAAGCAAGTGAAAGAGAAATTAACAGAAGAATAGAGAAGGGATATTCAATTCACAAAGTACCTCCAATTATGCCAAAAAGTCCACTATAGTTGGAGTCATGGAATGTAAGAGCCAGTTTGCTTCCACCAAGAATGCTGAGATCAGAATTCACATCATCCACGGCAGCCTTCATTGCAATCCTTGCAACTTTTCCATTTATGGTATCAAAGGTGAAAATAGCTCCGATGTTCACAGAGGCAGGTCTTGAACCGCCATCAGAAAACAAGGCAAAGTAGAGGATTGGCAGTAGTAAAAGCCAAACCAGGTTCATGATGGGACAAAATGACGAAGAACCAAATTATCCCACCCTGTTTACAGAACTGTGCAGTATCAATTATCCAAATGAAGAGAAAAAAACAAAGGAGTGACAACCCATGCACCAATTTAAAATGCAAAGCTTATGGGAATTAGGAATCATCTCTAGTCCCAGAAATCTAAGAAATTAGAATTAGAACATGTATACACACAGAGAGACTCTGAGCAACAGAAACAGAAATCTGTTGTTACAAGAGGAAATAAAAAAAAAAAAAGATGTCAGAAACCTTAATTCGGTGCTACACAAGCACTCATGAAAAACAAAATGTTTTTACTCATCAAAGTCCAATACCCAGAAGCAGAGAAACAAGGGAAAGAAAAACGCAGAACTGTTAAATAAAGCAACGCCATAAATTAAAAAAATACATATTTAATTAAACCTCTGTGCAACAAAGAGGAAACCAAGTTCTTTCCCCGTAGAACAAGGTACGGAAACACCTCAGAGGGAAGAAATCAGTATTGCACACAAGATCTTATTTTGAGAAACAAGAAAGCAGTATTACAAACAACTTTCTACCAAGAAACATGAAAGGATTCATTTAGCTCGGCAGGGTTGAAAGATGCTTGTTCCTGAAAAGGTAAAAAAATATTAAAAAAAGAAAACCCTACCCCACCCCCCCCACAGCCACGAGAGAGAAAAGTTCTAGATTTCATATGAAAAGGAAATAACAACTTGGCTAAGCAGTGATTACTTCCCATTTAAAAAAAAATGAGAATACTTCAACAAAGAGAAAAAGAGAATACTCTATGTTCCCTATGCTGATGCTGAAGGAAACTTCGTCGGTTAGTTGGTTTCTTCCACTTACCACTAGTTTTGTGCTAGCAGTATAGCTGTGGCAGCCCCCTGTTAACAAGGGAATCGTAGAAACTGAAAAGATCACAAGAGATATGGAGAGAGGAGGTTAAGGAATTTGAGTAGGAGCCAGGAGGGTGTCGGAAGAGCACTATCTCTGATATGGGACATGATTATGACAATGACTATGGTAGTGGGTATGATGGTGATGAGGACGATGAATGGAGACGCAAGGTGTCAGAGAATATGAATGAATTAAAGATGGCTGTGGAGATTATTGTTGGGTCTCTAATATTATAGAGATAATAGGGAAGGAAAGGCTCCAGACTCTGCAAATGCATTAATTATGTTGCACTGGGTTATTTCAAAATTTTGTTTTCATTTGTAATGGATGAAGGGAACTTTTGTGAATGTCGTTTCTTTTAGATTGCTATCGTTTTCTTCATTTGTCTTCTGTCTCAGATGTGAGAGGATTAGGAGAGTTTAAATCTTAAAGGGGGAAAAAATCGTGGTTGAAAAGTTGAAACCGTTAAATTGGGTATTCTGATTTGATCCTCTGAGACAAAATACTTGCTACAAATTATAATCCACCCAACGAAGACTCCACCATGAATGAGGACGGATCAGCAACCAACGGGCCATTGTATCCATATGCCTCGGAAAATCTGAAGATATTTTACCTTTCTTTTGTCTATATTCAAGCAGTTCCTTGTTAATTACTGCTTTTAAATGCTTATTTTGCAAAAGCAAATTCTCATGGGCTTTTAATTTTTGAAGATAAGCCTGCAGAACTTGGAATAGAGGGATGCCCTGGTAGACCTAGACCTTGCATGTAATGACTAATGAGTTGCTCTCTGCAATTTGATACTCAAGGCACAGTTGCTCCACCCTATATTCATGGCCACGTCGACCCATTTTGGGCTGCCACATGTTTTAATACCAGAAAAGCAACAGCATATATGCTTTGCCTGGATTATCCTTCGAAGGTGCAAAACCAGGCACCATCCCTGTTTCTGTTGTTATTTGCAGATACCCATTTTGAGTTGTGAAATGCATTTCATGTTTTTTACTTCCTCCTCTTTAGTCAGAATGGTGACTCCTTCACGTCTCTGAAATGACAACGGACAACCATTTCTTTTGTAATTCTCAAGCCATAAGTCAACAAGAGCATATTGTAAAAGCAAACTTCTTTAAGTAAATAAATAAGTCACCTAATGACATTGAAGAATAAAGCTACCAAATTAACATTTTCTGGTAAACCTGCTTCTGCAATGCAATACAATAGTGAAAAACAAAAACCCAGGAGAAAAACTGGGTGCACTCTAGTCTTGAGGGTTGGTAGAACTGAAGCACTCGGCTAATTACAAAGTACAAACATAGATGTCATTGTTTGAAGACCTTTCTATGTGTCTTCTCTTTGAACCATTCATGGTTTCATTCTAACACATTCATCACCAGAAGGATATCAGATCTCCCCTTTGCTGGTATCGTTTCCTTGTCCTTCTTAATACAAACATACATTCATCACCAGAATCATACTTCAAATTCAAAAAGATGCTGACTGAATTGGCCTTCTGTCAAATAGGCACTTGTAAGATAGCCCACATATGAGGAAAAAGCCCAAGGTGAACCGGGTCCCACCCAAGATTAATTCCTTGTGAACAACTGTAAACCCTTGCTTCTCCTCAACCACTTGTCATTGATGCGTTGGGAGATCACCCTTTTCTGTCAGTGCCAAAATGGCAATTGGCATATCAACTGCTAAGGGAGTCATGTTGGGAGTAGGGGGTGTCAATGTTCCGGTTTTGGATCGGAGGACCCATCCAAATCAAAATCAATTTGGACATATTGGATGGATCAATAAGACATTCAATTGGACCATTCAGATTTAATGGTCCAAAGAATTTATTGGATTAGCTGGAATGATTTTATACTAGACTGGATTGGATTGAGACAATATCTGATTCATTGATAGAAGATAAGAATATAAATGTCAATATACCAGGTTTGGGTTAAAACAAATTTGAACAGATTGGACGGTCCAGACATTGAATTGGACTGATCTAAAATATTCATTTGATTGGATTGAACCTAATTTACCTAATTTATTTGTAATGGACTCACATTGGACTGGATCGGATTGGACAAAAACCATTCCAATCGACACCCCTAATTGAGAGTCCTAGAATGAAATGAACAACAAGATGAAGCTGCCACAAGCAATCAAGAAAACATGTTATGTATAGACCTCTCTGGTTTTTATTTATTTATTTATTTATTTTTAATTTTTCATACCAGGTCTATCTAAGGCGTGTATCTATTATATACATGATGGAGGGTGATTTGGCCCGACCTCATAGTACGGGGACACGTGAACATGACTTGGCATAAGTGACAACTCAACGTGACAGCCTGGCCATAACTCAGCGTAACGAACTCGTCAAAGCCCGACTGGACAACTCGGTGGATGTGGCAACTCACCGGGAAGTAACACCTAGCTTACCCTGAATTCTCTCTAAGGGTGGAGTGCCCCGAGCTCCCTCCATGCAAGGAGTCCCGAGCTCCTCTTAAGACCCGAGCTCCTCCCAATGAGCCCCGAGCTCTTCCTTCCTGAGAAGGGAACACCCCGACCTGCGGCTAGGTATCCCGAACTTCGGGTCAGCACCATTAACACTCCTGTCCATACTTGCCTAAGGCCCGCTTCAAGCATAAGCACCTCGGCGCACCCCCAACACCTCGGTGTAAGGTAGCTCGGTGTAAAGTAGTTCAACCTACAGGAAAGATCTGCCTGACAATAGTACCTGCCGAATTTGGAGGCTGCACCCATGTCCCTCGTCAGGCGGCGTAGCGTCTACCATTTCTGAAAGATGTGGCATGCCTGACAAGTTCGTACCCTGCAACGGCTGTCTGCACCCGCCACCTCAGCTCTGGCTGTAACGGCTGTGGCAAAGGCGGTTACGCCTAATTTGACAGGACTCCAATATAAAAGGACCTCGATCCCCAAGGAGCAAAGGTATTGAACTTGCATTATCTGCACTCTTAGCTCTCTCTTTGCATTCTCTACAGTACTCTTAGAGTTCTAACTTAAGCATCGGAGTGTTCCTGCCGGGCAAGCTCCCCAGGAATTCTTCACCTCCCTCTTCTTCTCAGGTACAGTCCGTCGCCAGATAGGAACTAAAATTCTGCCAACTAGAAGTGTCCGAATCGCACAACATCAATACATATTTGCATGGAGTCCGGATGGGCTACACATCTACATATTACAACGCATGCTACACTTCCAATTAATTAATTCTCTACATTTTTTCAATCCAAAAAATAAAAGAGCTTACCACCAAGCTTTGTCGTTGACGAGCTGCTCTAAAAACGCAAAGAGGGAAAAACCTTTGCATTTTCAGAATGAACGAAAAATAAGGTAAGAGATTGAACAACCAAAAATCTATTTTGTCAAAAAAACTTTTTAATCTAATGTTTTTCTTTTTTTTTTTTGATGTTTTATAGAACTCTATAAGTTTATTTCTACAACGACTTCAACGGATTGAACAATGGATTGTCAACCCTTTCTTGTTTTCATGCGAGGGAATGACAATTTCCCTCCTTCATTGGTTCATTCTAGTTGATTTCAATTCTTATCTAAATCAAATAGACGTAGAGTTGTAAATTGGGTTATATCGCCTTCAATTTGATATGATAATACATAGGCCGTGTTGGGCACGACATGATGGAATGGGCCGTGCCGCTTGCAACCCGGCACAATAATACATGGACAGTGTTGGGCACGACGTGATGGAACGGGCCGTGCCAGGCCTAGGGTTTCAAGTCCATGAACTAATACGACACGACACGACTGAACAGGCCATATTGGCACGCGGGAATTGTGCCGCCTGCGACCTAGCACAACAATATGCAGGCCGATTCCAATTCCTATCTAAACCAAACAGACCCATCTGTAAATTAGTTTGTGTCGTTTATAACCTGACACAATAATATGTGAATCGTGCTAAGCACAACATGATGGAATGGGCCGTATCAGACTTAGGGTTTTAGGTCCATGGACCCGCATGATTGAATAGACTTTACCGCCAGTAGCCCACATGCAATATTTTTTGGTTGAAAAAATGTTGAAAAAATAAGTAACGGGAATATAACTCCCACCCGTTACATTTTTATACGTCACTTAAACCCATCTACGTGTTACAATGCAAATGAAAGTGCATTCCATATTGTAACTAGCCCATTCGGACTCATTTACATGCACATAAGCATACATATATTTATACATGAATATACATACACACTTCTGTATCAAATTTTAGTATGAATTGGGCACGGTTTGAACTTTGAACAATTCTGCGTTGACTTTGGGCTTAGGATCTTACTCCGAATTCTTAAGATTAAGCCTGGGTTGAGCTTAAACCCGACCCAGCTCACCTGAGACTTGCATCCCAAGTACCCAATGGTGGACTGGATACAGTCCTAACCTGCCGACTGTCGTGCAGCTTGAGAGATTGATTGTGTCATATAAGAACAGATCATGTTGTGCGGTGTTTGGGTGACTTCTAATAAACGCTTCCGTGGCTTATTGGTTATTAAAAGTCAAAAGCACTCCAAAAAGCTGGAAATATCGTATGGTGAAGAGAAAGACCCAATTCACCCCAAGAGAAAGCACAAAAAACACGTCTAGACTTTAGAAGAAGCCAAACACTAGGCTAGGTTTCTCTTGTCTACACTTTTACTCCATCAGTGGCGGTAAAGGGTAAACCGTTCCCAAAAGTCCAAAACGAACCCAGATTGCAAGAAACGCATTCCAGAGATGGCCCTGTCAAAGCAATTGTGGAGTCTGACTCTTTACTTACTGGGCCATCTCTGGCATTAACTTAGCACCTGAGCTGATGAGCCTTCTCTCCCCTCCACCTTATCTCTTGGCGCCTTGTCTCCTTATATAAAGACATTTCTTTTTGTTTTGTTTCGAGGCTCCAAAACTCCATGGCTCATAACCTTGCTAGATCCCTGGCCCCGGGTGTGGTATGGCCGCAACTTCCTTCTCCGTTTTAATTTGTTTTCCGCCTTTAATGAGATATTCCTAATTTCCAAAAACAAAAATAGGGTAGTTGAAATTGATTGAAAGTGTTGCTGTTTAGGATGGGGCCGAGGGCAATAAAATAACTTCACTTCTGGAGGAGGCCGATGTATCTAACCTGAGAGCAAGAATAAAGTATAGGTCAGAAGCCACAGGTGTTATATGGGGGACGGAGACTCCGACGATTAAATTAGTCAAATGTATGAAAAGGGTCGAACCATGATTGAGACGAAATCACTGAAGAACAGAGAAACTAGAGAGCAATGAGGAACAAAATGGCCTTACCTTAAATTGAGCACCCCTTTTTATACTTGACCTTGCAATGGAGTGGTTAGGGGTCGAAGGAACAGACAGCCAGGATCTCATCCGGCCCCGATGCATGTGACACAATCTTGTGCCTTGCCATATGCGCCTACACCAGAAAGTGTGGACCAGACTTCTTCTGGGAAAGGGGAATTGGAAAAATGGAGATGAGTTTCTATCCATTTCCGATAATGGGTTCCAGTTCCAATAATGCTTGTTCAAAATGACATGATTTCTCGCCCATTTTTGGCTAGCTAGCTTTTTGCCTACAATTATGAAATTCAACTGTCTAGAGAAAGAAGGTTCACATTCATCAACCACAACTTCAACATCCCATCCTTGGGACCAGCTTGGAGCGCTCTGTCAATCTGAGTTCCAGTGAACAAAGAGAAACACGTACGTCTAGACTTGGGAAAACACCTCCTTGGAATCCAATGAGCTATCAATCCTTCAATCCCCTTAATAGATCAAGATACAGCTCTTGCATTGAGGATTAATTTCAGATTACACAATCACTATCAAACCTTACTCTCTCCTTCCAATATCTTTGTATCTTAATCTGAGTACCATTTTACAGCTTGAGTTGATTATTGAAAACCAAGAGTAATCATATCAGTAGTATAAAAGTACTGATAATACTCACCTATGAAACAAAATAATTGTACTTTTATTCAAAACAATGGTCATTACAGACACCATTGGACTTGATAACATAAACTGCAAAATAGCAAAATAAAAGAAGCTGCTTTGTGTAGATCCCGCACCCACACAAAAGGGGAAAAAAGTCAATAAAGCAGCATTATTGGATGTATTATTGCAGAAGAACAAAGTAAATTAGTTACTGAAGAAGATGAAAAAATCCCAAGTTCAACATCAGTCATGATCAGGTCAGTACTAACTCTATGGAAAACGGAAAAATATCCCATTCCCATCGCGGTTCACTTGCAGGTTCAGAACAACCTAATTTAATTTATACTTTAATATTACAATGTCTGATAGAAGGTTTATCCCCTAATACAGCTATCCCATTTCGGTCGGTGGGGTCTGTCCTGTTGCTGAAAATGATAATGAGGAACTCAAAGTTCAGCCGACACAAGTAAGATTAAATGTACATTAGGGGTGGATTTGAGCTGAAGGAGCCGATACTTGATTATTCATGTTAGGTTCGCTGAAATAGTCTTAGGCCCAAGTTCGAGCTTGAATTTGATTCGAGTTAGAGATTTTAACTCGAGTTCAGCTCGATTTAAAGTTGACATGTTCAAGGTCGGCTCAGTTCGAGATCAACTATAAGTCAATTTTTTTTTTTTAAATAAAAATTATATATATAATTTTTTTTTACATACAATAAAATAAGAATTATAAAAATTATTTATTATTATATATAAAAATAAAAAATATACATATAAAAATTGTTTTTATTTTACATGCAAAAAATAAGAATTCTAAAAAGTATTTATTTTATATATTTATATTTATATGTATATGTATGTATGCATGTATGTATGTGTGTATATATGTATATAATAAAAAATTATTTATTTATTATAGTAAGCTTACAAATCGAGCTTCATTGAACTCAAACTCAGCTTAATTAGAGGTGTAAGTTGGGTCGTGCTGCGTCGTCACGGGCCGTGCCACTCTCCCCGGTGAAAATTTTGGGGGTCGGCTCGACACGGCTCATGGCCCAGGCCCACGTGGGCTCGTGTCATGGGCCAAGCCTTGGCCTAAGTCGGGCCAAAGCTATTTTTGCCTATTTATTTAAAAAATTGGAAAAAAAAAACTTAAAATTTTAATTTTATATGAATTTTGATATATACAATTGCTTATGTATACAATAATTAAATAAATTTGTATAGTAAAATTGAAAAAAATTGTTTATTTTATTAATATATTATATACTATATATTATTATATAATTATAATTTATATAATATATTATATATATATATATAAATATACAAAATATATAAATATTATGTATATATATAAATAGTATATATGGGTTGTGCTGGGCCATGCCAGCACGTGGGCCGCGGGTGGCACGGCCCGCTTGATCGTGCTGTGTCGTGCCAGCCCATGGACTTCAAACCCCAGGCCCAACATGGCACAGACCATCGTGCCGGGCCTGGCATGGCTCGTGGTCTGTCGTATCGTGCCGGGCCAGGCTAGTCCAAAATCGTGCCTGGCAGTGTCAGGGCTACGTGCAACCTGACCCAATTTAGACCTTTAGGCTTAATTAGAAAATGAACATATATATTAGGCTCGAATTTAGCTCAAAACTCGATTTAAACTGAACCGAGCGGAGCTCTTCATAGCCACACTCAAATAGTTCGTGAGAAGCTTGGTTAGTGGCCACCCCTACTTGGGATCAACTATAGCCACAGTACTGTAAAGCTGCAATCGTAGATGAAATTTCAAAGTTGAGCATCATAAATGAGAGAATGACAAGGGCTATTGGTAGAAGAACGTTAACAAACAAGGCATCCTATATTATGGGTAAGGAAGAATTTTTTATTCTTGGCAATGGCAAGGCTACCACAAGAATGGATATGCAGCATCATTTAAAAACAGTGGAATAATTGGAGTCCACATGTTCAACTGTGGCCTCTTGGCTATCTTATTGATGGTAGAATTGAAACTCAAAAATAGCTTCAGATTTAACTGTTGTAGGTTGTACACAGACTTAGTGACTTATACACAAGAGATAAAACATCACTTACAACCGAAAAGCCTAAATTATTAGGTTATAGGCCACTCTTGTGTGAAAGTCTCTTGCACCTCTCATTCCTGATTCTTTTGTTACACGTAAATTGCGTTGGTAAGATGAGGCTCCGGAAACTGTAGTGGAAACGGAAAATTCTCTTGTCTCAGTCAAATTTCCCAAATCATGATTTGAAATGGTACGAGAATCACATAAAAGGAAGATATAGTTGGAGACGAGAAATTTGAAAGACTGTAAACTAAAGCACTGGTGGTTTCCAACGTGAGTGCGCGACATGGATGATGATGATGTTGATATAATGCAACGATGAATGAGATTGAGTGGTGGTGAATGGCGATGCATGGTCTAATTTCTGAGAATTACAAGCAAAAGGGATAAAGTAAAATAAAAGAAACCATCAACGAAAAAGAAAAGAAGGTGAGTTGAAGGGTTGACATGATAGTGGTGATGTATGCAGAAGCCGGAAAAGCACGAGGATGAAGGGTGCTTATGAATTAAAGAGTGCTAAGGGAATGAGAAAAGCGGTCAGAAACTCCATTGATTCATCCAAGTTGAAAAACAATTAGCTTGCACCAAGGCGTTTGTAGAAAGTATGGTTTTCAAAACTGGACCGGATTGGAAAATCGGGAATTGGTCAGTTAACTGGTTACGTTTTAACCTAAAACCGCTTTTTGGGTAAAATCTATTGATTTGGTCAGTGATCCACTGTTCAGGCCGGCGGTCGAATTGTTGGCCCGAAAAACAGTTTTGGCCGTTATTATATATATGGTCAGACCGTTCAACCCAAGAACTGGTCTCCAAAACGGTTTCTTGTCTGGTCCGATTTTAAAAATCTTGGTAGAAAGACATTGAGCTCTGAGACGAGAAGGGAATTTGAGAAGAGAATAGAGATTCTAGCATTGATGTTTGGGGTCCGTAACAAATATCTCTTTGAACTTTTACTTTGCAACAAATACCCCCTAACCAAACCACTAAGTTAGATGACATAATGCATTAAATTACTAAAATGTCCACCTGAATTTTTCTTATTTTCTTTTTCTCACTCTTTTCTCTTAAACCCTAATTGACAAAAAAAAATGCCTTCCTTTTTCTCTAATTGAAATCAGTTAGAATAATTTTCACTTTTCATCTTAAAATATAGAAATTATCCACTCCTTTCTCTAATAAATCAGGAAAAATCAAACAAAACCATACATTTATATCTATAAATTTACCTCTACCAATTCATTTGAATATTGAATTCAACAAGAAATATGCAAGCGTCTATTAAAGAAATTGAGAGAACTTCGATGTTATATTTAGAAAACAAGTTGAATCATAAATCATTCAAATAAATAAGAAAAGGGTAGTTTGGTCATTTAAAAACTTTAAAAGATGAATGAGAATATTTTTTGAAATCAATTGATGGAACTCTTATAGAGGGTATTTGTTGCAAAGTGAAAATTTAAGAGGGTCTTTGTCACAAATGAAAGTTCAAGGGGTATTTGTCAATGACCCCGTAGTACAAGGGGGTCTTTGTCATTTACTTAAAAAAAAAAAAACTAGCAAACACTCTTTCTATGAAATAAACAATATCTCACTTTCCCTTACTAAGTTTGGTATCATAAGAATTATGTTTTTTTGGATCATGGCTACTTGGTCTTAGAAACAAACCCCTCCATCCTCTCTGACCTAAACAATTCCATTTCTTACCCATGTGGACTGAAGAACCTAAATGTCAGGACATTATCGAAAGAAACTGGCATGTGAATCCCCCACTTGACATTGTTTCGAAGTTAAAGAAATGGAATAAGGAAATGTTCAAAAAAATTGAAGATAAATTGAAGCAGTTGGAGGAGAAAGTTTTAGATTTTGAGGAGGAAACCTCTAGTTCCATCTCTGAAAGAATGAGACTTAGAAGGGAATATGAGAAATGGCTTGGTTGAGAGGAGCAAATGTGGAGGTTAAAATCCAAGGAACTGTGGCTCAATGAGGGTGACAAAAATACAAAATATATTCATTAGTTGACAAATTTTAAAAGAAGAATAAACCCCCTAAATTCCATTAAAAATGATAAGGGAGTAATCATAGAATTAGAGGAGGTGGCTGGTGCTTTTAAATCTCATGCCATCCAGACAAGTGGTAAGACCACTCAGCCCCTGACCCTTATGGGTTTACCCCCTAACCAAGCTACTTTTGTCAAAGGGAGGCAAGGAATTGACAATATTATTGTGGCAAAAGAGATAGCTCATAAGCTAAGGAAGCAGAGGAAGGGGGTAGGATGGATGCTCCTAAAAATCGATATGTCAAGTGCTTATGACCACATGAGGAGATTTTATCTTGAAAATGTTAGAAGACATGAGCTTCTCAAAACAATGGTGTAAGCTAATGGAGTTTTGCATTTCTTCCCCAAAATTTTCAATAAAAATCAGTGGAACCCAGAAAGAACTTTTTGAGCTGCCAAATGGACTAAGACAGGGAGACCCTTTATCCCCATATTTGTTCATTATAGGGATGCAAGCTATGTCTGGTCTTTTTGATCTAGCTGAGGGAAATAAGGAGCTGAAGGCTATCAAGCTGTGTAGAAGGGGAACCCTTATATCTCACCTCCTACTTGTAGATGGCTATTTAATCATGTGTAAAGCAGAACCAAAGTCAAGTTAAAAAAGTTTAAGAAAATATTAGCAAAATCTGAAGAGAAACCTATCAAAATCTGGAGCCCAATTCAGCAATTGTTTTCATAGGACAAAAAAGAAATTTTTGCTCAAAATCTTGCAAATGAAACACATGGAAGTACAGGAAAAATATCTGGGAACAAGAGTGTGTTTTCAAGGTCGGTTTACTGATGTGCATCAAGAAATCATGGAAAAAATATCATCTAGACTAGTTGAGTGGAAAGCCAAACTATTATCACAAGCGGGAAGAACTACTTCAGTCAAATTTGTCCTACAGGCCATCCCTAACTGATGTAACCGTTTTTGGTCACGTACCATTTTTTGTGATGTATAAATTTTTTGGCTAAGTACCTCGTTGTTTGACCCGGTGGTGACGTGCCTTGGTGATGAGCTACTTGGTGGCGAACTCCCTACGGGAGAAGTACTTGGTGACGAACTGCTTGATGGTGGTCTGGTGGCGAACTGCCTGATGGCGAACTGCCTGGTAGTACTCCCTGGTGGCGAACTGCCTGGTGGCGAACTACCTGGTGGCGAGCTACCTGGTGGTGAACTGCCTGGGGGCAACTGCCTAGTGGTGCTCCCTGGTGGCGAACTGCCTGATGGCGAACTGCCCGGTGGCGAGCTGCCCGGTGGCGAGCTGCCTGGCGGCGAACTGCCTGGTGGCGAACTGCCTCGTAGTGCTCCCTGCTGGCGAACTGCCTGATGGCGAACTGCCTG
>NW_010729137.1:508515-553348 GCF_000365185.1 Nelumbo nucifera | reverse complement strand
CGTGCAGGCCGCCCATGGGCCACGTGCAGGTCGTGCCAGGCCAGTCAGACCGGTGCCCGGGGGGACACCAACTTGGTAAGTTGTTGCCTGGGTGCTTGCCTAGTTGTCACGAGGTGCCACGTGTCGCAATTTCACTGGAGGGCCAAATCTGCCCTCATCACTAACCATGTAACGGACACAACAATCCTTGGAAAAGATCCTATAAAAAATTTGAGAAAGTCCAAAGAAATTTTTAGTGGGAGAGATCCTCTAACAAAACAGTAATCCATTCAATCTCCTGTGAGAAAATATACAGACCTAAACATTAGGGTGGTTTGGGCTTTAGACGAATGTGGGAGTTTAACAAAGCCCTATTTGCAAAACAAGTTTGGAGATTATTCTCCTCAGACAAGGGCTTATGGATAAAGCTACTAAAAGAAAAATATGTCAAAAAGAACTCAATTTTCAATTTGAAATCTTCACCAAATGATTCAGGTTGGTGGAAGAAGGTGGTTTCAACGTTGGACAGGATGAAAAGAAATTTGTTTTGGAAATTCAGAAGTGCAATTCCTGTCACATCATGGACCCTTGGATCCCAACCTTAAGGGAGGGGGTTCCTGAGTTAAGGAGCGGACGGACATCAGTAAATTCAAGGAAACGGTCCTATCAAGGAGTTGTTGAATCCTGATGGAAGTTGGAATATTCAGTTACAATCTTCTTTATTCTCAGAAAACATAGTTAATCATATTCTATTACAAAGACAACAAGAAGACTTACCTGATCTGTTGAGATGGAAGAGCTCTAAGAATTGTAATTAGACTGTGAGTTCTGGTTATAAATTTTTTACAAGCCATCTCCCCTCTTCTTCACTTTGTATTGCTCCATAATTCCAAGTCTCCATGTGGAAGGCTTGGTGGCACGATGTGAACACAAAAGATAAACTGAGGTTTCTTGAGATCCAATATAGATATTGAACAATCTGTGGTTCTGAAGAGGAAACTTGGCAACACTTATTCTTTGAAGGCCAATATGTCAGAGCAATTTGGTACATAGCACAAACCGGTGTCAACCTAGCAGAAGTTCGTGGTGTTCAGTTGTCTTCTTTTGTTTATAGATGGATTGGCACAATACTTAACTCTTCGCCTAAGAAAGTTCAAATGGGTTATGTTGCAAAGTTCTTTATATTATAATCTTTTGCCTTACATGGGATATAAGGAATCAAAAAGCTCATAATAAACAAGTATTAGATCCAATCTAATTAGTGGATCTGACTGACTCTTAGGAGGCGTTCTTTTTTTGGATTTTGAGAGGGGAGGAAGTTGGTCAATGGGATTTTGATTCCCATTGACCAAGAAACCCATGTTCGTTTTTCAGGTTTATGTGAGAACCAGTGAAAGTTTATTTTTCCAGGTATACTCATTTCCTAGGTGGATAAATTAACTTTCCCATCTAAGAAAAAGTTGCCAATACTTTAAACACCCATTTTAATAATGGAATTTTTATGGTTAAGATGGTCATTGCTTTATTTACATAAAAAATAAAAGAATATAGGTAAATGTACTTATCTGCATTATTGAGACTTGAGATGCAATTATATTATGCCTTCGCTTTTCGGTAAGTCACTTACCCAATAAATAACTCATATCATGTTTGTTGATGGATCTTACATTCCAACTTATGGTCATGCAGGTATCTAAAGATCTGAATGTCATATATTCTAAAGGAAGGAGATTTTAGGACTCTTCCGCAACCCAAGCAGATTGGTGGGCCCTCCTCATGGGCCTGAAGAATGCTATTAACCTGGGAATTAAGAACCTCTTAACATATTGTGATGCAGCTACTGTAGTAAATAGTTTGAAGGAAGATGGTACGGTTGATGGGCAGATCTGAAAACTCTATGTAATCTTGTAGCTTTAGTATTGGTATCTTTTTTTATTCCTTGCAAAAAAAAAAAATGTGAAAGATAATGGAGTAAGAAGTGGGCTATCCACATGTAAGAATAAGGTAGGATGCAAAATGATGTATGTAATCCCCACTTTATGAGAAATAATTGAGGTAGGTAGGATTGTAGATTAATTTTTGGGATATGAAGTTTGCCAACGTGCCAAATATTGCAAAAGAAACAAAAAAAATTAGCTAGGAATGCAAATCATAACTACCAACAAATGAAAGCAAAACTGAACAGGGAAGAAATTTTGCACTGGTCAATGCAACTTTATGATTTTAGTGACACGACATTTGTTTTTTATTTTTAAAACAAACCGGCATTTGCTGTGACAGTGCCGTAACTCTGCGCTGAAACAATTAAATCAAAGCCTTTGATTTGTTGGCATGGCTTCACCTTGAATTAGCAAAAGTGAACTCCTTTGCGCTATTATAGTGTCGTAGCAAAAGTGAAGTCTTTAAAAACAATCATGTAAGCTCTCTCTCACTCCAAATGAACGATTCTTTACTGCAGGAAAGTCAAAAGAACTTCACATAATTCCATTACGTACTTAAATGCCTATGACCTGCCTCTCCTTTTCTTTTGTAATGTTGGCAAGTTTTCCTCTCTCCTCACCGGCACCCCACCATAATTTTCTCTCTATCATTATTTCATCAACATGAGATAATGCAGCTGAGCAAATTTGATTGACCAACCATCAAAACTTTCAATGACTTAAGGTTATGTTTGGTTTGAAGGAAAAGGTAAGGAAAGGAAGGGAAAGATAAAGAAATCTATACAAGATTTGTAAAGGTTTTCTTACCTTACCTATCATTTCCCTACTTTTCCTTCAAACCAAACATACGTAAAAGTTTTTTTTTTATGAGTTAATAAATTATATTAGTTAATTAACAAAAGGTTTGCTATAGAGAATTTGGATTTAGTCCTCAACCTTTTACAGCCATACATTAGAAATATTTATGTACTTGTATATTTTTATTCATGAAGAGATGATATTTTCAATGCATGGCTGAAGGGGACTGTAAGGACAGTGTGAGAATGGTTTTGTGATGACGGAATTGGATTTCTGGTAAATAAGGTAACAAGGACAGGAGTTCTGCATTTTTTAAATGTTGATTTAGTTATATAATGATATTGAGCACTAAGATCACGTTTAATATAACAAAAAAGAAAAGAAAAATACTGGCCTACAATCTAGACTTAAAGTATTGACTTTCATAAGCACACTAAACATTCCCAAGGAAGAATAGATTTAGAAGACTGTAAAGCTCGTAGAACCAGTTTGAGAATCTAAACACACCAATGGATTAGTCCAGTGGTCCAACCTTCAATTTCGCTTTCAAAAGATAAATGATAAGTCACATTGAATGCAGACAAAACTATAAGAACAATTAAGAGACCGGATCTGCTCCTCACAGAGGGTGCCTCACACTCACATCCTACCATGCATTGGGAACATCTCCCGTACTTTTAAGTTATTATTCATAGGAAATGTTCCCAATGCACGGTAGATGTGCATGTGAGGCGCCCAAGTGTGAGAATCAGATCCCATCTCCAATAATAAGAGGATGAGATGCACATCAGATGGAACAGATAACCTCATTTGAACATATCATAAATATTATAGAAGGGTAAATTGATAAAACCTCCCTGAATTTTCTGACAATCCTGAAGTTTTGTAACTGCAATCATCTCCCTTAAATTGCTTGACATAGTTACAAGTAGACCCCTTTTATTAGAATCTTTTAAAAAGTGGCATAAAAATGTCTAAAATACTCATATACATTACTTTTCAAAATAAGGTTTATTTTCTAAATTTTCTATTCGTATGAATCACTACTCCAAACCTGGCCTTCTAGTCTCTTTTCTGAAAGTGGTTTATTTTTCAAACTTGCCCTTCATATTCATTACTCAAAGATAAAGCTGTAACTTCAAAGTGCAAATTCTCTTTTTTTTTGTTCATAAAGTTTGTATTATCTTTTTCCATAGAAAACAGCTTCAATAGTAACTTCATGGGTATTGTGGGCATTTTCTTAGTTCTTCGTAGAGGATTTTAACAAAATGATTCTACTTGCAACTGTAATAGAAAGTTCAAGGGAGGTGATTGCAATTATAAAACTTTAGTGGAGGTTGCATTGAATTCTGAACTCTAAATGCCTTTGAAATTGTAATAATTACTTTTAGAGGTGTATTGGAGTTTGTGAACTTTTCTTGGCTCTGAAATTTGAATGTAGAGAATGTTGTTCTGAAGTCTGAATGTAAAGAATGTTGTTCTGAAATTTGAATGTAGAGAATGTTGTTCTGAAGTCTGAATGTAGAGAATGTTATTCTAAAATTTGAATGTGGTGTTCTAAAAAATGACAATTGACCATTTTAACCTTGGATAACAAAAAGCCTGTTTAATTATTTAAAAAACTAATTAACAATTAATAAAATGAATATAAAAATATAAATAATGGAATTGATAAAATAATAAATAATTAAATATTTTTAAAATTGAGTAGTTATTAATTAATTAATTAATATTTAAACTAAATATCTACACAAATATTAATTAATTTTTATTATTACTATTAATAATTATTTTTATAATTAATTACCTAATTATTTTAAGATATTAAGCATTAATTAATCATATAAATTAATTAATGATTAATTAAATAACAATTAACAATAATATTTAATTAATTAATTACTTTTAAATTAAAATAATTATTTATTAATGAATTAATTTTTAATTAATTAATTAATTAGTTTTGAATAATTAAATAAGTATTTATTATTTATTAATTTTCATTTATTAATTAATTACTTTTTAATTATTTAAAACAATACATCGTTAAATAATTTAATGGATAATAAAGTAAAATTATGAGATAATAAAATAATTAAATAATAATAATTATTTTACTATAATAATAATAAATAATATCTACACAAATATTAATAAGTATTTATTATTATATAGGTTTTCCAAATTGTAATATATGTAAAAGGAAGAAGCTTTTGGGGGTATGTTTTGAAAAAAAAAAGTAAAATTAGTGGAAAACAAGGTTGATATGACATTTAAGGCTGAGAAATGAAACAGAACGCTCTTATGGCTCTGAAAATGCACGAATGTTTTTCAGCACTCAACATTAAGAGGCATCGAACAAGGCCTTACCCTAAATAGAAACAGTGGACATTTGTATTGATTAAAAATAATTTCAACTTGAGATCAATTGTTTGTCATATTTTTCTTTGCTGCTATTGTTATTTATGATGAGCCATCAAAGCTTCAATTCTAGGTATGTTTGATACCAATAATTAAATTATTGTCAATTTGGTTGTGGTTTCTCCCTACCCTTGGGCCCTTGGCCTAATCAATACAATTACAAATATTTTATATAGATCTAAATAAAGAATGTTACATAGCATAAGAATCATACACACATACAAGAATAAAGAGACAAATTAATAAAGATGAATTTCATACTCCTACTGTCTAATTATTACAATATATTAAAGTCAATGAAAAGATAACATATATAAATCCAGCAATCAACACTTTAGGAGAAAAAGGGGTTAAGGGAAGGTTTGTAATGGTACATAGCACTGAATACCAAAAAAAAAGTAAGGCCTCGTTTGGTTCGTGGGAATAGGGCTTTAAAATTGGAATGGACTATTTTGATTTCAATTATTTGGTTGGGCAGAATTGGAATCTCATTCCCATTCCTGCTGGAATGACATTTCCCTATTTGAGGGAATGGTCATTCTTTGCCCCTCTTTTGGGAATGAAATTCCATTCCTGTTGATTTTAATTCCCATAGCTCTGTTTGATCCAAACAGATTATGGGAATGGACCATTTCGATTTCGATTCCGGAAAATTTCAATTCCAATTCCGATTCCAACAGAGAACCAAACGGACCCTAAAATCTGTTTTTCATCACTTAGGTCTTTGTACATATCATGGTTTTCAAAACCGGACCAGACCAGACTGAACAGTTGGACCGGAAAAACTGGGAACCCGTTACCTGACCGGTTCCATTTTCCCCAAAAACCGGATTTCCCCCCAAAACTGTTGATTTTGGTCAGCGAACCGCTGAACCGGGCAGTTAATCGTTCGAACAGTTTTAACCGTTCGACCCAGTAACCGGACCCCTGACCGGTTTGGTCACCGGGTCGATTTTAAAAACCATGGTGCATATGTGGCATTACAGTTGCAGACTTGCAGGGATTAGGCATAATGTTTTAAAAAACGATTCATAACCAGAATGGCTTTGGCCACCGGTTCTTAGACAATGGTTCAACCATATTGGATGATCCGTTGCAATTTAAAAAAAATAATAAAAAAAAATGGCCAAAACTGTTGCTTAAAAACAAGTGGATGGTTTCCAAATCAACGGTCCAACCATCTGGATTAATGATAGTTCAAAAACAATGACTAGGCATGGATACACCATAAAATATACATGTATTATAACTTTACAAGTAGGAGAGACATTTTGTGCGGAAAGAAGAAATTTAATGGCTTCCGTTCAGATATACTTTTTCTCTTTCCAGTGATCTCCAATACCAGTAGTAGGATTAATCACTCATACACAATTCGAACATATCAAAGCAAGTTAATTGCCTATATATATGGAGAAATTTGTCTTTTTGTTCTCTTGGGATTTCTCCCAAACTCATCTTCGTTGTCATCGTCATCAGTTGAGGTCTCATCTGATTGTCTTCTCTTAGGCCTCGTCTCTGAACGGTCTTCCTTCTTATTAAGAAAGGATATGAATTTAAAAAGAAGCCTATACCTAGAGCCACCTTGGCCTGTGGAATCAGATTCCTCAGGGTGGTAACGAATAAACTTTCTTATAATCAACAAGCAGTAAATAACGAGTGCAAGAAAGAACGCCAGGCCACACATGATAAAAAGGCCCCTGAAGCTCTTGAGGTGGAGTCGGTTGGCTTCAAACTCTGTAACAACCAAACTGCAAATGCTTCTTTTTAGCCACTTGTCATAGATCCTCTGAAGATCCCCATTCTCTGATAGTCTCAGAATTGCAGTCGACAAATCCACAGCCAAAGGAGAGTCCCGTCGAAAGGCCTGGTAAGAAAGCAGAGGTTAAATAAAAACAGAGCAATCTACCAATAAAAGATCAAATGAACTTTATGTACAAGGACTGACAACAATCTTCTGCAATTAAACATGGTCGTATTAAAGTCTTGGGTCCTCTTGGCTAAATTGGGTTACTTGGTACTTGTTTTGAATCTGATTTTATTTTCTTGATCTTCTTTTTCAATGAGATTTAAAATTACGTCAATGATGAGTAGGAGTGCTTATGGTCCAATGGTGCCAATTGGAGA
The DNA here is from genome assembly GCF_000365185.1 of Nelumbo nucifera. Next base: position 546,086 of record NW_010729137.1, on the reverse strand, counting down.
AGATGTCGGACCAAATCAGTAAATTTCGGTTTGAGAAATTGTTATGTGCCTTAGCAGAATTCACCCTATAACGGCATCTCATACTACCGATGTGGGACAAATGAATCATAACATTCCACCAGCTCTGCAGTCCTGGCGCTCATGCAGGCTGGTTTTACATTAGCCCCCCTAGTCCCGGCCAAATACTATAATATCGATGTCACCACCTGTGCCACATGATTGCAACTAGGAGACATAGTATAGGCTCCGATACCATCTATTAGAGGGAGGGAACCCAGACACATATACACCCCACAACGGCATCCCATACTACCGATGTGAGACTAATGAATCGTAACAAAAATTTTCAAACCAAACCAAACCGTAATAGTATGACGAAACCCTTTTATTACAGTTTAGTGAGGTTTTTAATATGGTTTGAGGACTTTGGACCATTATTTGCCTCTACTAGGCTAAACCTGCGCAATTAGAAAGCACATGCACAAATAGCACACCTAGAAATTAAAACTTAATTTTTTTGTTTTAGTATAAAATAGAAGAGTTTGCTATGTGATGTAGCGCGATCCGGTCACTCCTATCTGACACTCACGTGGCTCCTGGAAGGTACCTGAGATGAGGAAGAAGAAGAATCCCCGGGGAGTTTACCCAGTGGGGACACTCTGATACTTAAATTAGTACTATGGAGGAGAAGCAAGAAGGAGATGAAGGCTAAGAGTGCAGATAGCGCGTTCTCACTATACTTGAGAGATTAGAGGTCTCAAGAAGAAGTTTCTCTTCTGCCCTGAGGGCTTTTATAGGGACATTTACGTCAGGTCGGGTATAACCGCCACTGGGCTCCTGCCACAGCCGTTACTTGCCAGGGCTGTGCAGGTGGCCGTTGTGGCGTACATCTCACCCGGGTGAATGACACGTCTCTGGAGTGACAGGCACGCCCTTGCCTGCAGTGAGACGTGGACGCAGACTGCCGAAAGGACTGGGATTGCACCTTTAGTAAGGGATATGGCGCAGTCTGACCAGTACGGTCTGTCAGTCAGAAACTTCCTGGGGTGTGTTCGTGCGGTTCATTCGCGATTCTGTAGCGAACTTGGAACACTCCAGGGTTACCCTTAGTAGAATTGGCCATGGGGATGGCTTGTCCTCTTGGGAGCTCGAACGAGCTAATGACTTTAGCTCGCGAGCTACAATTGCCTCGGAGTATCTCTTCAAAGGTAGCTCGGGGAGCCCGGGGTTCACGTCGCGGCGAACTCCTTTCGCGAGCTACAANGCTAAGAGTGCAGATAGCGCGTTCTCACTATACTTGAGAGATTAGAGGTCTCAAGAAGAAGTTTCTCTTCTGCCCTGAGGGCTTTTATAGGGACACTCACATCAGGTCGGGCATAACCGCCACTGGGCTCTTGCCACAGTCGTTACCTGCCAGGGCTGCGCAGGTGGCTGTTGTGGCGTACGTCTCGCCCGGGTGAGTGACACGTTTCCAAAGTGGCAGGCACGCCTTTGTCTGCTGAGAGACGTGGACGCAGACTATCGAAAGGACTGGGACTGCGCCGTCAGTAAGGGATATGGCGCAGTCTGACCGGTACAGTCTGTCAATCAGAAGCTTCCTAGAGAGCGCTTGTGCGGCTCATTCGCGAGCTATTGTAGCGAGCTTGGAACACTCCAGAATTACCCTTAGCGGAATTGGTCCTCGGAATGACTTGTCTGCTTGGGAGTTCGGACGAACTAATAGCTTTAGCTCGCGAGCTAAAGTTGCCTCAGAGTATCTCTTCAAAGGTAGCTCGGGGAGCCTAGGGTTCACGTCACGGCGAAATCCTCTTGCGAGCTACAACGTAGCGAGCTGCTTTGCAGGCCCGTCACTTGGTTGTACCAGGTTACAACGCTGAGTTGTCACTCGTGCTGATTCAGTGTCCATGTGTCACCGTTTCATAGGTGGGGTCAAATCACCCTCCATCAATTGCCCCCCACTCCTTGGGCTAAGAGCACTGCCTTAGCGCAGGGAGCTTGTGAAGCACGATGGACTGATTTGACTGAAATTCAAACTCGATTGACTGCCCACATTAATGCATTTGCGGGAATCAAGAGATTTTCTGACTTTCCTGACTTTTCGGATTCCGAAAACGTGCTAAGGTGGCTTTTACCTCTGAATGTCGTGCGGCCGCGATTACCTTAATTACGGAAGACGTACCGCTAATCACCTTCGGTTTTTAGAAGGCGTGCGGTCAGGGCGCCTGCGGGCCGTTGGATCTACTTTGATCCGGGCCGTCAAATTGTGAGGGTGGAGGCTATAAATAGGGGGGCCTCCCAAGCCTCATTTTCTCCCATGCCATCTTGCTGTCTTTGGATTCTGAGGTCGCGCACTTCATCTAGTCTACCCGAATTCCTCAGTTTGCTTCGTTCCGTCTCTTCTGGTGAGTCCCAATCGCTGTCAGCCATATTTGGGTACCAATACCACACCTACCACCGGGGCGATAGTCAGGACGATGTTGCTCCCTCGAGCTCGGGGGGAGCCTGGGAGCAGATCCCAGAGGCTCGGGAGGCCTCCGGTGATGTAGCATCTACTTCTAGGGGGAGGGAGCCTGACACTTTTGGCCCTTCCTCCATGACAGCGGAGAGACTCAGGTCTCTAATCCGCTACTTTCGCCTCCCTGGGGACCTGGTCTATAGCCTCCCTACTAGCAACTTCCCTTGGGAGCATGGTCCCAATGACATAGTAATCTTCCAGGAACAGCTCGAGGCTGGCTTGTGTCTCCCCCTGCACCCCTTGATAGTGGAGGTGCTAAATCACTTTAACGTCACCATTGACCAGCTTCATCCCAACGCCATTCGAAATATGGTTGGGACTATATCTTTGTGTTACGAGTACTGTCTTCCTTTGGACCTTGATATTTTTGCCTCTATCCTTTGTATAAAAAATGCTGCTCCTGGGGTTCCTCCGGAGAGGCGCTTTTACTACCTCTCTCCCCGTCCCAGCTATAAGCTCTTGTACGAGCTGCCGAATAAGATTCCCGCCTGGAAGCGGGATTACTTTGTGGTTTGCAACCCTGAGGGGTGGCCCTTCCCAACTGCTTGGAGGGGCGCCATCCAGGACCTTGGGGCCGAACTGGACTCTGAAACCTGGAAAACGATGCTGTCCTAGGCATCAGTAGGCTTCCTTTGCTTAGACTACTTGGCTGAGGAGAAGCTCGTGTAGGCCGGCTTGAGCCCGGGTAGGTTGCCTTTTTAGGTCGTGTGGTTTCTGTAACGATGTCGTACTCATTCGCATGCACATATCTCATTCTGATTGGACTAACACTGATGCTCTTCTTGGCAGCCATTATGTCTAGTGCCGATTCGCACCGTCTTCTCTCGAGCAGCCAGAGGCGTCATAGGAAGAGGACGCGCCCCGACCGGACTCCCCCCTCAAGAGGTGCTGAGTTAGGGTCTGCCGAGCCGGTTTTATCCTCCCCTCTGCCCGAGATTTCGGCACCCCCTCCCGAAGGAACTAGTGGGGTTGACTTCGGAGGGGATGAGCTCCCTCATCAGGGGGAGGCTCCCTGTAACCCCCTCCAGCCACACCCTTACCCCCGGTTCCCAGTGGGGAAATGGGAAGGGGTGAATGATTACCTCGTGGCTCGCTGGAGGAGCTGGAAGGCAATCACTAATGATGAGGTCACTCAGTGGGGGAATATGGAGCCCGGGGACCTCACCGCGTTCGCCTCTACTCACTGCATGGTGGTAAGTGACCTCTTTCCCTTTTCCTCTCTTGTTTTGCTCCTCTCCGCTGTCCTCTGATCTTCTCTTCTGTCGGCAGGTGAATTCCGCCATCCATGCCATGGCTCTCTAGACGCGCATCCATCGTGTCGACGCCCTCCACCAGCGGGCTGCTAACAAGAAGCTCCAGGGCAAGCTCGACCGGATTCGAGGCGAGCTCCATCACACCGGCAAGGGGAGCGTCTCAGGAGCTGCTCGTCCACGACCAGGAAGCTCAAACCGCCCGACTTTCTAAAGAGAGTGCACGTTACAGGGAGAAATCGTCGTGGATGGCGGAAGAGAGGGAGCTCCTCAGGCAGCAGGTGCGGGACTTGGAGTCCACTCTTCTAAATCGGACTCGAAACTTCGATTAGATGGTGGAGGCTAAGCGAGAGAAAGCGGTATGGGATTTTAAAGACTCCCAGGAATTCCACGACCTCCAGGCGGAGTATGGTTTGGGTTCGTACCGCTCTGGGTTTAAGCTTTGCTGGTGGCTGGTTCGGAAGAAGTTCTCCGGACTCAACCTCGACGGCATTACTATGAAGGGTTTGTCTCCTGAGACGGTGGACCAAGCGGAGGAAGAGGAGCCTGACTCCCCAGAGGATGAGGAGGCGGATCCCTAAGGCGGTGTTTCTCTAGACTTCTGGTGGCTTCCGAGTGCCGTAAACCCGGTCTTTCACAAGTCTTTGGTTGGGCGGTTGTGCCCTGTGATAGTCAAACTTTCCCGAGCTGTTTAGCTCGGTTACCGCATTGTTATTTTTCTTCTCTCTTTTTTTTTTGAAGCGACAATGAAAGTTCTCCCTTTCTTCTTCCAAGTATGATGTGCTATCTTTATCTTTGCTAAGGCGATCTCAACACCCAAGCTATTAGAGCTACGTACCAGAAGTAGAACTCCTCATAATTGTTGCCTCGAACTGTTCCTTAAACCATTCAAGGCATCTTTATGGTGCACGACAAAGCGATTACCACGTGTGCCCGAACTATACGCTCGTTGGTTATTCTCTAGTTCGATCATCGTACTAGAACAAGCTATGCTTGGCGGGGTTTAAGCCCGAGCTGCTTACACTCCTCACTTGAAGTTCACCCATGTCATTAAGGCAACTAGGCCTGATTGCGCCGAGATCGTGTTGGCCCAGAATTTTGGCCCTTAGGCGCTGGGAGTGACTTATAGTTCACTTTTAAAGTTCGTGGCCTGCTCGGTTATTACAGATAGTATTGTCTTAAGTTGACAATATTCCATGCCCGAGGTACTTGTTTCCCTTCGAGGGTCTCGAACTCATACGTTCCTACCCCGAGTACTCGTTTCACTCAGTAAGGTCCTTCCCAGTTAGACCCAAGATTGCCAGCGCCGGGCTCCGGTACCATAACCTTTCAAAGAACCAGGTCGCCGACGCGGAGGTTCCGCTTCTTGACCTTGGCGTTATAGTACCAAGCTACTCTTTGCTGGTAGGCTGCAGTCCTGATATACACGAGGTCCCATACTTCGTCGAGTAGATCGAGATTGGTATGAAGCTCGTCTTCATTCGTCTGATCACTATATGCTTCTAGTCGCAGCGTAGGCACCTTGATCTCTGCAGGGATCACTGCTTCGGTGCCGAAGGTGAGATTGAAGGGTGTTTCTCCCGTGGTGGTCTTCTCCGTGGTCCGGTAAGCCCATAGGACGCTAGGTAACTCATCTGCCCACAACCCTTTAGCCCGGTCCAGCCGTGCTTTCAGTCCGCGGAGGATGGCTCTGTTCGTGACTTTTGCCTGACCGTTTGCTTGAGGGTGTGCGATTGAAGTAAAATTTTGTCGGATTCCCATGTCTTGGCACCAGTCTTGAAATTTGATGTCCTCGAACTGCTTACCGTTGTTAGAAATCAATACCCGAGGTAATCCGAAGTGGCACACAATGTTCTTCCAGAAGAAATTTTGAATATTTCGGGCTGTGATCGTTACGAGGGGTTTGGCTTCTACCCACTTGGTAAAGTAGTCCACTGCTACTACCAAAAACTTCCTCCCACCCGTTGCCGGTGGGAATGGCCCGAGTAGATCAATGCCCCATTGTGCGAAGGGCCACAGGCTGGTGAGATACTTGAGATCGGCGGTAGGTTTGTGGTGAATATTGGCGTGCCTATGGCATTTGTCGCATTTTTTAACAAGCTCAATAGCGTCTGCCTTCATTGTGGGTCAATAGTACCCCTGTCGAAGTGCCTTCTGGGCGAGGGTCCTGTCCCCCAAGTGTCCGCCGCACAATCCCTCATGAGTGTCGCGGAGTACGAGCTCGGCTTCGGTAGGTCGCAAACAACGCAGATAGGGGAGCGTGTAAGATCTCCGGTATAGTCGTTTGTCTATCATGACATATTTGGTTGCCTGGCGCTGCACCCTTCTAGCTGCATTGCGATCTATAAGGAGAGTCCCATGTAGCAAGAAGCTCGCGAGCGGGTCAATCTAGCTCGGCTTTGCTTGAACGACAAGAGCAACCTCCTCTGTTCCCCTGAGAATGCTAGGCCGAGGCAAGTCCTCTATGTACACGGTTCTCATGGTGATGTCGTTGGCACTGACTAATCTGGACAGGGCATCGGCCTCAGTGTTCTCCGACCTTGGGATTTGTCTGAAAAAGTGTGACTGAAAGTTGAGCAGGGCCTCTCTAACTTTGGCTAAGTAAGCTATCACGGTTGGCTCGCGAGCTTCGTACTCGTCGGTGACCTAGTTGACCACGAGCTGGGAGTCGCTACAGATAATGATGTCCTTTGCTTTTACTTCTCTGGCTAGGGCCAGTCCAGCTATCAACGCCTTGTACTCCGCTTCATTGTTAGACGCCGCGAACACGAAGCGTAGCGCGTACTCTAGTTTCGTGCCACTTGGGCTGTGCAGAACTATTCCGGCTCCGCTGCCCTGTTGGTTCGAGGAGCCATCTACGTGAAGGATCCAGGACTCCTCATCCCAGCTTGCACCCGGCCGAACTAGGAGAGATGCCACACTGGCTACTACCTCACGGGGTTCAGACTCGACCGACCTGGGAGCTTCGGGCTCACCCGAGCTGGGAGCTTCGTGCTCAACCGGCCTGGGGACTTCGGAGCTGAATGTGCATTCGGCTATGAAATCTGCTAAGGCTTGGGCCTTGATGGAAGTTCGCGGCTTGTACTGGAGGTCGTACTCGCTGAGCTCAATGGCCCATTTCGTCAACCGACCAGAGACCTCGGGCTTAAGTAAGAGCTTCCAGGCTGCAATTACCAGTGCGTAAGCCAACTTTTCTATCTCTGGGTATCTCGTCTCTGCTCCTTGCAATACTTTACTAACATAATAGATGGGTCGTTGAACCCGATCTACTTYTTTTATTAGTAYCGAACTGACCACTTCGTCGCTTGCCGAGAGGTACAGTTCTAAAATGTCACCCTCTTCGGGCTGGGTTAAGATCGGCACACTAGCGAGGTATTTCTTGAGCTCGTCAAACGCAAGCTGACAGTCTTGGGTCCATTCGAGCCCTTTGCTCTTGATTGCCTTAAAGAATGGCAGACAGTGGTCTGCCGATTTGGACATGAAGCGGCTCAGGGCGGCTATTCAGCCGTTCAACCTCTAAACCTCCTTCAACTTCCGGGGTGGTTTCAATTCTAAGATGGCCTTAATCTTATCCGGGTTGGCCTCAATGCCGCGCCGGTTAACGATGTATCCTAGGAACTTGCCCGAGGTCACACCGAATACACACTTGTTTGGGTTCAGTCTCATATTAAACTTACGCAGAATTTCGAAAACAAAATGCAAAACTTGTATTAATTCATGTGAGAATTGAGTTTTGACGACCATGTCGTCTACATAGCATTCTACCTTTCTGCCAATTAATGGCGCAAACAACTTATTTACAAGCCTTTGAAAGGTTGCCCCTGCGTTTTTCAACCCGAAGGGCATAACCTTGTAACAATATAGACCGAACTTTGTGATGAAGGCAATCTATTCTTCGTCTGACGGGTCCATCTTGATTTGGTTATAGCCCGAATAGGCGTCCAAGAAACTTAGCAACTCGTGCCCTGAGGTCGCGTCCACCAAGCGGTCAATTCTGGGGAATGGGAAGCAGTCTTTTGGGCAAGCCCGATTTAGATCGGTGTAGTCGACGCACATGCGCCACTTGTCGTTGGCCTTTTTTACCAGGATGGGGTTGGCCACCCAGGTAGGGTAGTGGACTTCTCTTATGAAGTCAGCTGCGAGGAGCTTCTCGACCTCCTCGTCGACCGCTTTCCACCGCTCTGGGGCTAGGTTGTGTTTCTTCTATCTAACGAGCCTAACTACAGGATCAGTATTCAGCTAGTGAGTTATAAGGTTGGGGTCTATACCGGGCATCTCTGCCGCGGACCACGCAAAAATATCCAAATTTGGAAGTAAAAAACTTACCAGTTTAGATCATAGAGGTTCCTGGACAGAAGCACCGATCAGAAACGTTCGAGCTGGGTCTGCCGCTGAGGTCGGGACTGCGACTGTTTCTTCCATGTGCGTGGTTCGTTCCTCGCTTTGCTCCGTAGGCCGCTCCAGCTCGAGGTCGTCGGCCACCTTGGTCTTTCCCTTCAGGGCGGCGACGTAGCACTTGCTGGACTCGAGCTGGTCGCCCCGCGCTACCCCCACGCCGAAGTCTGTTGGGAACTTCATTGCCAAATAGTAGGTGGAGACCACCGCCTGTAGGACATGGGTGATCGGCCGGCCTATTATGGCATTGTAGGGGGAGGGGGTCACAACTACCAGGAAGTCGTGTTTGAATCTGACCACGCAAGGCCACGTGCCAACTTCCACAGGTACTGTTATTTTCCTAAGGGGCCAGACTTCTTCTCCGCTGAAGCCCACCAAAGGAGTGTCCGCAGACTTCAGGTCGCTTCTCTGTAGCTGAAGTTGGTTGAACGCAGCTTTGAAGAGGATGTCGGCTGAACTGCCTGAGTTGACAAGCACGCGCTTGACCTCGAAGTCATTGATCCTCAGCTTTACCACAAGTGCGTCACCGGGGGGGTAGTGAACCCCTCGCGCATCATCTTCTGTGAAGAAAATTGGCTCTTCTGTTCTCGGCCGCTTTGGAGGGTTCTGCTCTTCTCGGGCGGCCTTACGAATTGACGTCTGAGCCGCTGCCGAAGTACAACCTGCAATGATCGAGCCTTCCACTATCATGTAGATGGTCCCCCGAACCGGCCTCTCTTCCGGAGGCTGCCTCTGTGGCTGTTCGGCCGGCCTGCTGCTGGACTTGGGAGAATCCTTACCGTGCTCCCCTTGCCAACCTGCTTTATTATTATTATTACTATTATTATGTACAAAATTTCTTAAATACCCGCGACGGATGAGCTCCTCAATCTCGTCGTGGAGGTTTTTACAATTTTCGGTACTATGACCGTGATCTCTATGAAAACTGCAGTATAGATTCTTATTTCTTTCATTGGGATTCCCCTTCAAACGAGGCAGCCACTTCACGTATGGGGCATCCTTGATCGCCATCAGGATTTCGGCCCGCTTCACGTTCAGTGGGGTGTAATTAGTTCGGTCCGCCGTGGGAGCTCGGAACGACTGACCCGGCTTGGCCCCCCGACCTGCATCCTTTTTCTTTCGGCTGTCCCCTTGACTGGAAGGCTCTCCTTCCCTCTTCCTCTTTTCAGGCACGCCCTCGCCCTTCTGGTTGATCTCTTCCTCGGTGGCTATAAACCTGTCCGCGAGCTTAAGAAATCCGGTTATGGTCGTTGGTTGGTTGACGACCATGTGCCACTTGAACTCCTTGTGCGTCACGCCTTTCTTGGCTGCTGCAAGGCGCACGGCGGGGTTCAGGCGCGATATCTGCATACAAGCGTCGTTGAACCGCTTGATGTAGCCCCAGATGGACTCTCCCTCTCTCTGCACTATGCTAAGGAGACTCTCTTCAGTTCGTGGACACCGCTTGCTGGTAACGAAGTGGGACGTGAAGGCTTGCGCGAACTGCACCCAACTTCTTATCGACCCAGGTGCCAGGTTCCGGTACCACGTATGGGCTGCTCCTCTAAAAGTGGTGGAGAAGGCCACACACATGCATGACTCGCTGGCTCTTGCCAGGTGCATCTACGATTGGAAGGCATCTACGTGATCATTTGGGTCAAACGACCTGTCGTACTTGTCAAGAGGGGGGAGCTTAAAGTCTTTAGGCATTGGGACTGCCAGGAGCTCGGGAGATAGGGGGATTGAACTGAAAGAATGGGGGCCTTGGCTTCACCCGAGCTTACTTCTTCTTTGCCTTCGAGCTTGGGTAGGTCGTGGGTGGCAGACCGGCGAGCTCGGTGGCGTCGTCTCTGCTTCTTGGCAGGCTCGACATTAGTGCTGCTCACTTTTGTACTGTCAGGAATGGTGTGTGCAGGAAGCAGCTTAGGCCGCTGGTGATGGCTACGGACAGAGGGCTCCTGTTTGGAGCTTGCGGCCAGGATCTCGAACCGGTTCTCTAAGAACGGGGTATCGGGCTTGGAGGGCTGAGACATGTGGGCTTGGCGAGCTGGGGTCCTTCCGACCTGACCTCCCGTGGTGAGGCCAGAGTGGCCGACCTTTCCTGCCTGCTGTGGGAGGAGGCCTGGCTCCTTGGAAGGTTCCAGGGGGCCTTTCCTTGGCGGGAAAGGTGCTCCTCTTGACGATGGAACCTAGCCTACTGGGAGGCTGGGTGTCGAGGAGGGAGTTGCGATTGCTGAAGCTGAGGTTGCAGTAGCTGGGGAAACTGTTGCTGATACTGGTACTGAGAGACCTGGTGCAGCACATGCTGTTGATAGATCTGAAACTGTTGCATTTGAGCCTACATGGCCTGCATGCACTGCATCAAATCTTCCAGCTGGTTCGGGCTGGCTACTGGGGGCACAACCGAGGGTTTAGTGAAGGTTGTTCAGACTGTGGTAGGGAGTGGAGCAACGACGGGTGCCCCTACAAGAGGCACGTTCAAACTAGGGATCCCGTCCGCTGAGAGGGGGACGGTGAACTATCTGATACAGATAGTAGGGAGTTGGGGCTGTTCCGTGGAGTTATTCATCTCCGTGCTTCATCTGATGTTGCTAGAGGAAGCCAAGAGCGTTGAGTTTTTGGGGAGTAAGAGGATGTGAAAGTTTAGAGAATGGCTTTTTGAAGCGTTTTCCCACAGGCGGCACCAAATGATGTAGCGCGATCCGGTCACTCCTAGCTGGCACTCATGTGGCTCTTGGAAGGTACCTGAGATGAGGAAGAAGAAGAATCCCCAGGGAGTTTACCTGGTGGGGACACTCCGATGCTTAAGTTAGTACTATGGAGGAAAAGCAAGAAGGAGATGAAGGCTAAGAGTGCAGATAGCGTGTTCTCACTATACTTGAGAGATTAGAGCTCTCAAGAAGAAGTTTCTCTTCTGCCCTGAGGACTTTTATAGGGACACTCACATCAGGTCGGGCATAACCGCCACTAGGCTCCTGCCACAGCCATTACCTACCAGGGCTGCACAAGTGGCTGTTGTGGCATACGTCTCGCCCGGGTGAGTGACACATTTCCAAAGTGGCAGGCACACCTTTGTCTGCTGAGAGACGTGAACGCAGATTGCCGAAAGGACTGGGACTGCGCCGTCAGTAAGGGATATGGCGCAGTCTGACCGGTACGATCTGTCTGTCAGAAGCTTCCTGGAGAGCGCTCGTGCGGCTCATTCGCGAGCTATTTTGTAGCGAGCTTGGAACACTCCAAAATTACCCTTAGCAGAATTGGTCCTCGGAATGACTTGTCTGCTTGGGAGCTCGGACGAGTTAATAGCTTTAGCTCGCGAGCTAAAGTTGCCTCAGAGTATCTCTTCAAAGGTAGCTCGGGGAGCCTGGGGTTCGCGTCACGGCGAAATCCTCTCGCGAGCTACAACGTAGCGAGCTGCTTTGCAGGCCCGTCACTTGGTTGTACCAGATTACAATGCTGAGCTATCGCTCGTGCTGATTCAGTGTCCATATGTCACCGTTTCATAGGTGGGGTCAAATCACCCTCCATCACTATGTATTTATAATTTTGTACATTGAGTTTAGATATATTACACTATATTAAAAATATAATACTTCTACACCATATATTTACATAATTATATTGTACATTTATATATATTATATACAATTTCACAGTTTAGTTTGAGAAAACAAACTGAACTCATAAACCACAATTTTGCAAAATATCAAACCAAATCAAACCATTTTTAGGTGATTTTACGGTTTGAACCGTACATCAAAGAATACTAGTGTTAAAAGAGCATTTCCTCAAACAAATATTAATTAATTTCATAAAGAAGCAACTAAAAATATGGGCGAGTGGTTATTAGAAAGTTACTGACAAACCCCCATCCGCTCTTGGTAAACGGTTGACCTACAATTCTGAATTTGCAGTGGGTGGAGAGGAAGAGGTTGACATAAGGAAATTCATCGACCACAGCAGCCACACCTCCTCCTTTTCCAGGACCACGTTCGAGTGCTAAAGCATACTCTTCTGCTGAACCCAGAGGGAGAAGCCTAGATTTAGATATGCCAAGCTGCTCTGTCAGATAATGTTCAGAAAAGGATCCCACTTGATATCCAATACGGCCACCACCTTTTCTCAAGCTCTCAATTCCTCTTATAGGTGAAGACATCTCATGCACTGTGAGGATTGAGGTCAGGCTCGCAATGTAGCTCGCCTTGACGATCAGAGCCACAAAAAGCCATATGGTAATCACAAATCTGCCCAGGCTGCTCATTGTGCTGTGTCCTGGAAAAAGAAGAGAGAAAGCAAACTCAAAACAAAATTTCAAATGGTGTCTCACATCGTGGGTAAGCAGGGGAAACAGACAAGAGCTTCAGTTTCACTTACTATGCGGGAAAATTAAACTTGATAAGCTAAACCTGCAAGGTGAGAAGGAAGGATAATATTATCAGATACTAGCAGTTCTGATATTAAGAAAACCCAAATGATAGGACAGGAGATTGATTAAATAATTAACATGTTGTATTCCTAACAAAACAGAAAAGAATGGTTAGATTATAAGTTCAAATTCCAATCCCAGTATCACTTTCTGGTGGACATTAATAAAACATGTTATTGTTTGTAGATTTAAGCGTTTACAGTTTCTTCTGCTCACTCAGACTGAAAGATTTAAAATCATCAGCAGTTATATATATGTTGAAAAGAGTCTGTCATGGAGTCTTGGAAGGCATTAAAAAGAAACCGTAAGCAACTCTGCATCTAGGGGAGTCGCCAAAACCGGGGGCTCTATAACTTAGATACAAGAAGAGATGGACACCACTTACAACCCAAAAACCTAAGGTGGTGTTCGGTGGTGTGGATTGGCAACGATATATTCAGTTTCAATCCACACCACCTCTATGCCATGCGTTCGGTTGGCTGTAGTGTGGATTGATCCATACTATCTCGTGGATTGATCCACACCACAGCCCATTTTCTCATCCACGGATTTATCTCGTGGAAGTATCTACACCACACTGTTTTGCATATGGAATAATGATCCCGTACTTCACATGGATGTTTAACCCTAGTATAAGACCTCTTTTCTTTTCACCGTTGCAACACTTTTTTGTAAGCTCGTTGTTATTATTCTTCTCTACTCATCATTGCTATTCTTCTTTATTTGAACTATGGTTGTAATCAGATCGGACTCAAATTAGATGCAATAAAGCCCACATTCAATCCAATTATTGATAACCTACATCTGAATCCAATTGGCTTGGATTCGAATTCAAATCCTAATGGACTCGGATCGGATCCGGATTTAATTCGACTTCGCTATAAATTTTCTAAAATACCAAAAAAATAAAATTTATTTATTTTTCAACTTTTATATATAATAAATTAATATAAATATAAAATACTAAATTATTATATATAAATTCATATATAATATAATATATAGAATATATTTTTATAATTTTAAATATAATTATATAAAATTTATATATTAAAATTAATAAATATTATAATAATTGGTTTCATATTTTAATCGAATCGGATGGGGTCAAATCTGAGTCCAATCCGATTATTAATAGGATGTAGATTGTAACATCTGAATCCGATCCGATTACATAAATACATCATTTGAACCACTCGCCACTCCTCCTCCAACCATTGCTGCATCGGATCGTCGATGGTAAATAGTAAGTATTCATCCTTTGTTTATTCTCATGCTATATTACTCTTCTCTATTTGAACCACTCGCCACTGTTACTCATTTTTATTAATTAATATTAATATTATTTTATTAATTATCAAGCTTCAATTATTACTTTTATTAATATTAATTGTTATTGATATTATTAATTATTATTAAAATTGTTGTTAATACTATCAATTATCATTAATATTACTACTCATTTTTAATTAATATTAATATCATTATTTGTTATTTAATATTATTAATTATTACTAATATTATTTTTATTACCTATTAAAATTCTTAGTAATTTACTAATATTTTTCTATTGTGTATATTACAAAAAAATAATATATTGCCTTTTAATGATTAACGACATAGATTATCTCAAATGTTGTAGCTGAAATGCATGGAATCAAATACAATATGCAGACTAAAATATGCCACACCTTGTAGAACGCCCATGGAGGTGTGTGGATCAGTCCATACATTTTTATCCATGGTGTAGAACAACTATCTTGTCGAGGTGTGATTTGTTTTCATCCACACCACACCTCTCATCTACGTTATAGAACACCCCCTAAATTAGTGGTTTATGGGCCATGCTTATATATAAATCCCTTGCACCGCTCATTCCTTTTTAATATAGGATGACTCTCTTCATACACCACTCACACATGAATCCCAACAAAGTTAACTTTGATGAACACAACAACACTGCCCCAGTTCTGCCACATCTCCCCTGCTTCATACCCGAACATGGCCACAGTCCCCACCCATTCCCAAATATAACTGTAACCTAAATATTTTATAATATATGCTTATGTATGGGGAACTGCTCCAAAATTGAAAGATAGAATTAAGGGCTCACCACAAAGTAGTAATGATTTGTTTCCTGGGTGGACCTCTGAACTCATCATTCGTCCTATGTTCCACAAGCCAAATAACTGCTCCAACGAGAAGAGAAAAAGCACCAGTGGCACAACATATTGCTGGAGTAAATGGCCGCAGAAAAGCCCAGGCACCCGACTTCAAATTCCTAATTGGAGCCACTACAACAAGCCCAGACATGATGTATGGCTGTGTATAGTCCACAATTTTTGTCCTATTTGTGACGATTGTAATGTCCCCGACAACAGCATCAAAGACCTAAAGCAAGAAAGAAAATGAATCAGAAAAGTAAACCCACAGCCAGAAAAAGGCTCAGTGCAACCAACAATATATTTTATACTCAAGTTCATGAAGTAGGCTTCTTATATCTTACTCACATCTGATGTGATCAGATTCACAAGCTCGGTGTAGCTTGGGTTTTTGAGACCATCACCGTAGGGGATGAATCTATATGGAACACCATATGGTAACAAGTTTACAGCAGCAGTAAACACATCTATGCAGAAACCCTTCGTCAAATTGGTACCTCTCACCTGCGAGACGAATTCCCTGAACCCAACTCGCTTTGGAACCCCAATTCTCAACTCCTTGCCATGGTTGGGAAAAACCCAACCACGGGGCTTTGTTGTTGCTTCCCCAGGCCAAATTGCAGATAAAAGTTGCTGGTTTGCATAAGAGCGATTGGGTGGTTTTTCGTAGAGTGCCTCCGGCGGCACCACAGATAACCCAGAATGATTAGACCAATAACCTATTAGTCGATATCCAGTTCCAATCACGTTGATGATATCATATGCAGGACGAAACAGAGATCCGTCTGGTTGAAACTTCATTTGTCCGGTTAAACCAATTATATCCGTCTCTTGTATATTGCTCAGCAGCTTCTTCCCTCCATCGAAGATTTTCATTGCTTCAAGGTGCAGGCCACCCCCCTCTGCATCTCGTATCTTTGCATCATTAGAAAATGAGATGGTTCCACCCTGACCAAAGAATGCATCAATCGCATGAGCAACCAGCCACACGGTATCGTAAGCATAGAGGCCGTAAGAATTCAAGCCGAAGGAAGAACCACCAGTCAACCTCTTCCATCTGGAAAAGAAAGCTCTATTTCTTTCTGAATCCATCGTGTGTTGACGCAAAGTAAGAACTCCTTGCACTGAATCCATGCTCTGCGAAGGGTGAAGAGAAGAAGAATCTAAAAGAGAAGACAACCAATCAGTAGCTATCCACACATACCCATTATCCATCATTCCGAGATAGTGTGCCACAGAGAAAACCATGAGGCCTGAATCAGGATTGGCATGGACAACAATAACCCGAGACTCCATTAGAGCTACCTTAACGAGAATATCTGAGATGGCACCACGACTGATTCCACCGCCTGCGGGAATTCCAGCTTTATAAGAAATTCTACATCGTCTTTCAGCAAGTTTGTTGGCTAATGCTGCCACCCCATTCCGCCCATAATCATCATCAATAAAAATAGCGACGACCTCTCTCCAACCATAGTAATCAACCATCTCTGCAACTGCAGACATCTGGTACAGATCACTCTGTGTTGTCCTAATGAAAAAGGGAAACTGAAGCGAAGAGAGAGTGGGATCCGTGGCTGCAAATGACAGCATGGGAACTTGGAGTTCATTCGCAACCTGTGATATTACCTGGGCAATTACAGAAGATTGTGGACCAATGATAGCAATGGTATTTGTCTCCATGAATTGCAAAGCTGGAATTGATACAAATATAAAATCGTAAGCAGCATCAGGATAGGAAGGTTGTTCAGGAGTATGAAAAGCATTGCCTATGAGAATCTGGCAACCAGGAACAGTCATAATGGAGGAATAAATGCAACTGATGTTAGAATGCAGAAACATTAGAAACGAAATGAAGTACCTTCAACAATGCCAACGAACCCACTGCAATTGGAATTTTGCATCTTGATAACCAGTTTTGTTCCATGAAGAACACTGGAATTGGAGTTGACATCGTCCATTGCTGCCTCCAGTGCAATCTTAGCGACTCTACCGATGGTAGAGTCAAAACTTAATATGGCTCCAATGTTCACAACAGAGGGTCTTGATGAGGAAGAAACGTTTTCTGTGACCCCATCCGGCACAACTCGAGAACAGAAAACCACAAAAAGAAGCAGCAAAACCACTTCAATATTGGTTGGCTCCATGATGAACAAAGGCCCAATTATCTTCCCCTGCGCCCAAAATTAAGAAGATGGGAGATATCTTTTCACAACCAGTGATAGTAATCAGGAATCAGGCATCAGAGCTCTGAGAAAACAAAACTCAAAATACATCGCATTCCCACCCAAATAGAAAAAGAAAGTTGTATAGGTTTTTCGAGTGCGTTTGTAAGGAGTATAAATACAAATATGTAGAGTGCAAAACCTTATATTTTGTATGTTTGTTTACTGTGCATATATTTGTATTTGTACTCCTTCCAAACTGAGTAACTTGAACGAATTCTTATTAGATCAAAATCAATCAATTGATCAAAAGCTGTGCTCATTAGAAGGAAAGGAATTCTTATTAGATCTTGATGTAAAACAAAGTAAAAGACGTTATCTTTTGCGTTGCACAAGCAGCTAAGTTTAATAGCTCGCCTGCAAAAGAAGACGTCAAAAATCAAAATGGTATCTTTGGAAAGAGTAGAGTCACGTCATTTCAGTAGAACAGCTTCTTTTTCAAAGGAGTGGGGGCCTTGTAAAACAAAGTTAAGCTAGTGAGAAAAACAACACACACCAACGTGAATTGCATTTCTGAGGTTTAAATAGAGTAAAGAGGAAGAGTTCGAATCGAACTCTACAGTTCAAACTCTATCACAATCCTGATTTTGGGTAAGCCTTATTTTCTCCTTATCTAATATCCCCCCCTCAAGTTATACGTGGACATTGCACGTTTAACTTGGATTGAAGTAAGGAGAGGCAACTGAAGGTAAGAGCCTTGGTAAGGCAATCTGCAATCTGATCAGAGGATGGAACATGTTGAATAAGGAACTGCTTTTTGGCAACAAAATCACGCACAAAATGTATGTCGATTTCAATATGCTTCGACTTGGTATGAAGGATTGGATTCGCAATAAAAAATGTAGCACTAATGTTGTCACAAAATAACGTTGGAGCTGATTGAAGAGGGAATTCAATCTCATGTAGCAAAGAGCGAATCCATATAGTTTCAACAGCAGCAGAAGCGAGGCTCCTATATTCACTCTTAGTGCTGTGGACCTGGCAACAGTTGTTTGTTTCTTAGAGGACCAAGAAACCAGATTGTTACCTAGGTAGATACAGAACCAACTTTGGGACTTGTGATCTACTGAATCTCCAGCCCAATCAGCATCCGAAAAAGTGAATAGAACATTAGTGGATGATGGAGTTATATAGAGCCCATAATGCATGGTGGCCTTTAGATAGCAAAGGAGGCGTTTCACATCAGTCTAGTGAGCAATGATGGGGTTATGCATATGTTGACTGGCCTTGTTGATAGAGTAATCTATGTTTGGCCTGGTCAATGAGAGATACTGAAGAATGCCTATAATACGTTGGTACTGAGTAACATCAGAAATTGGGTCATTGTTTTAATACACAACATAAAAGTGGAGAAGAGTGGTGTACGAGCTGGTTTGGCATCAAGCATACTAGCACTTGTAAACAAATCAATAATATACTTATGTTGTGTAAGAAAAAGACCACTTGGAAGATGAGTTGCTTCTACACCCAGAAAATAATGAATCCCACCAATATCTTTGATAGCGAACTGAGAGCTTAAGGAGGAGATAAAAGATGAGACAAGATCAATGTTAGTCCCTGTGATGAGAATATCATCAACGTAAACAAGTATAAAAAGAGAGTTGTCATCAGCATGTTTATAAAATAATGAGTGATCAGCTCTAGAGTATGCGAATCCACACAGGTGTAAAAAATTTGCAAGCTTGTTGTACCAAGCCCGTGGAGCTTGTTTCAATCCATAAAGAGAACGCTTTAACAGGAAAACATGGTTGGGCTTTGCAGCATCTTTAAAGCCTAAAGGGTGCTCCATATAGACAGTTTTAGCTAGATCTCCATGTAAGAATGCATTTTGCACAACAACTTGATGGATGGGCCAGCCTCACGAAACAACAATAGAAAGCAAGAGTCTGATGGTGGTGGGCTTAACAACGGGACTGAATGCCTCATGATAATCTACTCCTTGTTGTGAAAACCCCTTGGCGACAAGACGAGCTTTGTACCGTTGTATGCTTCCATCAGGGCCACGTTTCAAATGGAAAATCCATTTGGATCCAATGACATTATGGTTAGTAGGGTGAGGTACAAGAATCCAAGTGTGGTTACGTTGCAAAGCTTCAAATTCTTCTTACATGGCCAAGCACCAATTCTCGTCTCGAAGGGCTTGTTTGATGGAGGACGGTTTAGAAATGGGTTCAATAGGTGGGTGTTTGGGAGCAAGATATAGTTTAGGCTTGAAGATACCACTTTTAGCTCTAGTGATCATAGGATGAACATTGGTTGGTGGTGGCTCAGTATGAA
Source organism: Nelumbo nucifera (assembly GCF_000365185.1). Next base: position 526,857 of record NW_010729137.1, on the reverse strand, counting down.
TGGTTGAAGAAGAAGGTGGTTGGTGATGAGAAGTGGACATTTCAGTTAGAGGTGAATGAGTAGGAGAAGGGCTAAAATGTGGTGGTGAGGTTACAGGTTCAATGGCAATAGATGGGATTGATTGGATTGGAGGAGTTACTGAAGAAGGTTCTATAGAAGGCAAGGGCGCGAGTATAGGTGGTTTGGGCAAAATGATTGATTGAATGGGAAGGGAAGGGGTAATAGTAGGAGTAGAGGATTCAGTACTTTGTGAAGTTCTGTCTTTGAAGGGAAAATGATGTTCATTGAATAGCACATGACGAGATACATACCAACGTCCACTGAAAGGATCATAACACTTGTAGCCATGATGATTTGTGTTGTAGCCCAAGAAGATGCAAGGTGTAGATCTGAAATCCAATTTATATTTGTTGTAGGGCCTTAAAAAAGGTAAGCATGGACAACCAAACACCTTGAGAAAGCTGTAATTTGGTTTTTCATGAAACAATTTCTCATATGGAGACTTGAAACCAAGAATTCATGTAGGCATCCAATTGTAAAGATAAACAGCGCTAGAGAAAGCACCCCACCAATAAATCATTGGAATAGAAGCTTGACCCAGAAGAGTCAAACCACATTCCACAATAATACGATGACGTCATTCAACACAACCATTTTGCTCAGATGTATGAGGACAAGTAAGACGATGTGTTATCTCGTATTGCTCTAAGATGGGCCAAATCTTGTGAAATTCACTACCACCATCAGTTTGCAATGCTTTTATTTTGGTGCCAAGAATATTCTCAACATTAGCCTTGAAATTCGGGAAAACATTGATGATTTTTGCTTTAAGGGAAAAATCCACAAATATTTGGTGAAGCCAACAACAAAACTTATATAATATTTATAATCATCATGAGAGGTGATGAAGGGTTATTTGGCGCGACCTAGAAAGAAGGGGACACGTGGACACGATCTGACTAAGAGATAACAACTCAGACCAGCAAGCCTAGTTCGCAACAATTGAGCTCGGGTATCCATTCACCTCGGCACAGGATCACCTCGGTGCAGAGTCACCTCGGCTTCAAGGCACCTCGGCATCCAATCCAGTTTGGAACTAAAAGACCGAAATATCAGCTCGGGGCTACCATCCCGGACTGCCATGTAACAATCCCGGAAGTCTCTCCAACAAACTCCAAATCCCATGGGATCACGCCGCGTAACAGCATGCCTAATCCTCTCCCCGCCCGGATCGGGCAGAATTGATAATCTTTATTAGTTGATAACGTTACTCCCCAATTAAAGCGAAAATGAATCCCATCAGGACGAAGATCCCAGAACCGATCCACAAACCCGCAAGGGCTCAACTATATAAAGGCACCAACCCCAATAACACAAGGTACGTGTGATTTTTCTACTCTCTAGCTCTCTACCTCTCTAAGCTCTCAAAGCTTTTTCAGCTCGCATCAGTTTACTGACTTAAGCATCGGAGCGACCTCGTCGGGTTAGCCACCCCGGGTTCTCTGATCCTGTCTTGCAGATTCACTTAGCTCACTGCCCGACTGGAAGCCAAATCGTCCTCCAGCAGGGAGTAGTCAGATCGCGCTACATCAATTGGCGCCATCTATGGGAACACGATCGAAAAGCTTTCTCTACAGTTACCAACTTTTCTCTGAATCAATGGCATCTTCCAATCATGCCAGACAGAGTAGCGAGATAAACGTCTCCAGGGGCAACCCCAACTTCCTTCGGTGTGCATCGGTCAGTTCACCATCCCGCTTATTGCGGATAGGGTTCCAACACTGACCATGCCACCAAACACCACATAGGTAAACGCCCCACTTCCCCTAGTGGTAGGCGCAACCTTTTCTGAACTATCTGTGGTTCCCCCCTGAGTTGGACAGTCACAGTTTGACGACCTGGTGCAGTGTATGCAGGCCATCCAGGTCCAAATACAGCAAGTTCAACAATTCCAGTAGTACCAGCAGTACTTATTCTACAAGCAGTACCAGCAGCAGTTCCCTCCACTGCCGCAGAGCCAGCAGTCGGTTCCACCTTGGCACCCAGAGGCCCAGCAGAATCTGAACAGACCACCTCGTGTGAGCCAGAACATTCAATCTCCCCACCGAGGCGAAGAGACCTCCCAAGTCTCAGTTCCTCCTGGGAGTTAGGTCTCACCCCGCGGGAGGGGAAACGGTCAAGTTACTCCACCTGCTTCGCAAGGGAACCTCGAAAACAGGTCCGGGGATACTTAGCCTAACAGGGCTAATCTTCCTAGGCATTCGTAGCAAGAAGGTGGGTCGCTCGTAGGTAACCAGTTCGGGGTTCTAGGTGCGAACTTAAGGCAAGGCCTCTCTGTTCATGACAACCAGCCCCAGAATCCCATGAGGAACCAGGAGTTACCTCGCGGCAGGACAGTACCGGAGCATATTGAGATTAGCAGCACCAATGTCGAGCCGATAAAGAAGCAGCAACGGAGGCGTCACAAGGCACGCCGTACTTCAACTCAAAATAGCCAGCCAGTAAGACCGAACCAACAAGAATAGGCTAAAGGTAAGGAGGAGGCGATCTCGGTAGCTACAAAGGCCGCTCCTCCCCAACTTTCCGAGTCATCTCCCCTGTCTCCCGAGCTCTTGGCGACCCCAATGCCCAAAGATTTCAAAATGCCTCCCCTAGACAAGTATGACGGGTCCTTTGACTCTAATGATCATGTGGACTCCTTCCAATCCTAGATGCACCTAGATGGGGCTGACAAGTCTTGCATGTGTGTGTCTTTCTCCACCACTTTCAAGGGGGTAGTTCGGACATGGTACCGGAACCTTGTGCCAGGATCGATCAAGAGCTGGGCACAGTTTGCAGAGTTGTTTACCTCGCATTTCATCACAAGCAAGAAGTGCCTGAGGTCGTAGGAGAGCCTCCTCAACGTGGTTCAGAGAGAAGGGGAGTCGATTAGAAGATACATCAAACGCTTCAACGACACCTGCCTGCAGATCCCTGACTTAGACCCGGCGGTAAGACTCACAGCAGCCAAGAAGGGAATAACTCACAGAGAATTCAAATGGCATGTGGTGGCCAATAAACCAAAAGACATCATAGAATTTCTCAAGCTAGCCGACCAGTTCATCAGAACCAAAGAGGAGATAAACCAGAAGACTGACAACCCGACAGAAAAAAGAAAAAGAGGCAGTGACAACACAGGTAATTATGGGCATAAAAGAAGAAAGAGTAAGTCCCCGAGCAGGGAGGAAACAAGTCTGGGAGCCGATCTCCTTCGCGATCTTGCAAGTCAGGTCGGCACTCTAGGACCCCACCTGTTGAAAGGTCAAACTACACACCTCTCAACGCTAAGCGAGGAGAAATCCTAATGGCCATCAAGGACTCTTCCTTCATCAATTGGCCTCCTAGGTTGAAGGGAGATCCCGAAACAAGAAACAGGAATGTCTAATGTCACTTCCACAGAGACCACGGGCACAATGCGGAGAACTACAGAAACTTTCGCGACGAGATCAAGGAGCTCACCCGTTGTGGGTACTTAAAAAACTTTGCACAGCGCGAAGAAAGAAGCCAGGCAGATCGGCAGGCAGACTGGCAGGGGGACCAGAGAAGGAATGCTCCCGAGTCCATCAACAGGAAGAATGAGCAGCCGCCGCGGCAGTTGCCCAAGGAGAGACCGATCCGCGGGGTAATCAATATGATTACCGGCGGGTCCATCATCGTGGGGTGTACTTCGGCAGCAGGACGAACTTCAGTATGCGAACTAGAAAACGAGGAGCAGAACCCGCTAAAGTGACCTTGACTTGAAGAGCCAATTTACTTTACAGAGGACGATGCGCACAGGATCTAGTATCCTCACAATGACGCTTTGGTGATAAAATTGAGGCTCAACGACTTCGAAGTCAAGCGCATCCTAGTGGACTCGGGTAACTCAGCAGACATATTGTTAACGGACACCTTCGACAAGCTGCAGCTTCAGAAAGTGACATAAAGCCGACAAACACTCCTCTTGTTGGCTTTAGCGGTGAAGAAGTCAGGCATCTTAGGCGAGTCTCAATATCCGTAGAGGCCGGCACATGGCCGAATATCGTGAGGTTCAAGCACATGTTTCTGGTGGTCGCGACTCCCTTTCCTTACAATGCCATAGTAGGTCAATCCATTACACACGCCCTACATGCGGTAGTATCCACCTACTACCTGGCAATGAAGTTCCCTACGGATTATGGAGTAGGGGTTGTGCAAGGTGACCAGCTTGAATCTCGCAACTGCTACATAGCCGCCCTCAAGGGGAAAGCAAAGCTAGCGGCTAACATCGAGCTTGAGCGACCAACGGAGTATGCCGACGAGCGAGCTGCACCAATAGAGGAGACGGTCCACATCCCGGTCTCAACCGATGACCCAGCCAAGACTCTTCAGATTGGCACTTCGATCGAGGAGCCACTTCGCTCTCAGCTAGTAAGCTTTTTACTAAGAAATTTAGATATATTTGTTTGGTCCGTGGCAGATATGCTTGGAATAGATTCTAAGAATCTAACTCATAAGTTAAATATCGATCCCTTAGTCAGGTCAGTTAGATAGAAAAAGTGCAACCTCACCCCAGAACGCTGGAGGATAGTCGATGAAGAGGTCTAGAATCTCTTAGCGGCAGACTTCATTAGGGAAGTCCATTACCTGAGCTGGGTAGCTAACCCAGTTCTGGTAAAAAAGGCCAACGGCAAGTGGCACATGTACGTCGATTACACTGACCTGAATAGAGCCTGCTCGAAAGATTGCTTCCCGCTGCCCAAGATCGACCACCTAGTGGACGTGACCTTAGGGCATGAGTTGTTGAGCTTCCTGGACGCCTATTCCGGTTACAACAATATTAGGATGGACCCCGCTAATGAAGAAACTGCTTTTATAACCGAACTCGGGTTGTATTGCTACAAGGTCATGCCCTTCGGACTAAAAAATGCCGGGGCAACCTTTCAAAGACTTGTAAACAATATTTTTGAGCCGTTAGTCGGCAATAAAGTTGAATGTTATGTTGATGACATGGTCATGAAGACCTAGTATTCAAATTTTTTATTAGATGATTTGCAAAGAGTTTTCCAAATTTATTGAAAATATAATATGAAATTAAATCCCAACAAGTTTGTCTTCAGGGTCACTTCGGGTAAATTTTTGGGCTATATAGTCAACCGACGTGGCATCGAAGCCAATCTGGAAAAAATAAAGGCCATCTTAGATATGAGACCACCCCGCAAACTAAAAGAGTAAAGACTTCGAATGGACTGTAGAGTGTCAGCTCGCCTTCGATAAGCTAAAAAGCTACCCAATGACACATCTACTATGAGCTAAAAAGAGTGGACTGCAGAGTGTCATCCAGACCCGAGGAAGGGGATGTATTAATGTTGTACCTCTCCGCGAGTGACGATGTGGTCAGCTCGGTACTAATCAAAGAGGTAGATCGGGTCCAACGACCCATCTACTATGTTAGCAAAGTTTTGCAAGATGCTGAAACAAGGTACCCAGAGATCAAGAAACTGGTGACGTGCTAGTCATAGCAGCTCGCAAGCTTCACCCATACTTCCAAGCCCACACCATCATTGTCCTCACCAACAAGCCTCTGGGACAGATCTTTCTCAAGCTCGAGGTGTCTGGCAGATTGACGAAGTGGGCTATCGAACTAAGTGAGTACAACATCCGGTATGAACCTCGGATGGCTATCAAAGCCCAAGCCTTGGCCAACTTTGTGGCAGAATGCACATTCAGTACTGCAACTCCCGAGCTGATCGAGCTCGAATAGACGATGGAAGCATCAACCAGTGTGGTGCCGGTCCCGGTCAGAACAGGCCCAACCTGGGACAAGGAGCCCTGAATTCTCCACGTCGATGGCTCATCCAACCAACAAGGAAGCGATGCAGGAATAATTCTATACGGCCCAAGCGAGGTGAAGCTGGAAAATGCACTCTGGTTTGGGTTCGTGGCATCGAACAACGAAGCAGAGTATGAAGCATTGGTCGTGGGGCTCACCCTAGCAAGGGAAATGAAGGCAAAGCACCTCGTCATATGCAGTGATTCTCTGCTCGTAGTCAACAAAGTCAACAGCGAGTATGAAGCCCGCGACCCCACCATGGCTGCTTACTTGGCCAAAGTTAGGGAGATCCTACGTGACTTCATTTCTTACTTCATCAGAAAGATCCCAAGGTCCGAGAACGCTGAGACCGACGCCTTGTCCTGATTAGCCAACAGCAACACCATGCGGACCGTGTATATAGAGGACTTACCTCGGCCTAGCATTCTCGGGGGGTAGGAGAGGTCGTTCCTATAGCACAAGCAGAACCGAGCTGGATCGACCCACTCGTGAGTTACCTGCTTCACGAGACCCTCCCTGCAGAACGCAACACAACCCGAATGGTAGAGGACTAGTCGGGTAAGTACATCATTATAGACGGACAGTTGTATAGAAGGTCCTTCATGCTCCCCTACTTGCGCTGCTTGTGACCCTCAGAGGTCGAGTACGTACTCCGCGACACCCATGAAGGCTTGTGCGGCGGACACTTAGGGGGCAGGGTTCTCGCACAGAAAGCGTTACAGCAGGGCTACTACTGGCCCATGATGAAGGCAGACGCACTTGAGCTTGTCAAGAAGTGCGGTAAGGGTCAGAGGCACGCTAACATCCACCACCGACCTGCTATCGATCTGAAATACCTCACTAGCCCGTGGCCCTTTGCACAGTGGGGAATCGACATACTCGGCACATTCCCGCCAGTGACAGGACAGAGGAAGTTTCTAGTCGTAGCAGTAGACTATTTTACGAAGTGGGTGGAAGCTAAACCTCTAGCAATAATCTCAACCCGCAACATACAAAACTTCTTTTGGAAGAACATAGTGTGTCGCTTCGGGCTACCTCGGGTACTCATCTCCGACAACAGGAAGCAATTCGAGCATATCAAGTTTCAGAATTGGTGTGCCGAAATGGGAATTCAGCAAAATTTCATCTTGGTGGCACACCCCCAGGCGAACGGGCAAGCGGAAGTCACCAACAAAGCCATACTTCGCGGACTGAAAGCCCGCTTAGCTCGAGTCAAAGGATTGTGGGTAGACGAACTGCCTAGTGTACTCTGGGCCTACAGGACTACCATCAAGACTGCAACAGGTGAGACTCCTTTTAACCTCACTTACGGCATAGATCGGTGATCCCAGCAGAAATCGAGGTGCCTACACTACGCTTGGAGGCCTACGACGAAGAGACGAATGATGATGAGCTCCGTACTAACCTGGACCTGGTGGAAGAAGTACAAGACCTGGCATACATCCAGACTATAGCTTACCAACAGAGAGTAGCTCGGTACTATAACGCCCGGGTCAAAAGGTGACACTTCCGCGTCGGCGACCTGGTTCTTCGGAAGGTTATGGTACCTGAGCTCGGCGTCGATAAGCTTGGACCGAATTGGGAAGGTCCGTACTGAGTAAGACGGGTATTCGGGGAAGGTACGTATGAGCTCGAGACTCTGAAGGAGAAGCAAGTACCTCGAGTGTGGAACATCGGCAACCAAAGAAGATATTACTTGTGATCACCGAACTGGAGAGAGGACTACGAGTCACTCCCAGAAGCCCAAGGGCCATGATGCTGAGCTGACATAAGACCTCGACACTACGATAAGTCCCAGTCGCCTCTTCGGCATGGGTGGATAAATCCCAATCGCCTCTTCGGCATAGGCAAATCAGTTCTCATGCCTAAGGCATAGACAGTTCGACTACAAACCCTACTATGTCTAGCCCACCTCGGCATATAATGACAGGTTAATCCCATTGGAAGTCAGGCCCGACGGCTCGGCATTGAGGGATAACCAACAACTAAGCGAGTAGCTCGTGTGCAGACAGGCGGGTATATACCCTACAATATCCACCCACATCGACGTACAATAATGCAAAGTTATCCCTACTCGGAGTCCAGCTCGTTAGCTCGACAGTTCGGGATAACCAACACTTAGAAAAAATTCTCCTATTTAGTTTAGTTCACCAATTCGGGAGTTATTTACACTTAGAAAATTTTTGCATAAAGAGAGCCAAAATACTTGTATTTCATTAAGGTAAAGTTTTGAGTACAGAAAGAAGAAGAAAAAAGAGAAACTTTCACTATGAACCGAGCTCGGAGGCTCGGGGTATACATCATAAAGACCCAAGAAAAAAGACAAGACTCATGTATCCGAACTACCAGGCAAGTCAGTCTCCATGCGATCCTCCTCTGCATCCTCTCAACCTGACGGGCCCGCCTCGGGGACTTCACCATCACTTTCCTCTTCGGAAGAGCCAGGTTCATCGTTGGCCGCCTTCGCCACCTCGGGAGTAAGGTCAGACATAGAAACAACTCTGAGATCCAGTTCGGGAAACTTCTGCCGCATCAGATATTTACATAGCTTGAAGCCAGATCGGTAAGAGCTTGATCCATACTCGATCTGGAGATTGTGGAACTCCGGAGACTCCTTGAAGCTTTTTATGGTGCTCTCTCTCTCCTCAGCTCGTGCCTCTTTAATGGCGGTCTCAAAGATCTCGGTGTGCTCTTTGATCATCGCATCGAGGTTCTTGTTCTCACGTTGGAGCTTCTCCTTTTCCTCAATCAGTGCCAAGATCAGCTCCTGTTGACTCTGAGCTCCCTTCTTAGCCCAAAGAACCTCACCCCGAGCTAAGTCCAACTCGCGGTAAAGTTTTCGAGCATTCTCATCGGCTTCCCGAGCTTGCTTCAGGCGGACCTCGGACTGGTAGACCAACGAGTGAATGGTGGAGTACACCTGGCAAAAAGAAAGTAGAGGTAAGTACCCTTAAAAAGCAAACAAGGAAATGAAGTATAAAGGTAAAATACTCACCACCATACAGTAGCTAGCAGCTCAGCCTCTGAGCTGGCTTGTGGGCATGCCAGCCCACTCCGCGACTTCGATGGGAAATACGGTGTCCTTACTCTTGAGGAGCCCGAGCCGAGGGGTCATTATGCTCTGCTTCGAGAGCTGAGGCTCGGGCACGGAAGTGCTCTCCGGTTCGCGAGGTGGAACTTCTTCGTCCTATTCTTCATCCAGGTCCACGATAGGAGGCTTGGGATGGACCTCCTCCTCCGGAAGCTCGGTAGAGATCAGCTTCGGTGTAGCGACCTCAGGCGGAACAGGGGCAGAGGGACCAACCTCTTGCCAAGACTTCTTTGATGCCTTCCTCTTTTTCCTTCTCTAGAAGCTCTTCAGAAGGTTCTCTGCATCGACCTCCGGCATGGCTACTGCAAGATAAAAAGAAAAGGTTAGTCGCGAACTAAAGAAAAATTCAAGTAAAAAAGAATATGAGCACCGAGGTGGAGGCCTACCAGGAGGGCTCAGCCCAGCTCGCACAAGCTTCTCCTTGGCCAAGAAATCTCTCATCTCTAGGTCGAGGTCCCTCTAGGAGTTAATGACCGCCCTGGTCTCCGCATCTAGCCTCACCCCGAGGTCTTTAGTAGCCACCCGCCAGTGAGTCGGGAAGGGCCACCCCTCGAGGTTCCAGAAAAGAAAGTATCTCCTCTTCTAGGCCGATATTTTGTTAGAGCTGCCGAACAGGATTTTGAACCTAGGGCGAGGAGAGATGTAGTAGCTCTGTCGAACGTCCCCGCGCAAGCAAGCAGAGTTCTTTTTGATTGAGCAGATAGAGCTAAGAATGTCTAAGGACAGAGGTCAGTTGTACTTATGGAATAGGGAGATGGTACCTACTATAGTTCGGATGGAGTTTGGGTGTAATTGGTCGATGGTGATGTCAAAGAACTTAATTATTTCTATAATGAATGGGTGAAGTAGGAAGCGCAGCCCAGCCATGAGCTGCTCTTCGAAAACCATGAGCTCATGGTAACCATGAACCCAAGGGTACCGACCTAAAGGAATACTGAAAACTAAGTTGTCGGGAAGACGATAACGGGCTACCAAGGACAGTAGCCTGTCCGAGGTCATAGTGGAAGGCCCAAAGTCATCAGGATCCCGACCCCGAGAAGAAGATGGGACTCCCTCTCTGGAGGACGGCCCCTCCTCTCGAGCTATAAGTTCCTCAGGCCGAGATGGCCCGACTTCGAGTAAGGAGGTTTCTCCTAAGGGGCGAGGGGGAGAACCACCTAGCAAGGAGCTGACCTCGTCAACAGGAGCTGAGGACTGCACCTTGGCACCCTCAAGACCACTAGAGTCACTAAGAAGCCTATCTATACTAGCACTAGATATATTGAAACAGGAATAGGAAAGGAGAACAAACTAAGGAAGAAAAGACGAACTCACTAAAAAAGACGAAAACGACCTCATAACACAAGGGGAGAAGTGGCGAGCTGAAGAACTCCGATGCGACCTCAAGAGAGCTCGGCGAAGAAGAGGGCCCCCTCGTTCCCCTATTTATAGCTCACCGCATGGCGATCAACGGCTGAGACCTGCTCGATCCAATGGCTCTCATGAAAACCGGTTTTACGACACCCGAGGACGAAATCGGTTGAGAGCGTTCTTTGACGTCCGCGGAGTTTATAAACAGTGTGGCATCCGCGTGTACCCGGGACGTGATCTGGGTCATTTCGTTGTTGAGCCAGACGGTTGAACAGGCCCGACCAGCGGTTCGCTCTTCAAATTGTCAAACCCCGCGCCAAATCCACCTAGATCGTCCATGAACTCCTCGCGCCAGGTTGGAACCCCTAGCACGAGGAGTGAGAGGCAATTGTGAAGGGTTATTTGGCGCGACCTAGTGAGAAGGGGACATGTGGACACAACCTGACTAAGAGATGACAGCTCAGACTAGCAAGCCTAGTTTGCAACAATTGAGCTCGGGTATCCATTCACCTTAGCACAGGGTCACCTCGGTGCAGAGTCACCTCGGCATCCAATCCAGTTCGGAACTAAAATACCGAGGTATCAGCTCAGGGCTACCAACCTGGACCGCCACGTAACGATCCCGGAAGTCTCTCCAACAGACTCCGAACCCCATGGGATCACACCGCGTAACGGCAGGCCTAATCCTCTCCCCACCCAGATCGGGCGGAATTGATAATCTTTATTAGTTGATAACGTTACTCCCCAATTAAAGTGGAAACAGATCCCATCAGGATGAAGATCCCGGAACCGATCCGCAAAACCCGCGAGGGCTCAACTATATAAAGGCACTGACCCCAATAACACAAGGTATGCGTGACTTTTCTACTCTCTAGCTCTCTAGCTCTCTAAGCTCTCAAAGCTTTTTCAGCTTGCATCAATTTATTGACTTAAGCATCGGAGCGACCTCGCCGGGTTAGCCACCCCGGGTTCTCTGATCCTATCTTGCAGATTCACCTAGCTTGCTGCCCGACTGGAAGCCAGATCATCCTCCAGCAGGGAGTAGTCAGATCGCGCTACATCAAGAGGTAACAGGGACTTGTCCCCAAAGATCAACAAATACTAACTGTAAAGGAGACGATATAGAAGAACTACTAGAAACAAAAGGCAGCTTATGACTTTTACCCATGGGACAGGATGGGCAAAACATCATTAACTTATTTGAACTAACTGGTAATCTATTTTCAGTAACCACTTGCCGCACTATACTTGGAGTAGAATGTCCTAACCATTGATGCCATATATCAATGGTTGCACGTTCCCCAACAAAAGCAAAGTTCTCCTTTGAGTTTCCTAGTTGCAACTGATAAGTCCATTATTATTCGACCCTTGTAGAAGAATTTTCTTTGTTTCTTGGTCCTTCACAAGAAAGAAGTGAGGATGAAATTCAAAAAATACATTCTTATCTGCTGAAAATTGTGCTACAGATAAAAGATTCTTTGTAACTTCTGGAACATGTAAAACATTTTTGAGAACAAGAGAATGTGAAGGGGTTTGTAAAGTAGATGAACCAATATTCTTGATTTGCAAACATGTCCCATTTGCAATGCGAATTTGATATGCTCTTGTGTATTCAGAATGAAGTTTCAGATTGGAAAGATCTAATGTAAGATGATTTGTAGCTCCTGAGTCCAGATACCAACTTCCATCATTAATAGAGGGGGCCATATTGACAAAATTTGCAACTTTCTCAAATTTTTCTCCATCTTTGTGATATCTGAAGTAGTAGTTCCTTGTAGTGTGGCTTTTCTTCTTACAAATTTGGCAAATCATAGGAGAGGATCCCATGTTTCCATCATCAAATTGAGGCTTCTTCTGTTGTTGTGCTTTATTTCCTTGCCCTTTATTCATATTGTATCCCGACTTTTCTTGTTGTTGTCCACGCTGAGCAACGTGGACATTGGAAATGTTGGTTTCAGGGCGAAACTTCAAGGCTTCCAACCTAATCTCATGATTATATAGCATATCTTGTAAATCATCAAAGGAAATTTCTTCAGATCGAGTACTTACAGATGTGATAAAAGATTCATAGTCTGAACCGAGTCCGGTAAGAGTGCGAATCACAAGATCATAATATGAAACCGGTTGACCAGCCATTGATAGTTTGTCTGAAATAGCCTTGGCTCTATGGAGATATTCATTCATACTGAGATTGCCTTTCCTCAGATTCATCAATTCGGTGTGCAATTGCATGATTCTAACTCTAGAACGAGAGACAAAGAGTTTTTCCATATTGCACCAAACAGCTTGAGTGTTGGTGCATTCAATTACTTGCCCTAGAATGCTTTCTGATATTGTTGAGAGCATCCAATTCAATAAGAGTTGATCCTGTTTTCTCCATTGTATGTAGGCAGGATTGGGAATAGTTTTTCCATCTTCTTGAATGGCTTGAGAAGGACAAGGGAAGGTATCATCTGCATAACCAAGTAAATCAGACCCAAAGAGAGCAGGAAGAACCTGTGATCTCTAGATCAAATAATTATTTCGGTCCAACTTTACTGTTACAAGTTGATCAAAATTCAATGTTGAAGATGGCATGCAAACAGAGAGAGTTCCTCCAGTTGTCATAGCTGTGGCAGCAGGTGAGGGCGAGTTGTTGTTGCTGTTGTAGGACGCCATCTGCAGCGCTGATACCATAAAACAAAGTTAAGCTAGTGAAAAAAAACAATACACACACCAACGTAAATTGCATTGCTGAGGTTTAAATATAGTAAAGAGGAAGAGTTTGAATGGAACTCTCCTTATTCAAGATAAAGGTAAAATAGGATAATCTCAGAAAACTAATTTTAATACAGTTCAAACTCTATCACAATCCTGATTCTGGGTAAGCCTTATCTTCTCCTTATCTAATAATGAGGTCTGTTCCGAACTTTGAATGGTTTAACATTCCACACAATAGAATAAGCATGGGAAGGAACCAAGAAGCAGTCAGTTGCCTAAATCTGATGGTGATGGTGTTCTCTGTTTTGGAAACCCATCTTACTCAGTTTGGTCACCCTGACCCGGTGTAGAAGTGATTGGGCAATGTTAGAAAGTTTAACACTTTTCTTTGATAAACAAATAAAATGGTTTATTCAGCGGCACCAAAGCCATTTGTTTTGGTTTCATCAAAAGGATGTCTGACAGAAGGCTTTGCTTCAAAGGCTTGTTGCTGAATTCATTTACAGATTTATGCTACTCTCTTTATCATATTCTTTCGCTTGAGCTAAACGGAAACGTGAAGTGCCTGGAAAAGGTCACTCGAGATTTCCTACTCACTTTTCCTACACACATCTTTATTATGAATTGAGAGATGTGTGACTGCAATTCACGGTGGATAGAAAAAGTGAGTAGGAAATCTGGGCTTGTGGACTAGCGCCTGTTTGGGGTTTCATCCCTACAACACATTACATTTGGCGGGGATCCGAGCTCATACACGGCCTTTAACATGGTATTAAATGCAACTAACCTGCACTCAACCAAAATTACATTTTATATCACCCTGCTAGGGTGGACTTTTGTTTGAAGAGTAGGGTTTGGGGTGGGGATAGGTTTTGGGATTTTAGGATAAACCCAATTCTTCCTGACCCATACATTGCAATTACTAAAATACCCCTAATGCCTATAATATGTTGAAATTAATAATTCTTTGAATCAATAACTCGTGTTTTATCTACATATTTCAATCAAATAATTGATTTTTTTTATATATTTGTTCATATTATTATACTTATTTATTGCTTATATATGACAAGAAATAATTGAAAATTAAATGTAAATTATAAACCCAATTTGCCAACCTGACCCACTCATCCTCAAATGTGGAGAGGATAGGATCCGGGAAGATTTTTGTATTCCTGCATAAAAGAGATTTGGATTTTGAAAATCCAACCTACTACAAATTTTGAAAAATATAAGAGTTGAAGGATTTAGATAAACAATTTACAAAAACTCCCAAACCCATCCCGTTGCCATCCCTATATTGTCTTAACTCGTACGGTGTGGTGTGTGGTGTGTTTTGGGAACTAGACAATTAGTCATTTGTCATTCGTCTCCTTGCGTGGACAGCCTTAGATTAATTAGGCGTGATTGGTAGAATACATATAGTTTCATATTAAAGATTGTAAGGCTTTATTTCTAAACAGCATTATATAGCAATCTTTTTACATATTACAGAAAGTGGGGCCACAACACATAATTGCATGTAATCAAGGGTTCCAATTAAGCAATGTTTAATATCAATTCCCATCCTCCTACTGGAAGAAACCTCATCTTTGATTTGATGGTTTGATGGAGGAGGTTGTACAAGGGAATAAACAAGACGATGCATTTGGTAGGCCCATTCGGATGGGCCCAACGGACGCTCTTGAAGTTGACCTTGATCACATATTTATTTGGAAATGGATGCTCTGATAACGACAATCAATTTTCCAGCATCTTCAGCCCACGATCCCAGTGCTTTGGTCGATCCAAACAATTTCGAATGATATCTTCGGCCCACGGGCCCAATACTGCACATGCTATAATTCCCTTCATCTGCTTTTTTTTTTTCTTTTTTCTTTTGTGTGTTTATAAGGGAGATCATCAGCCCAACCAATTTACACAATTTGATCGTCCATATTGAATCAAATTATATATGGCCCACCATCTCTCAATTTTCTCACTTGTATTTATGTCTGGTGTGTACAGGGCTGCAAATTGGATCAGATTGGATTTAATAAGGCTCAGTTTGAAAGGAGTATAAATACAAATATATACATTGTAAATATATATAAAATAATACAAAATACAAGATTTTGCATCCTATCCTACATATTTGTATTTGCACTCCTTTCAAACTGAGCTTAACAGGCATATCAGGTCCGATCTGATAAGATTTGATAAGAAATCCAACCAATCCAAATCCAATAAGAACCCATTGAATTTTCAAGAATATGATCTAAATTCGAATTCAAATATTTTATTGGGTATCCAATTTGACTCTAATTCGATTTAAATTGTAATAAAAAACACGATAATATAATATAAACAATATATTATAATGTATATAATATATATAAATAATATATAATATTTCACAACTAATGAATTGAATCGGATCATAACAGATTAAATCAGGGTATATTCGAATTCAATTCATTAATCAAATGGATTAACTTTTCTAATCCCATCCAATTTGTTAGGATAAAGAAAGGTATCCAGATTCCCGTTCTTACCACATTGAATTCGGATTCGAATAATGAAACAAAATGATTGGTTCCACAGCCGAAGTTCAGCAAATTCTTTCTAGACTATTAAAGTGTGAAAGAATTTTTCTTTTTTCTCCTTGCTCCATATCTAAGCCTCCGAGCACCTACTGTTATACATGCATAGTTGGTGTCTTAAAGTCCGATTGGACCAATGTTGTAAGACTGGACCGGGCTAAAAAACAGAGTGCTCAATGGATCACAGTTTTATCACTTAATTGGGTGGTTAGTCCATTCAATTTGTAACATGTCCTAGAAATCTCTATCTTACAACATAAAACTATTATCAAAGTTTT
The DNA here is from genome assembly GCF_000365185.1 of Nelumbo nucifera. The sequence continues at coordinate 511,026 of NW_010729137.1, read as the reverse complement.
AAAAGGTCAAAAATGCTAAAATAAAAAGGTACTTGTGCAAAGGAGAAATCAAGTACTCCATTTGAAGTAGCGTTGGCCTACAACCGTGAAATCATGACCTTCCTTGCACTGCTGTAGCCCCACCATACGCCACTTTATTCAGTTTAAGATAGAGGGCTGTTGGGACTGTATCTTATTTTACAACTGCTAGATTAATTTTAATCTAATAGTTGGTATAATCTCTCTTTACATTAAAGAGGTTTTATATATAAAAAAATTTTTTTGTATGAAGGGTTAAGGTTTTTTGGGAAAAAAGAGAGAAAAAAATATAGAGTGCTCTTGGTGTGAGAGTGGATTTTTTTTTTTTTTTTGTCTTTGTTCTTCGGGTTGAGAGGAAAGGAAGAACGGGTGTACAAGGGCAAGGGTTGGTTTGAGCTGCAAACCGCAAGGTACTTGTATTGTTCTCATTTTTCTTTCATAGTGAAGAACAAATTTCGTTTCTCTTGTGGACGTAGGCGATAAGGCCGAACCACATAAATCTTTATGTCTTTGTGATGCTTGTCTTTATTTGTCTTTGCTTGAATTTTATCATTTTTGTTTCTATTAGATTTCTCGTTATTAATATTTCAAATACCTTTTTATTTTATACCGTGGATGATTGTTGTGAGGCCCCAACAGGAGCCACATCAATAGATCAATGATCGTAAGTCTCTGTTTTAACTCAGAGCTATTTCAACAGGAGTAGTTGCTTTTTTGAATTGCTTGTGCAATTGTCTCTATAGTATTTGAAAATTACAAGACTAGCATATATAAAACAAACATTCCAATTTAATTGATTCTAAGGCATTCAAAAGTTATAGGAATGCCACATATAAGATAAATTACAACAATGCCTCTATGATATTCGAAAATTACAACAATACCATATATAATTATTTATGATTATGCCTTCCTACAAAGTAAAATGTCATCTCTCTTCTCTCTCGCTTAATTCTCTCTCTCCTCCTATTCTTTATCTCAACTTTTATTTATTCATTTATTTATTTTTTATTATTATCTAAGCACTTATTTATTTAATAAAATTAAATAAATTATTTATAAATCAATAAAATAAAAGAGATTTGACATTGAGAGAAAGATTTTAATAGACATTTAATTATGTTATTAAATTATTTATTTATTTTATTTATTTTATTATTATTATCTAAGCATTTATTTAGTTAATAAAAGTAAATAAATTATTTATAAATCAGTAAAATAAAGGAGACTTGACATTGAGAGAAAGATTTTAATAAACAATTATTTATTTATTTTGCTAAATTATTTATTTATTTAGAAATAATTTACTAACAAATTATTCTCTCCCCTTGAGCCCAATAATTTAGGTAGGGTTGTCAATGGGTCGGGTTCAACCCCATGACCTGATGGATCCGAACCGATTGGGCCATTTCTAGTTCTTGGAACTAGAACCAACAGATCGATTCTAGGTCCTGATATAGGGTCCCAATTACTATCGTTTTGGAATATATATATACTATGCATATAATATATATAGAATATTTAATATATATTATACATAAATATTTATTTTTTATTTATTATAATCAGGTCTGTCGGGTCAGACCCGATTGTCTTCAAAACTGATCAATTTAGTTCCAGTCCAAAAATTACAAACCCTATCGGATCTAGGTCCATATTCGGGTCCTCAACATTTCATGTTGGGTCGGTTCTGGTTTCAACTGGTTTCGACCTAGACTCGACCCGTTGACAATCCTATATTTAGGGCTATCAATAGGTAGGTTTGAGCCCAATATTTATGAGGGGGGCCAAAATGTAAGTGGAATGGGAGGCCATGGCTTCCTAGGTCTCCTTGGCTCTACCCTTGGAGTTGGGATTAAACCTATTCACAAGTCATGTCAAGATGTGACATTTTCCTTTATAAAAATTGAACATATTCAAGTCCAAGTTTGAGCATGATTGGACCATCGGGCCTAAATCTTGAGCCCAAGCCCGACCCCACATATAAAGCTCGAAACTCAACCAAGAAATTGAGAAAAAGATTTGTATTCTTTATTTAACAACAAAATTGATTTATTTATTTTAGATTGACTTCAAAAGTAAAAATTTTAATTATTTATTTGTTGTTTTATTTTATTAAATTAAATATATTATTATCCATAATTTTTATTTAATTCAACATACACCCAATTTTTAGGGTTGTCAATGGGTCGGGTTTGGTTCTAGATAACTTGGACCAATCATGTCCCAATAATAAATGAATAGTTACTTATTTATTTTTTTACAATAAATAATTGATTTATTTATTTTACAAAATTAAGTAAATTATTATCCATAGGTTTCTATTTATTTAATTTACTAAATCATTCAATTAGTTAATAATTTATTTTACTAACAAATTATTTCTCTTTCTCCCTGAGCCTAATAATTTAGGGCTATCAATAGGTTAGATCTGTGTTGGGCAAGGGCAGAATTTTTTATGAGGGGGGCTAAAATCTAAGTGGATTGGGGGGG
>NW_010729137.1:477858-508475 GCF_000365185.1 Nelumbo nucifera | reverse complement strand
GCAACCATTACGGTTGGGAGTGGGGGATCGGGAAAATATACATGAAGAGTGGGGATTTGTTGGGTCATAGGGGGCCATGGCTCCTTGAGGTCCCCATATCTCCACCCCGAGGTTGGGATTAAACCTATTCATAGGCCATGCTAGGCTTTTCCTTTATATCAATGGAACATATTCAGGCCCAAGCCTGAGCATGACCAGACATCGGGCCTAGATCTTGAGCCCAAGCTCTAGCCCCATATAAAGCCCAAAGCCCAGCAAGAAAATTGAGAAAAAATATTCGTATTCTTTATTTAACAACAAAATTGATTTATTTATATTAAATTGACTTAAAAACTAAAAATTTTATTTATTTATCTATTATTTTATTTTATTAAATTAAATGTATTATTATCCATAAATTTATACTTATTTTAAGTAAATCCCTTTTCCTAAAAAATATTAATTAAAAAGTTTATCTTTTGCAATTTCATTTTTTCTGTACAATAATTTAACTTTTCCACTAGTGTGTGGATTACAAAACCATGGACACCAAACTTCAAACAAAAAATTCCAAGGATAAAAGATTAAATTCCCCAAAGGTTTCTGATAATCATAAAAACATCACCTAAGGTTTCATTTTAACAAAAACCTCCCTTCTAGTTTTGAAAAACCTGCAATTACTTTCCCTTTCATCATATATTGTCGCATATGGGAAACATTAATTTTCTATAAATACCCATTTTACCTGTATGCCTATCAATTCATATAAATATTTATTAAAATTAAATACTCTAAAAGAATTTTGAACTTTTAACTAAAAAGGTTTCATAGGTCAAATTAAAAAGAATAAAGTAATTTTATTTTGTCAATTCATCAAGCAGAGTGAAATCTTGAAGAGAAAATCTGACACTTTGTATATACAAAGATGTCTTTAATGACAAGGGCAATTTCATAAATTTCAAGTCACTATTACTGAGACAATGAATGAAAGAGTGAATTCTGGAAGGGCAAATCTGACACTTTGTATATACAAAGATGTCTTTGATGAGAAGGGCAATTTAATAAATTTCAAGTTACTATTACTGAGACAATGAATGAAAGGAGGTAATTACAATTTTTTAATATTACAAGGAACGTTTTTTGTTAAAGTGAAATTTATGAAGATGCACATATTTCCTTCTTGAGAAAATTTATATAAAAAAGTTGTATTCAAAAAAGACTATTTTCTTGGTTAGCTGCACTTGGATTTTCAACCCACAAGAACTTTATCTACAAGGGGTGTCAATTATGAGCCCATTACAAATCAACTAGGTTCAATCCAATCCAATGAATACTTTGGATTATTTTAGACTTGGTCCAATTCAATGTTACTGACCATTCAATCTGTTCAAATTGGTTTTAATTTAGATTTTTTCCAATTTAAACCTGGTCCATTGGCACTTGTTTTCTTATCTTTTGTCAATGGATCAGATATTGGTTCAATCTGACCCAATCCAACATAAATCCATTATAGCTTGATCAGTCCAATCTAATCCAGTAAATACTTTGGACCATTAAGTTTGCATTGGTCCAATTCATTATTTCTTATTGGTTTGTCCAATCTGTCCAAATTGATTTTGATTTGGATGTTATCCAACCCAAAACTGGTCCATTGATACTCCTATCCACACTTACTTACAAGGCACTACGTCCTTGCATTAAAAACATCTCTCGTATTTATATGTTATCATTCATGGACGATGTTTCGATGTATGTCTGTTGTGTTGTATCTTGCCAATAGGTGTGGGTAGGAGATCTGGTTGATATAAAACCATGAATTTCTAGTTCTAGGACCAGCAATGATATACAAATGACATACAAAAAGCTGGCTATATTTGTGGACTAGATGATGGGAAAATCTATCATGCTGGAAAGACATGATAAAAAGGCTTTGACCACTTATTGACTCCTATTTTTATGATGCCAGTTGATTGGTTGTAATTTTTCCGAGTATCACGTCTCTCCAAAATCATAGTAGAACCCACATATATGAATACAAGGAAAGCAAAACCAACCATGTTGTGGAACACCCCCACAATCATTCGTGTGGAAGTGTCTTGGAGTTTGTCTTGATAAGTTTAAAACTTTAGGGGATTTTTAGTAATTAAATATCAATTCTAGATTAGGGATGCAAACAAATCATATCATATTTGAATCTGAGTATATCTGAATCATATCATATTTGAATCTGGGTATATCTGAATCCAATCCGATACTATAAAATGTAGATCCAATTCGAAGATCTGACCAGATCTCATAAATTAAAGATGCAAATGGACTGGATTGGATTCAAATCGAGGTATATTTGAATCTAGTCCAATAATATAAATTTGACATCCGATCCAATTGGATCTCATAAACAATGATTCGAATTCGAATCCTTTAAGAATGTCAGGTATTCAAACCTGATCCGATTTTATTTCAATTCTAAAACATTTAGTAAATTATTAAAAGAAAAAACATAATAGTTTATATAAAAAATACAAGTATTTTATCAACTATTTTCATCATACATATTAATATATACATGTATTTTTTTATAGAAAAAATGTAAAAATGTAGTATCCAAATTCAATCGGATTGGATAGGGTTGACTATTTATTTGATCCAATTTAATTTAAAAAAAAATAATATATTATTAAAAGAAAAAGAAAATATAATAGTTCAAATAAAAAACAAAAAATATACGTATTTTTAAACTATTTTCATTATATATGTACATATTTTTATAAAAAATAAATAATATAAAAAATTACAAAAATACTATATAAATAACACATATCTATACTATATAAAGTGTGGATGTAGTGCGAAACTTTTTTTGGACTAAAATTACCCTCTATTGCTTTGTTTGAGAAAGGGTATAAAAGTTATTTTATTATAGCCTTAATGCCAGCTTTTATGGCTACTAAAATGCCCACATTTATGTATTTAATTCATCTCTAATTGTATGGTTGAAAATGTAACTTCAATTATTACTTTCCACCTTATTTAATCCCCTCTCATTAAGTCTTATACTTAAGCTACTAAATCTTATTTTCTCATATTAAATCCTATATTTAAATTATCTTTCACTAATAAATTCTACTAATTAGATATATGTCAATATTTTTAACAATATAATCCCATATATTTTAAAATTGACTCTAAAACAAAATCATTCTTTATCAAAGTGGTGGTTAAGCAATTCAAACATTCGAATCAAATTGATCAATAGTTAGATAATAAATTTTTTTAAAAGAATCGGACTATGATATGGAAAACTATATCATATCTAAAACGTGTACTACTGCCACGTATATAGAAGTTAGCGAATGTATTTAAGTAACCCGTAACTATTTTTTTGTATGTTAATTAAAATTTAAAAAATCCAAAAACACTCTCTTTAACCTATCCGTTAGCCGACTCCTCCGTTACCCATTCTTATCTTCTTCCAGTTTCCTCTTCTAGTCGAAGTTCTCCCTCTCTTACTCATGTTGAAATTGTACAGCATTCAAGAGGTGCATTGGATCTTGGTAAGTTTCTGCTTCTTAGAAGTAAAACTTGATACCTTAAACCGAGTTTCCAATATTTCTCCTGTTTCATGAACAGTCTACATTCTATTGGTTTCCTTGCACCATTGGATGGAACCTTGTTGGTACATCCTAAGCAGTCTGCGTAATTAGCTTATTCATTCAATTACTTTTTGTTGTTACAACTATTGTGAAGGCAGTGTAAGACATACTCCTTGACGCAGGTGCTATGATCATACGAGCAAAAATGTATCAAGAATACATGAATCAGATACCAAGTTCCTTCTCAACGTGCATCAGTTATTCCATTCACCTCATGGCAGGGCCTAGGCAAATCCATCAAACAGTCATATGGAAAGCCTCTACATTATCTGACCAATATTCTCCTAAAACAGTGAGACCAATCAAGGATTGGTGCTGAAGATGGACATCGCCCACTGGATACCATAATCCATCCTTGTAAAGATGAAGCCACCATCTGGCTCATGGAAGAAATTCACAAGCTTACCTCTTCTCATCATCACATAGCTAAACTCTGGCTTTTGGATCCCATGCAAAATGCTTTTGTTGATCCCATTTTCCCACAGATATAAATCCCATTGTACAAAACCATTGTTTCTGAACCCGAGCTTAGTCCGCTTGGGCATTCAGTATCATTTCTAGACATTGATGTACATCTAATATAATGTGAATTCAAGAAGGAATGATGTTTCCTATTGTTGCTTTTTTATAGTTCTGTTTTTCAGGTTGTTACAACACTTTTTTGAACATCAACTCTTTTGTTATTATTTTTTTAGTTAAAAATGTTTGGATGTTATCTATCAAAAGTAGGAAGAAATTTTGTCCAAAACAAAAGAAGAAATGTTATTTTTTCTCATTTTTAATGTTCATATGATGTCGATTATCATGTGGAAAAGATAAGTTCATCTGCTAAGCAAGGAAGTAGAAAGGAAAGGGTTTTTGGGGTCCCTCATGCCTTGACAAAAAGACATGCACATGCTGTAGCGTGCAAGCTCAAGGATGAAAGCCATGTGCCTGATGGTCTATCTAATGCTTTGCTCGATGTTGATGAGTAAGGTCTAGAAACCCAAGCTAGCACATTATTCCATTGACTGAATTAGCATTTGAGGAACCTATGAGGCTAATATCTATCAATGTGCATGTCTGATGTGGAGAACTTTGTTTATACGAGTCATTTAGGGGGTGCGATCCATCATTCCATCATCGGACACCGAAGGTAAGTCAATGAGCCATGGAATCATCCAGCCTCCATTCATAATCCGAGACCGGAAGAAATTAGTTTACCACACATAGATGTTAAATGATAGAACTACCTTCTCTTGTCATGTCAAAAATAGACAACCCAATTACCCCATCATCCCCAACGTAAGAAGGGGGAAAGAGAATGGTTGCCCACACTATATAATAAATCTCTTGAATAAGTTATTTCCTGAGTCCTGACCACAAAAAGCTTTTTAAAAGAAGGTAAAAGGCTAAAGATCTATATATACTTTTAGTCTTACATAGGAAAAAGCAGAGACCAGGAAAATTTTTTGTAAAATTCCAACCTCACAGTTAATCAAGAGTCTGATAACTTATTACAAGCAACCAAAAAAAGCGACAAGGAAAACTTCAAATTCTAGCCCTTTTCTGTTTCTTATTTACATCTCAAGATAGGACTCTAAGCCGGTGAATTGTTACTACTGTAGCGATGGTAAGACAAAAGACTACTTGGATAATGCTCCAGATATGGATGGGGGCTGTCCTGCAGCAGCCTCCTATGAGGGAATCCCAGACCTCACGCCATTTACTTACATATGAAATAAAATCTTCATCTGACACTCCAGTAGATTCCTTTATGAAAAAAGAGCAACGACAAGGCAAATAAGATGTGATTAATTACATCAACCAGCATCTTAACCTGTTTGTCACAATATGATCAGGACTAGTAATTAACATGTTTATTTCGTTTCACATTTTCAGAACTAGATGATAATGCATGAAGGCAGCATAGGGTAGAAGGGGTTATATAGCATTAAAAGAGAGATTTTTGTCAAAGCACTTAATGAATGAAGCACCAAAATTTCCTCTCTTTCATAATACACAAAAGGATATGACCAAGTATGCGTAGCAGGACCCCAACTTGAAAAGCTTATTGCCCAAAACTGCTGATAGTGATTGTAGATCAGATTGTCTGGATTTTGAGCTCAACCTCACACCAATAGGAGGGTAGGTACCCAGGTTGGACATTTGGCAAGAAGGTTCAATTTCTTGCCTACACAGAGAAATGGTTTTTCTTTTTTAGTGAGTGAATTTTACACATCAAAACCCAGGTGGCCCTTGTGTAAAACTACAAAAAGAAGTAGATGCATGATTAGTACTATCCATCAAATTAATGGACAACATACATTAAAAGATACAAAGGCTGCAACTTAATTGTCCAATTATATGGCAGTTTTACATAATAAGAAAAAACAAATTGTGAACTTAGGGAATGGGGAGCACAATTCATGTCCTATTCAAAGAACATCAATGGTCCCCCCAAGCCAATATCYTKAGTGTTGCAAATCAAAAATATTGTAACTTGTAAGAATTTAATAGAAAAGATTAAGAGGAAACTTACTACCCACTCCTTGTGATCAGGGTCATAAGTGATAAGTCTCACCACTGTTTGGATAAATAAGTATCGGTTTAGATGTCACCTGTGGGGTTAGCCGGTCAAACAAGGAGAGTTTATTCTTTCTGTTAAAGGAAAATGCATGTTTTATTAAAAGAGATAAGGGTAATACAAAGAAGAGGTGATAAGGTGTGTCACCCCCAACACAACACACATAATGAAACAAACAAGTATTCAACAGTGTTATCTGGTGAAAAATAACAGAGCTCTGGTCTTTTTTGGGAAAAATATATGCATTGTTCAATGGATTCACATAGAGGAAGAGGATTATATATACTTTACCAACTAATAAAACAAGATCATGAATAAACCTTGGAGGAATGCAGTTAATTACAACAGCAACAGCCTTCTTACATGAATCAGCAACAGATCGATGCACATTCAAGAAAAGAATCTCCACCAACTACATTGACACCATCCTTAGAGTTGAATGAAAACCATGCTGGAATATTTACGTCATCTCCCTCGAGAAGTTCAGCATAGCCCTGCATGACCACCAACCAAACCAAGAGATAAAGTCAATACCAAACTGAAAAGTTCAAACCAAGTAATACAATGGGAATATCATTTTTGATACAGAACTCACCTAATTAGCTCTCAAAGTCTTCAAATAACTATTCAGGCTTTTCACAATGCTTTGCCAGTGAGCAATTGAAGCCTGCTGAGCAATTGCATTTGCCTAAAATGTGGAATTGAAATAGGAACAACTGCCATGAAATTAAAGTGAACGATTGAGGCAGTTGCTTTTGAAATGAGAGAATGGTGCAGCCATGCAAGGCATGGGGGTTGGAATTTGGAGAGAAAGAGAGAAGGGGGAGGGTGACTGTGAAGACTTTAACATCTTTCTTATCTTGAAATGGATTTCTGTTTTGAAATGTGATTTAAATTCTTGGTTTTAAAACCGGTTACCTGAGATAACCCTTATTAACCCTTTCCATAGCATAGATTTTCCCTTTTTAAAATAGAAATAAATATAGAAAATTACAAAAAATATAGAAAAAAATAGACACATTTATGATATTTTTATTAAGTGTAGTAAATAAGAATTACTTTTTATTGATAATGAAAATGAAATGCACAATTTAGAATCAACCAAAAATGAAATATAAAAATTAATAATAAATAATTCAACTTTTGGGTTAAATGTGTTAACCTTTAATGTCATAAATGCATAATAAAGGTTAATAAAATACAAAAATATAAAAAATGAAAAGATACATAAATTTTTGCAAAAAAAAAAAAACATTCAAACACATGTATAATATCATATATTTATTGTATTGAACAAAAAGTAAATGTAACATATCAAAATTATTTTTACACACAAAAATACAAAAAAAAAATGAATACATCTATAATTTTGTATTTACACTACTATATATTAAAAATATGAATAAGATTGTAGAACTTTCTTTTGACTAAAATACTCATTTTTGAATTTAATCCCTATTTAATTGTAAGGTAATTGTATATTGATTGCTACTTTTTACTTCATTCAGTTTCCTCTATTTAAATCTTACATTTATTTTGATAAATAAAAAAAAGATAAAACATTACAAAAAGAAGGGTCTAGCCAAACAGGTAGGCCTATTAATGATACTTGAAATTTCACAACCTAATTGGATTATCACATATTTGGATGAGGTGTTTATATAATCAAATTTAGATTTTACAATCTACATATGATTAATAATAATAAAAAATATAAAATATAAAAACAAAAAATAAAAAATACATGTTTATAAAAAATTTTGATATATTTTATAATTATTATCATTATTTAGAATTGTCATGTGCAAAGTACATACACACTTACTAATAAATATATAAAAGGATGATTTAAGTTTAATCTGATTTTTAATTGAATCATATTATTCATACAAAAATCCAAAATAAAAATATTCAAATCCAACAAAATAAAATCAGAATTCGGATCGAATCATATGATCCTATAAATTTACAATTCTATTCGGGACACTCGTCATTATCGTCAAAATCAATGCCTGATGGGTATTCGTTAGATTAACATCTGACCCCACAGAACACGCCCTAAAATCGTCCGACATGGCGTGTATTGAGAACATCTTCCGTACTTATTATTGGAAAGATGGTAGATATTTCTAATGCACTGTTGAGATATGCTGTGGAACGATTTTGGGGCGCATTCTGTAGGGGCAGATGTGAATTCCTTCGTTGTTGAGTTGAAAAGCAGAAGAAACGATAAGCTCTGAGCCACAAAATCCTCCCTTCCAATTTCTTTCTGCATGCCAAATGTCTCCGGTCTCCCGGAGAATCCGTTGCTTAACGTCGTTAACGGCCGTTAACTACTTTTCTTCCTGTTATATTTGAAGCGGGAAAAGGCGAGGAACACTATTTCGCCGTCCGCTGACTCCGATCCACATCCGAAATCTGACCCCATTAACTAACTGGAGGCAATCCGGTCAACTAGAGGATCCTCCACTAACGAACTGACACGTTTCGTTACGTAATCAAACCTTCGGCAGCAACGAGAGCCAGCGGAGAACCTGGTATCCCCGGTCGCCAATCATATAAAAGAAAGTCGGCTTTTTTCATTTTTGGTATTTTCTCTCTAATCCTCCATTTTTCCTCTCTAAAGCTTCGATTTCTGCGTTTCTCTCCCTCCCCCCCCCTCTCTTCCTCTCTTCGAAATTTATGCAGGGATCCCCATTTAGGTTAGGGTTTCTTATGCTCCTGGCAGGGATAAAAAGGGTCAAGTACGTATAATTTCTGTCGCGCTGATCTGTGGATATTTAATATTTTTCTGCCTTCCCGTGGTCTGTAGCTTTATGCAGGGATCCCCATTTATTGGTTACCTAGGCTTCTCTGCCTTTCTGCTTCGGATTATGTCGTTTTATATCCGCGAATTCTCGCTTCTCACAGGAGGTTTGGTGAATTTTGTGAATTATGACCTGAATTTGGTTGAAGCTTGGACGGGGATGACCATTTAGGCTTTTATGTGGGGAGTTCGAAACTTTCTTTTGGTTTTCTTATCATTTGGAGGCTGTCTGATGGAGCGGGAGTGGAACGGAAGGAAGGATATGGTATTTACGAAATGCGATCTATGTTTATATTCTGGATTTCATGAGTTTCGGATGTCTGGAATTGCCAAGGCATTTGAACAAATTTGAAATTGTTTCATAAAGAATTCGGGAGAGTATCGAAGAACCAATTTTGAGTCAACGGTTTCCTGGTTTCATTTTTCAGAATACACATTTTTTTAATGATTATTAGGTCTCCAAAAGAACTGCATTTCAAAAAGATTGAGATTAAGAGAATTGAACCTTTGTCTGGGGTGTTTATCTTCTTCATTCGAATTATGGTAGAATTAGGTCTTCCAGGATTTTGAGGGGCATAACTGAAGAGACAGTAGAGATTATAAGATTCAGCAATAAGGTATTTGGGTTTGGGTTTTGCTTTAAAGAAGTAAATTTATGTTAAGGAAGGGAACATGGCTGCAGGGACTGATTTGTCACCTCCATTCACAGTATTAAAGGGCGGGTACAGTAAGGACAATGCATCTTCCTTGGAAGATAAGAATTCCGAAGCAATGAAGAGCCCGAAACAGACGAATATCGGGAAACCTCCACGGAACCTTTCTCTTATGCGACATTGCATTAGTTCCGCTCGGTTGGCTCCTAACGCTGAAGTGAGTTATCACGCTTTTAACATTTTATATTATGTCATTTATTCATTACTTTGAGCCCAAACTTGCATTCATTTATTTTCTTACCTTTCTTCTGTAATGCTCATGTTTTATCTATTTCTTCAACATAATCTCCTTCTCGCCCCTCTGTCCAGGAATTGGATACTGGAGCTTTTGGCGTAAAGTCACCATCAACTGGAAAATCTGGCTTTTTACCTTTCTTTCGTTCAGGAAGCTGTTCTGAGATTGGACCAAAACAATACATGGAAGATGAACACCTCTGTATAGATAATCTCCTCGAACATCTTGACACAAATGTCGACTTCCCTTCTCCAGGGGCTTTCTATGGGGTACGTAAGTTACAGCTAAGGTTTGATGGCTAAATTGAATTATGTTTATCCTCATCTACTAACTAGTAATCTTCTAATGTTCAATTTAATCATGATTTTTATATATGAAGACCATTATATTTTGGTACCATCCAGTCTCCACTTAAACTGTCAGAATACTCTGAGACCCGTAACCACCTAATAATCCAATCACAGTCCTGTTAGACCGTTTGGCATAAATGCATAAACTCTATCAGTTGTAGATGGGTGCATCATTAGATGGTTAAAACCCCCTAACAATTTTATCTGGGCAATGTACAATCTAAGAAGTGTCCAATCCCAACTGGCTGAGAATGAGTATGTGCTGGTGATCTTGCATTCTTTTCTGTCATAGCATTCTTTCTTTTCATGACTGAGGTTCAGTGTTTTTTCCCAGGTATTTGATGGCCATGGCGGTTCAGATGCTGCATCATTTGTCAGAAAGAACCTTCTTAAGTTTATAGTTGAGGACTCACATTTCCCTACTTGTGTGAAAAAGGCTCTTAAGAGTGCATTTGTAAGAGTTGATCATGCATTTGCAGATGCCCATTCTCTTGACGAAACATCTGGCACCACAGCTCTAACTGCTCTTATTTTGGGAAGGTGAGGGACACAAATACTTTTTTATTTTTTCTTCTTTTTTTTATTGCATAAGCTTGGACTTTTAAGGGCATTTGGATTTCTTCAAATTGATGAAAATTAGTGCATTCTGCTTGTTCTGGTGGTGAAATCTTGCCTGATGATGTAGTTTTGTTTCCATAATTTGTCACAAAAGAAAAATAAATTAATTAATAAACCTTGGGCTGACAAGCATGACAATGCTGGTTTAAGTCTGAGAGTGGACACTCTGCTAAAAATGGAGGTTAGGTCTGTATCCACTATTCAACCCGTCCCTCCCAAGACCTGGATGGCAGGGGCCAGCATTGGGTAATGGCCCCGTTTGCTACACTATATAGTGGTTGAGGCCATGGATGAACATGGATGCTTCTGTGGCTTTTGGTGAGAACAATTCTAATGAAGGGGATTTCAAATATTATTGTGAAAAGCACTACTTTTATTATCCAGGGTTCTGTTGTCCGTGATCTGGTCAGTATGTATATAACCATCTATCCTCCCGATGTTGGATTATGGAGCACCTTTAGCATGACCTTAGTTGCAACTTTTCTAGTGCTGTCCCTAGCACTTAGGGTTCACCATGACTTTCATCTCCTGGAGTATCTTCACAAATCACAAGCATTGGCAGATTATAAGAAACTACCACCCTCTACTAGATAGAATACTTCCATGCCAGAAATATCTTCATTGGTTGATGTAACCATCCAACTTAGACTCTTCACCATAGAACATAGACTGAATCAACGGGATCATCTGGTCAGATTGTTAATTTTGGCCCTTATTGCCTGCTGACAAAGTTAATTGGGCATATACCACCATACGTTTTTATTGTATTCCTTTATATTTTTCCCTTAATGGTAGACATCATGTAATCATCATCCCCATTCTTCATCTTCTTTTTTGGGTGGAAGCATGAAATGGTTTGGCATTTTTTTTCAGTCAATGTTTGATATTTTGTTTGCTTCTGCCATATTTCTGAGATGCAGGACCATGCTAATTGCCAATGCTGGGGATTGCCGGGCTGTGTTGGGAAAACGAGGAAGAGCAATTGAACTGTCCAATGACCACAAACCCAACTGCACCTCTGAAAGACTGAGAATTGAGAAACTGGGAGGAATCATTTATGATGGCTATCTTAATGGCCAACTATCAGTGGCACGGGCCCTTGGAGATTGGCACATGAAGGGACCAAAAGGCTCTGCCTGCCCGTTAAGTGCAGAGCCAGAGTTGAAAGAGACGGTGCTGAGCGAGGAAGATGAATTTTTGATAATGGGGTGTGATGGGCTGTGGGATGTGATGAGCAGCCAGTGTGCAGTGACAATGGTGAGGAAAGAGCTGATGGTGCACAATGATCCTGAAAGATGCTCAAGGGAGTTGGTTAGAGAGGCGCTCAAGCGCAACACATGTGATAACCTGACAGTTGTTGTAGTGTGTTTCTCCCCTGATCCACCACCTCGAATAGAGATTTCCAAAACTCGAGTGCGGAGGAGTATATCAGATGAAGGGTTGTTTCTTCTGAAGGGGTTCTTGGATAGCAATGTATGAAAATGGTGGTGACGATGACGAGTAGCGGCCTGTATAAAAGAAATTGGAGGTTACATGAACATGGTAGTGAATTTTTGCCAAGCTGCTGTTGCCCTTGGCCATGACCAAATTTCAGTCTCATTCAGGGAATAATAACAGGAAAAAAAAAAAGAAAATTGGAGTATGCCACTTTTGTACATCCAAGATTGAATTTCTGTATCAATTGAAAACATCAATTGCTCTAGTGTGTGTGTGCAGTTTAGACCATAGAGCGTTCACAGTATTTATTTACATAACGTAAATATATTAGGATCTTTTTGAGTATAAGTCATGGTTTTGAAAGCCGGATCGGACTGGATGGTTGGACCGGTTGACCCATTTACCAGTCAAGTAACTGGTTCTATTTCACCCTAAAACTGTTTTTTTTTTGCCAAAAACTGTTGATTTGGTCAGTAACCCGTTGACCCATGCAGCCGAACTGAACAATGATTTTTTATCATTTTTTATTTTATTTATTTTTTAAGTCAGAACAGGCTGTCCAGGCTGTCCATTCAAACTGGGCGGTCAGACCATTCAATCCCACATTGAGAACATCTCCCTTCGACATTTTCAATGGAGCCAAGTCCATTCAAGTCCGACTTGAGCATTAATTTTATCAATTGAAATCCAAGTTGCACCTCTAGTGATAGCAGTCAATTTATTTATTTATTTTGTTTATAAATTCATCAAAATTTTAATTTTTATTTATAAGTTAATACATTTATTAAGTACATTATTTTTAGTGGAGTTTTAAATTAATCAAAAATGATTTTAAAACTATTAAGTTATTATTAAGTTTTACTAATTTCCTATTAATGTTTGTGAAAATTTGTTATTTTTAAATGAAACTTATATGGATTTTAATTTTTATTCCGCGGTGAAAAATAATGTTTTTCACCGTCGTCACTACATCCATAAGGAACATCCATAGTCACCGCTGTTAGTAATGTGGATCTCGGAGGTTTGTTTGAGAATTCCACAACCGTGTTCAGCGAATCCCTTTTAACAGGGCTCAGTCCATTCCCTCCTTTGTTCGGAAACCAAAAACGATGAACCACAAATAGAAAAGCATTGATCGGAACTGTTTAGGGGTCCAGTTTCTGGGTCAAACGGTCTGATGGTTCAAACCGAATGGATGGTTTATTCTAATAAAAAAATTAAAAAAATAAAAAACAATTAAAAACTGATAAACGATGCAAATAATTCATTTGACTGTCCGGATCAATGGTTTGCTAACCAAATCAACGGTTTTTTGTCAAAATATCAATTCTGGGGTAAATAGAAGACCAGTTACCAGTTTTTCTAATCTAACCGTCCGATCCGGTCCAGTTTTGAAAACCATGCTTGCAGAATGTCCTTACTCTCACTTTTCAACATCACCAAAGCTCCTGAAACATCCGAATTAATGTCAATCACCCAGTCCAAGAATTCGAATAATTATTGTTTATGGGTTGCTCCCCACCAATTCTTCTTGAACTCTGCATCATAAACTTTAGCCTAATCCCAACACCGCTAGTTAAATCCATCTTTCTGCAACCTCTACTTCAAACCATTAGAAAATTAAAAACCCTTGAATATAGAAGAGCTGCAGCTTATTTTCACTCTAAGGTTATGAGAGATTGTTTTCATGGAAAGCATTGATAATAAAAGATGCATTACTGTAGCGATAATGATAAAATCAAAAGTGCTTCCATTAAAAGGGGTTGAAGAGATGGGAGATTAAAATATGAAATCTTTGACAAAGTATGCAATGAATCTCATAGGTTCAGTTTGAAAGGAGTATAAATGCAAATTTGTAGAGTACAAAATCTTATATTTTTTATTATTTTGCATGTATTTGTACTGTACATATTTGTATTTGTAGTACTCTTTCCAAACTGAGCCATAGGAAAAAAAAAACTTAATAGGTTGAGAGAATGGGACAAAGCCCTTGTTTTTGTATATAAAATGAAGATTCAAAAACTGAATAGAAAGGAGGAAGAAAAAAAACCCTTGGTGATGGTATTTTGATGTCCAAAAGGAAGGTTTGAAACAATTATAGAATTGAGAAAGCGATAGGAGGAATAGAGGTTTCCATAATGAAGGGATGTTTTCTCGGATAGTTTCCATCCCAATCAATTCAGAAACATTAAGTTGTTTTGGATAGTTTCCATCTCTATCACGTTTGTGGAATCATAGTAGAACCAAGATTGAATTGGGGTTATAATCGCAAAGAGGTCCTATTGAGGTGGCAACAACTCTAGAGGCTTGGAAAGGGAGTAATAAAGACCCTCTAGGGGGATGTTTGGAACCGTGGCCGTTTTTCAGAAAAAAACGATGCCATATTGGATCCACATAGGTGTTTTAACAGACGGCCATGCATTTCATTGTTTGGTTCAGCCAATTATTAAAACATCAGGACCCCATCGATGCATGAAACACCAAATTTGGCATTTCATGCATCGGTGAGCCATTTCCCCCAACAGTTGACTGATGTGTATCCTATGTGGTGCTTACCTGTTAGCACATACATGAAAAACGGTGATGAAAATCACCTTACCAAATAGCATACTGTTACTCATTGCCTACATGGTAGAAATGTTTTTTATTCTTTTTTTTTTTGTGAAAAACAGGTCTTGAAAGCATGGGTGTTTTTTCTTGAAAATCGGTCCCAAGCACCCATGCTTCCAAACACCATGTAAAGTTGCAAGATTGGGGTAAAAGAGCAAGGAGAGATCATTTGGCGTGACTACCTTTGTTTTAATATATGCTAATAGATGGAAGAAAAAAATTAAAGGAATTTTTAAATAATAACCCTAAAAAAATTGTAATGACTTGTGAGGTAAAATGAATTAAAGTTATATGATGGTATGATACCGCACAAAAGGGTGTTGATCCCTGTGATTCTTCCACAAGTCGAAACCCACTTGTAATTAGCTCAATGGTATAGCCGTATAGGCAGTTTTTAAAAATATAGTGTTGCATTCTCATTTTTTCTTTTTTTCTTTTTATGAGTTCAACTATGATACAAAAAAGACATAATACTGAAAAAATTTACGGCCAATCAATTATATCCCAAAAGAGGTGATTAATCATCAGATGGTATTTATCAAAATTGACGAAGATGCTTTATTGGTCAAAACTCTCGCGATATCATAAATTTAACGTACAAATATAAGCTTGGGTTATTTGCATGGAAACACAGAGAAACGGGTAGATTTATGCAATGAGAAGAACGTAGGTGATCATCTATTCCGTGTTAGATTAAAAAAAGCTAAAAAATAAAGTTTATTCCTACCATATGCCATAGCACGTTTTTTTTTGTCTTGTACTCTTGTTTTGTCGTCTGTATAATAAAACCCCTTTTACAGTAAAAGCAAGCCAAAGATAATGGACGATAGCAAATTTAATGCTCGAGTGTGAATTATATAATGGTAACAGTGTTGCTTTGAATTTATATTGGATTTATAACCTAACGTGATACCTTCGAACCTCCAGCACTAGTGGTCTAGTGGTAGAATAGTACCCTGCCACGGTACAGACCCGGGTTCGATTCCCGGCTGGTGCAATGTTCTTAAACTATTTTGGGTTGTCTGTCTTTCATAATTCTCTTTTTGGTAAGATGTCTTTCATAATTCATAGTACGATTCCTTTTATGCCCGACCTGGTGGTGATTAGGGTCACCACCATTTCAGACTTTCAGTTGTGTTGTCGTAGATTACTAGATTTATCCATAATTTCTGGGCATCACGTAGGGGTGCAGGTTGGCGTTAATTTTACACTGCTTTGGGTTCGGGCTTCAGGTTGGGCCATTCAAAATTTGACAAGATCCCAACCCTAACCCGCCCAAGCTACACCCTTAGCTTCGAGCATCATTCTTCTTCCATTATGGGGAGTGGAGATTAGGCTTAAAGCAAATGTAGCTACAGTGCTACACCACACTTGATGCCCTGTTTGAGAGGGTTTCCCGCAGAAGCTTCTAGCATTGTAAGGTAGACCCCACGCAGAAAGTCATGAAATTTTATTCGGTGAAAAACCCCAGAAACATAAGTAAATAAACATAATGCATATCAAAGGAAAAAATAGAAGTAAATAAACGCGCCTCCCAAGCCAGGTGATGCATTGCTGAGTTAGTGAATTATGCCTCACAGTCACAGGTGATAAATTATAGTCAAACTTGGTAGAATGAAAAAATGGAGACGAAACTCTAAACACGCTTAGATGTTACTGCTGAAGGAACTTCACTTTCTGACGAAAAGTGCTCTGTAAAGCTGAGATATGGCTCACAGTGGATCCTTGAGGATTTAAAATAGGTGAGAGAGAGATTCAACTGGAGCATAATAATGAGAATGCAAATAGTGAATTCCCCAGAATATACAAAACCAAGAAACAAGGTATAGAACTTACATGCTACTCTTCGGGGGTGGGGGACTTTGGCATTAGAAGCATATTAGTTAATTCATCAAATGGAAGGGAAAAACGAGAATACAAAGCATAAAAAAGGTATATACACACTGAGAAATAATTAATAATACTATAAATACTGAATGAATAAAGAATTAACACATGGAAGACACGAGTCTGGCTAATTGGCTTGTCTGGAAACAAGTCCAAGAACCTTGGGCCTCGCTCCAATTTGGCAACTGATATTTTGGACGTCAAGATCCCTTGTCTTTAACCTTACACCCCAAGATCTTATTCCTCTTCAGTTTTTAGCTGATGAGCTCAACTACGCCATGCAGAAGACAACTCCAAATCGGCATCTTCTTCCCACCATGTTGAAGCCTGTAATATCAGATTACATGGTAAAACTAGGTGGATTTTCAAGCAACTGTGACATGTATTTAAAATTTGAAACTTTATACATTGTATATGCTCCAAAATGAAATACAAGTTCCCGAAGAGTGACCAATTGGTTAACCAATATAAGAAATGACATATCAAGCAAAACCAACACATGCACATTTGCAGAATTTAAAGGAATTTGTACCTGAGCTTCTAAATGTTAAATATACATTACAGCAAGGTTCAAAATATCGATATGCTAGATAATGAAAGCATCGATACTCAGAGTTTTGTAAACTTTTCAGTTAATAACCATCTCACCACCTAAGCCTTGTCCCAACTATATGATGTTGGCTACATGAATCCTGTTTTGCCATTCCGTTCTGTTCAGTTTGTAACCATCTGTCCACAATTATTTAACACCTAATACTATTTAAACTTGACAGAAGTCCCTAATTCCTAGTATTTAGCATATCCCAAGGTTCAAAAACTGATATTTGTCATGCAATATGGTATAATGCATTGCAACATTTTGAACCTTGCAATCTATCAAATATATATATATATTGAACCTTGCAATCTATCAAAAAAAAATTGAACCTTGCATAACAGCACAGCTGTTTACATGGTGCACATCCAAGGGGTCAACATCCACCATTTAATAGGTAAAAGATTAAGTAATCTAACCTACCATATTGAACTCAATTGGATGATCTCATATGACAAATTTTCTGAGGAAAAGAAAAAATGTGATGAACAGTCAAAACAAAATTATACATGAGATTATTGCAACCATCCAATTGAGAGAGTTTCTTATGAGTGGGGATCTCCTAGGTCAAACCCATTGAATGCGACTACTTTGTCATGTATGATACATATACAACAATGCTGTTAGTGAACTTGAACCTCAATCCTTGATAGAATTTTTCCCTATACTGATACTTGCTTCAAAATGGGCTGCAAGCAAGATATCAAAGCAAAAGCACAAATACTAAGTAGCAAGACATAAACATCAACAAAAATCAGGATTTATATGAATATTAGAAACCTCAGATGCAAGTGTGAAGACGTGAAGACATCATATTTGCTATTGGAAACCAATGAAGGTCAAAAGAATGATTCAGTAACTGTCTCAAATGATAGACATGACATAGATAAGGAAGAATTAAGAGAGAGAGAGAGATAGACCTTATAGCCCCTTCGGAGAAATTCCAATGAACTTCCCTGTTCTTCTTGTAGACCAAGAACCCTCAGCAGTTCTTCCTTTGTCTAACAGCATAAAGGATGACATATAGTAAATAAAGAACAAATGAAAAATCATTAGCCGGAGGCAGAAATTGGATCAGCTAGGTTAGACTAAAATTTACTTCACCCAATGTGAAACGGGTTTCACTTTCTGCTATGCAAGCATAGGAACCATCTGCTTGTTTAAGCATCACCTGCCAAGGTCCTGCACAAGTACCAGGTGATTTGGGGGTCAAAGCAATTGGAGCTGCGAATATAGATTGACCACAACAGAAAACAATTACAGGAAAGAGATCTTTTAGACCAAGGCCCCATTCGCTTTTCGGTAAGTTACTTACCCGGGTAAATGCAATTACCTGGGTAAGTTTTTCCTGGGAAACACTTACCCAGGTAAGTGCATTTACTCATGTTCTTTTGTTTCTCAGGTAAATAAGGCAATGGCCATTTTAGCCATAGAAATCCATTATTAAAAGGGGCATTTTTGTCCCGTTCAAGTGTTGGCAACTTTCCCTTTATGTGGGAAAGTTATTTACCCACCTAGGAGATGGGTATCACTTTCCTGGGTAAGTGATACCCAGGAAAATAAACTTTCCCTGGTCCCCACATAAAGCTGAAAAAAGAACATGGGATTCTTCGTCAATGGGAACCAAAATCCCATTGACCAACCTTCCCCCTCTCCAAATCCAAAAAAAGAACACCCCCCAAAAGGAAACTGAAACACAACTAAAGTCTTGATTCTCAACCATAAAGGACCTAAAACCCAATATTGCAAATAGCAAAGGAAAGAATTAGAGAGAAGAGACAGCAACTAAAGAAAAAAAAAGGTCCAGGCAACATACAATAAGTAGATATAGTTCATACATACATATATATATATATATACTTCCATTCACTCCTTAGCTAATGCATTAGAGAGAGAGAGAGAGAGAGTGTGTGTGTGTGTGTGTGTGTATAAACAGTACATATGACTAGGGAACTGTGGGTTACTTTTATATGGACACAGAAATCACCCAATAGTTTACCTAATGCATTAGCTAGGCAAGGAGTGAATGGAAGTATATTTTATTGGGTGATCGTTCCCGGTGAAGGATGACATACTGACAATGTCTGAAATTAGGATTTGGAATTAGAACCCATATGATTATCATAGAGGATTCAGTTTTCAAGTAAAAATATCCATATCTTACCAGGATATTGGCGGAATAGAGCTCCACTGTAGTTTACAACATACGGTGCAACAGCAACTGTCTTCAGCATTAAGATAAACAAAGGGATTAATCAACATATTGAAAAGGGTGAGTGAGAATAATACACGAAATACCTTCGAGTACTCTCTTATCCGAATATAGAAAACAGGGACAAACTGAGAAAGAAACCGATAGTGCAAATCCTTGGATGGAAATCCCAAAAGTCCCAAGTCCGCACTGCAAAATTTAAGTAGCTATATTGTATGAACAAAAACAATGTAAATTATATGAAGATACATTTCTTCCTGAAAATTCTAGTAGTGTAATATAATAATACCGCAGTGTATCAAGTTCCAGATTGAAAAGGAGAACAGGGGTGGATTTAGCAAAACTTTCCTGCATATGCCAAGCATAGAATCAATTAACAAGAAATCTATTATGGACATAGGCATGAATTAAACAACTTAGTCAATTAAGCAAGTTGAATAAGAAAGTTTATGTTGACTAGAAAAAGTAACCACATAAAAAATTCTAAGCTCTTAGTTGCAAACAAACCAATTATATTAGGCACGTAAGTTTAAACTTATGTAGACTGGCAAGTTGAACAAGAAAGTTTATGTAGATTGGCAGAAGCAGTCACATAAAAAATGCTAAGCTCTTAAATTGCAAATAAACCAATTCTATTAGGCACATAAGTTTAAACTAATTCTCTAGAGCAATACAAATCAGGTTGGCAGCTGGCACTAAAACTTTTGACAAACTCTCAACAACATGGATCCTGATGTGTCTTTTCTAGAGCAATACAAATAAAAAGAATTTTGCTCCATTACTGTGGGTGATATGGATCTAGGGCAAAGATCTACCTTAAACCCCAAACCTTGACATATATGGACTTTATAAAGGCCTGTACTATCATATGTAAAATATTTTACTTGAGTATCTTTTTAGGGTTTTACTGTTAAAGCATAAAAGATCCAAGGGCTTTGAGGAGACGGTGATAGAGAGAGAAGAGAAGAATAAAAGAGATTGCTTCTTTTTTCTGCAACTACATTCTCTTAACATTGCATATTAGATATAACAGGGGCTCCACCCCTAATTATTTTCTCTTTTTCATAATTTCATTAGCATCTATCTTAAATTTTTTATTAACATAAAATCATGGCCTTCTTTAGTTCCCAATAATATTTTTACAAGCAACCCTTCTATTAAATACAATTATATTATAGTATTGTATTTGAAACAGTGAAAGTAATAGACTTGAAATGCTATTTTCTTTAAGATATGTTTTTCCAAGAGTTGAAATTTATTTTCATATGTCAAAGAGCATTGCTATGGTATTTTAAAAAGAAACTAGTATTTTAACTTGGATTAAATAATTTAGTTTAATAATGTAAGTTTTATTATAATCTTAGAATGTTAAGAATATAAAAGTATCCAAGAGCACCATGAAAAAGCATATCTTGGCAATTAAGCGGGGCAACCCTCCATGAGCACCTTATAGGCTAGGCATCACTCTACATTTTAACCTACCTTGGTATTACTTGATTATCATAGTTAGGTAGGATATCCTAGAGGTAGTCTCTATTTTATATGATAGTGGGTTGTTCTTGTATCATTTCGTGTAGCAATAGTAGACATGCCTTCGATAGGTTATTTGGTTTTTATTTGATTGATAACAGCATGTTTGTGTTTTATTCGATGGTTGCACGAAATTGTTGTGATTATGTGGAACTCATTAAAACCAAATCACCTAGGCATGCACTCACTGGGTGATTTGGTTTATCCTTTGACTTATAACATGTCTAGGTTTTTTTAGATGCCACAAGAAAGTGTTACGATTATGTGAACTCATTGCTCCACATGTGAGGCTACTTTCATATTTCTTGATATTCCTAGTAAGGTAGAGTGGATCCTAGAGGTAGTCTCCATTTTATCATATGATAGCAGATGGTTCATGTATCACTTGGGGTAGCAACAACAAGCATCCACTCATTGGGTAATTTCATCTTGCATTTGATTGATAGAATGTCTATGTTTTATTGGAGGGTTGCAAAAAAGTGTTGTGACCATGTGGAATTATCAAAACCAAATCACCTAAGCAATTACTCACAAGGTAATTTGGTTTTAAATTCGAATATTAGCATGTTCATGAATTATTGGAAGGTCATAAGAAAGTGTTGTGACCACATGAACTCATCGGAATCAAATCACCCAAGCATGCACTCACTAGGTCATTTGATTTTTCTATTGACTACCTCTATTTTTTGTATGTTAGTGGATTTTCTTTTGTATAATTTAGGGTAGAAGAAGGCATGTAATCACTGGGTTATTTAATTTTTCATTTGATTTGTAGCATTTTTGTGTTTTATTGTAAGGTTGCAAAAAAGTGTTTATGACCATGTAAACTCATCAAAACCAAATCACCCAAGCATGCACTCACTGGGTGATTTGGTTTCACTTATTTAATAATGTTTGTGTTTTATTGGAGGGTTGCATGAAAGTGTCATGATCTTTTGAAGTAATTGCTCAATGTGTTTCGCCACCTTGATATTTCTAAATTGCCATAGTAAGGTAGTAGACCCTAGAGGCAATCTTTGTTTTTTGCATATTTTATGGGTTGTTAGTGTGTTATTTGGGGTAGCAACGGTAGGATGCACCCATTGAATAATTTGGTTTTTCGTTTGATTAATAGTATGCTTGTGTTCAGAGGATCACAAGCGTTGTGACCATGTGAACACATCTAAACCAAATCACCCAGGTAAACACTTACTAGGTGATTTGGTTTTTCATTTAGTTGTAATAAGTCATGTTTTATTGGAGGGTTAGAAGAAAGGAAAGTGTTGTGACCATGTGAACTCATTGCTCCACATGTTAAGCTATCTTTGCATTTCCTGATTGTCAAAGGGAGTGGACCCCAGAGGCATTTGTTTCAAGGTGTCAAGGCAAAGCTAGGTGATACCATGATGGGGCTTTTTTTGAATAAAACCCATCTTTCACTATCAATTGTTGCCTAGTTGCCTAGGTGATGGGTTTTTTTGAGTAAAAACTATAAATCCTAGGGTAATTCCTTAGGTTCCATAGCAAGCAGTAACCATCTTTCACTATTAATTGTAATCTTCATAAAAAATGTATAAGCATCATTTGAAACATAGAAAAACCACATTTCATGAAAAAAATGGAAAATAGAAAAGAAATTTCAGAAAAAATAGAGGGGATGAGCCTCTATTTTTGTCCTAGGAAAAGGAGAAAAGAAGAAGAAAATGATGATGATGATGATCAAAATAATCAATGTGTTCATTGAATAAAATTTTGAGTTCTTCCATGCTTATCAGAAATGTTCAGAAAACAGGACTAGGAATAAAACTGGAAAAAGGAAAGGTTCGTGGTTCAGAGGCTCAACCATGGTCAAACCGGAGGCCAAACCATGATGAAGTAATATATCATATCAATAGTTAAATACTACATACACTATATTTTACAAAAAATAGTCACACTTGAATGTGGTGGATAGATTGCTAGTTCCTTAATTTTTAAAGCAAATTACTAGGGTTCAAGCCTCTTTAACTTAGATTTTCTTTAAAATATGTATGTATTAAAGCAATATATACATTAAAAAGGCATAAATAAGCACAAAGGAATGGCTTAATAGTAACAAGACATCATATATGAATAAAAGATCAGGGGTTCAAATCTTGACATTAACATTTTGAAAATTCCACTCAATTAGTGACCTGGGCAGTTATATAAAACCAGGACCGGTTCATCAGTTCTCTAGTAAAACCAACCAGTCAGCTGATTTTAACTGGTTTTTTGGGTATGACCAAACTGGCTAGGGATTGGGTCACGGTTCAACCGGCCCAACTGGCTAGTCCAGTCTGGTTTCCTAAACATTGTTTATCAGCTCATGCTTTGAAGTCTTCGAGAGTTCAAGGCAGTATACACGATTGGACCCTAACAAATGAAAAAAAAAAGTAATAAAAAGAAATCAGACTTATGCAAAACTAAATGATTTAGTTTTTTTGATAAATGATAAAATATTTATTACAAAGAGAATGGTTACATCAAAGAATTACAATAAACATCCAACAGAAGTGTGAGATGCAGCCCCATCCAGAAAAAGAATTACAACCGAGCTCAAAATTGTTCAGACTTATGCACCCCCCGTTTCGCAAAGTAATCAGCCACCCCATTGGACAGATATTGTCATGTCTTTAACCAGCCATTTGAATGTTTTCATGTATTCCAACCAAATGATTTAGTTTAATAATATCTATTTTATTACTATAATCTCAATTTAAGAATATAAAAGTATCCAAGAGAGCCTTTAAAAAATATCTTGGCGATTAAGCAAGGCAACAGACCTATGTAACACTCCATGTTATAATCAATAGTATGCTCATTTAGATGAATCAAGGAACATATTTATAAATAATTAACACCTATGACACCTTGGTAGTCAAACCTACTTAGCATATTCACACTATGATACCAATACCAAATTTACCAATATGGAAATGGTGGGATGCAAGTATTGAAAGCCATACTTAGCTTTAAAACAAATAAATATAAAAGATAACTAAAGCATGGTACTAGCATGCTTAGAAATGAAGAGTTATGTATTCATGTCTTTGTTCTTTATTTTAAGAAATGAGTCATCATCATCATCATCATCAAACCCTTATCCCAACCATATGGGATCAGCAACATATCCATTGTTAATAATAGGATTCATAACCCTATTTCCTACTCTGGATTGTTTGCATTTGAACTCATAAGTTGACCCAGACAGTTGAACCACTTACCCACCACCCAAAGGGAAAAGCGGTATCATTTCTTTTAAAACATTGCTTGGCATAGGATGTAAAATCTTAAATAAACTCCATCCATACATAATCTTCACGTTTTTCACTTTACACACACACACACACACATATATATATATATTGGGGTGCCCAATCCTACTAGAACTAGGAAAAATTACAGAATTGCCACTATCATAAGAAAACTCAATAACTCCACTAATTACCAATGACTAAAATTCTAAACCCAACTAAACTATGACTAGAAAAATCAAGCAATTAGACCTGGGTCCCACATACATAAAATGTCCAAAATACCCTGCTGTTTAAGAATACAAAAATACATAAAAATTCAAAAAGTTTCACCTTTGGATTCTTTTCTCTTGCATCAACTGGTTTTGATAGAGTTTTAAGAGGCTTCTAGAGACTCCTTTGACTCCAACTTTTAGTACTGAATCTTATCTTCAGATTTTTAGTAATGGATGCATTTGAGATGCCTTTTCCCTTTCCAGTGGTTGTTAGGAGTGTAATACTTTTAGTACTGAATCTATCTCATCACACTATATGTTGTAATTGTATCATGTTTTTTCTTCAATGAAGTTTTTTCTTATTTTACAATCAAAAAGGAGATGAGGCAGATCTAATGTTGTCCATCCTGCAAATTGGGGCCTTGAGAAACTCAGCAATAATGAGCCCCAATCTGCTAGATGCACATCCACAGCAGCTTCTGTTATGTAGTTCAGGTCTGAATTCCAATTACCCATGCAGCTAAGCTTCAGATTTAACAGCTGGAAAAGGATGAATGTACCTAGTGTTGTCTCTGGAAGGGACTGACCATCTAGAACAGCCACTTGGACTCTGAACAAGGCAAAAAACCCTCGGCGAAAAGTATCCAGGTTACTCTTATTATCTTTTTTTTTATTTTGTCTATTTTTTGTTAATAAATTAAACAGATGATCTAGTGCTCAAGTACCCTCACATGCCCTACTTTTAATTTGGCAACCCTTAAATTACTTGCCAAGATTTTGTGGCAAGTTCAAACAGAGACAACCTCAAGTGCCTATTTCCCATATCTGTATTTGTATCCTAAATTAGCATAACGTTGATAAAGGGATACAAGCAATGGAAGGATTTTGATTTTTACTGGTAGGTATAAAGCTGACATACTGGGATCAGGTTATCACTCCAGGCACAAAACACAGTACTTCAAGGAGCCTATTAGAGTAAAGACCCCATACCACATACTTCTCTATGATAGAAAGCTCACGTGTGCTGCAGTTGATAAATACAAAAAGTGATGGTGGCTCATCAGACTCCCAACGGCCTGCATCAATAAGAAATGACCTCCAATTTTGAGATAAGTGCAAACTTTTGAAGTATGTAAATGCTTTAAAAAACAACATATGCACATGAGATTTAAAAACAAAGAGAAAAAGGAAAAAAAACGAAAAGCAAATAGTGCTTCATTATCAGCATTATTCTTCATTTTAGCACAAAGGAATTTTTTTGGCAATGACTCTGATGATAATCATCAAAGACTTTAACCAAATAAGATTAATCAACACAAGTTGCAGTTCAATATAGATGCCTCACTGGACTCCTTTTTCCTTTTTTTCTTCTCAAAGTTGCAAGATTCCACATTGAAAGCCTCTCATTTTCTGAAAATATGCCATGTTTCCTCTTAAATCTGATTACATCATTACACCTAATGGAAAGAAAACTTCTCCTAGTACACTCTTCCCAACCAAACATCACTCTAGGTTCTCAACTCAATATAACGTAAATAAAAGTAGTTATCTTTTGGTGGCACAATGCCAATGGAACCAATGTTTTAAAACCCAGAATGGTAGCCAACCCATTTTCTTTTTGGGTGACAGTTCACCAGTTCAACCATCCAGGTTGTATTTGTATGTTTCAACATGTGACCTCATTAGACTTTCAAAACCCTAGGAAGTTTCATAATACATGAGACTTATGGGAATAGAAATGAGCAAAAGAGATAAACCGCAGTGATAGTGTCAGTAACACAGTGGATGTGGTGGAAAGAAGAAGAAGAGAGAGATACCAATGACCACTTGTTTATTGTTTTTCTTTCTCGATTGGTGGGTTGGCATCACCCCTCATCAATTTCTTGAAATACACAATGGTAGGATTGTTGGAGATGGTGGCAATGGCCTTTAAGTTTAATGATGACTGGTGAGTTGACACATCAACGGTGGAAGTGATGATGGCAACGTTATAGGTTTGCTAACGTACACAAATTGGTGAGAGATGTAGGATTTTAGGTTAAATAATGCAATAGTAAGTTGTCCATCAAAGGTGGAAGTGACTATAGCATATTAATGATTTTATGGTGAAAACCCTTTCCCATTTCTTACATACCATAAGTGAAGCCCTAACATCTACATCCTCCTCTCAATTATGCAAATAGATTTTTTTTATTAGTTATACTTACTTGAAGTTATGATTAAGATGGAGAATGGTAAAAGTAGAAAGGACAAGGTTAGAAATAAAGTCATACAAAGGAACCTAGGAATAGCTCCAATAGGTGATAAAACGAGAGAAAGTATATTGAGATGATTTGGTCACATGCATAGAAGACCTTTTACAGCACCTATTAGAAAAAGTGATCTATTACAAATCAAATGGGCTAGAAGAGCTAGGGGCAGACCAAAAAGGACTTGAGTGGAAGTAATAAGAAATGACTTAAGGGTCCATAATTTAATGACGGGCTGCACACTATGAAACTTTGGGATAGAATAATTGAACAAAGATTATGACTTGAAACAAGTGTATCAGAGAACCAATTTGGCTTTATGCCAAGGAGATCAACCATGAAAGCTATACTTCTTTTAAGATGATTGATAGAAAAGTTCTGAGACAAGAAGAAAGATCTTAATATGGTGCTCATTTATCTAGAAAAGGCATATGATAGATTTCCTAAAGAGATAATATGGTGGGTCTCGGAAAAGAAAGGGGTTCAAAATAGGTAATATAAACCCAATTAAGGATATATATGAGGGGGCAACAACCAAAGTTAGAACACTAGTGGGAGAGACTTCAGATTTTATAGTTACTATGGGTCTTCACCAAGGTTCAACACTTAACCCTTATCTATTTGCATTGATCATAGATGAATTGACTAAACATATTCAGGGGAAGTTTATGGTGCATGTCGTTTGCGGATGGCATTGTTTTAATTGATGAAACTAATGAAGGATTAAATGCAAAATTAAGCTTATGGACAAATGCCTTGGAAACAAGAGGTTTTAAAATAAGACCAAAACAGAGTATATGACATGTAAATTTAGTAATAATAGGAGTGCAAATCAAGATACCCTTGGGATTGGAGACCAAGAGATAACTCAATGTGTTAAGGGGGTGCAACCTCCTGAATGCACAGGGAGTAGAGGGAGAGGGAGAGAAGAGAGAGAGAGAGAGAGAGAGAGAGAGAGAGAGATTGTCAAAGGTGGAAAATCTATCATTCCTCTTATTACATACAGACTTTATATAGGCTTATTCAATCAAGAGAAAGAATTGACAATTGTATTTAACATGTTAGGTGATCTTGCAACGTTTCTTGCTTTCAACTTGTTAGGTTGCTGCTGATGTGGCTTCCAGCCTTTTTCTTTCTTCTAAAGTATACTTGTTGAATTACTGGTTTGTCACTCGAGTTCCTAACACAATGTGATCATTTCCAGTACCTTGGTTCAATATATATTTGTTTATCAGAAATTAGTTCAACAATTCATAATAAGGGAGAGATTGAGAAGGATGTCACCCAAAGAATTAGAGCAGAATGGGAAAATGGAGGGATGCATGTGGATTTTTATGTGATAGGAAAATACCACCTAAATTAAAAGAAAAATTCTACAAAATAGTTGTAAGGTCAGCTATGTTGTATGGAGTGAAGTGTCAGGCAGTCAAGAAACATGTCTAGAATGAAGTTATCTGTGGGAACCTAGGAGTAGCTCCAATAGGAGTTAAAATGAGAGAGAGTAGCCTAAGATGGTTTGGGCACGTGCATAAAAGACCACCAACTACACTAGTTAGAAGAAGTGATTTGTTACACATTGAAGAGGCTAGAAGAGCTCAAGGTAGACAAAAAAGGACATGGGTAGTAGTAAGAAATGATTTAAGTATGGCTTTTTAATAGAACAGATTGGCGAAACAAGATTCATGTAGCCGACCCTATATAGTTAGGATAAGGCATGGATGATGAAGATGATGAATTTAATGATGGATGCAGCACTGAACAGAACAGAATGGTGAAAACAGGATTCATGTAGTCAGCCCCATACAGTTGGGAGTTGGGACAAGACTTGAATGAGGATGATTAGACCTGTTCATAAGCCAGGCTTTGGGCTCAGTTTTACACTGTTTCAGGCTGAGGTTTCGGGTTGGGCCCATTCAAATTTTGCCAAAAGCTAATCCCAAGCCTAGTCCATGAACAAGTCTAATGATGATGATGATTTATATTCATTTGAAGCCTAATGCCTCTTTCATTTCACTTACCTTCTTACCCAAAATATCTCAACCATCTTAACCATCATCGATTGAATGGTTTGAACAAATCAATGGTTCAACCATCTAGGTCACCAGTTCATTGAACAAGTCACCAAATTTTTGTAAATTAATAGGTTTAAGGTTAAACCAAACTGTCTTCCCTGCTGGGTGACAGGTTGAATGGTTCAACCATCTTGGTCAATAATGATTTGAAAACATATTATGAAACTACAGCATGATTAAACCAACATTCCATGGCAATAGATGCCTCACTGTAAAATTTTCTTTTCTCTCACTCTCTCTCCCACTGTTGCCAGGCTCCTTATTGAAAGCCTTTGCTTTACTTACAAATATGCTTTATTCCTCTTAAGTCTAAAACATTATTGTGTCTAATAGAAAGAAAATACTCCTGATATACTACCCAACAGAACATGACTCTGGATTTTCAATTTAAAGTTGATAGCTTAAACCTTAGGTGCACAGGTTCATGTTTTTCCTTTTTTAAATGCTCCAAAAGCAAACATGGTAGAAGTGTCTCTCAAAAAGCATGAAACACTACAGGACTAGGTGTGCAGTAACTAACCTTCATTATCATCTTCAAAATCAAAATCCAAGGTGTCTCTTATAGACCTGAAGAATGATGTAACAGGCCCACTGGGAACATCATCAAGGGATCCTAATGTTATACCATTAATCTGAAAGGAAAAAATATATATCTGTTAGAAAACCAAAGAAGTGGCATTTAGAAAGTTGTTCATAAGACATCTTTATAAGACTCTATGTATTCTAAAAAGTTTCCACATTTAAATACATAGTTATATACCTGCTGCAGAAAAAGTTTAATCCAACTTTTATTTGTTATAAGATATTAAAAGAAATTAGTTAAATGACCATTTCCATACCGTATCAAAAGCTGTTTTGAAGAGCTCTGAAGCCCTGCGCTTTTCTGGTTTGTCAGGAAAAACCTGGATTATAATAGATTATTTCAGTACTTATATTTCAACAGAAGAATATAAATCATGATATGAAAGAAAAAGAATCCTCACAATGCACGCCCTGGTTCCTTTTCTCTCTTGGAGCTTCCTAACAACAGCCAAGGCAAGTTGGATGTTGGCATCAATGAACTCATCTGAAGATCCCTAAACTCATTTAAGATTAAAAAAAAAAAAAAAAAAACACAATGTATTAATGGCCAAAGCATCTCTCCACTGGGTTACACATATTTTTTTTTCACATTCAACAAAATCTGAAAAATAAAGGGAGATGAAGTCCAGAAGATCAGAAAGTTGATTATATGGAAAACATTTAATAAAAAAAAATCCCAAAACAGGTTGTCTAGCTAAATCGACTCTATTTTCCCTTTTTTTTATCAATAAGTATTTTCCCTTTGTTCACCATTTTTGAAAAAAAAAAGTATTACCATGATCTCAAATTCCAGTTTCTAGCACCTTTCATTGATAAATGATCTCCAGAAAAAATACATAGGCATACTGAGAGGGAGAATGGAGGACGAGGGAAGGTTCAGAGTAGTAGGAAGGTGGAGGTCTGAGGTCTTGATCGAAGCCAAGACTTTCAAGTTCGAAGAGGAAAGGATCAAAGGTGAGGACGTTTTGAAAATCAGAGAGAATAACAGGGCGACTGTGTTGGTGTCAAAGGAGGTCATCGTCTGGTTGAAAGGTTTCATAGATGGGGCTATCAA
>NW_010729137.1:446979-471348 GCF_000365185.1 Nelumbo nucifera | reverse complement strand
AATTTCCTAGCTGACGGTTTAGCTAAACAAGGGGCAGAAAGGGATTCACTTTTTTGGGCTAAGTTGTAACTATAGTGTGTTTTCTTTCTTTTTTTCTTTTCTTGAGGTTCTTTGTTGCTCTTGGAAGATAAGCGTGTTTGTCTTCCTATTGTAAATCTTCTTTTGATGAG
This sequence comes from Nelumbo nucifera, assembly GCF_000365185.1. Next base: position 471,178 of record NW_010729137.1, on the reverse strand, counting down.
TTAATGAAAGTGTTATTGATCAAAAAAAAAATGAACTCCAGAAATTATTAATGTTCTTTATAACTAAAATATATATATTTTAATATGTTACTGAATGTTGGCCCAGTCTATTTACATTACTTAGGATAACAATATGAATCTGGTATCTAGGATTCATTCTTTGGAAGTAGAATTTACTTACAAATACTCTACTCTTACTTTTGCTAATTTTTATACCCATGATGCATAATTATGGTGATAATCACCATAGGCAGGTCTAGAGGATCCTGATACACAAAAAGGATCCAACAACACCTGCCCATGGAATGCAACTACCTTGACATTTTCCATGAAATTTTACAATTAAAGAGGTCATGAAATATCTATAAAATGAATTCTATAGATTACATAATTTTGACAAAATGTCGGTGAAAATTATAAAAAAGAAAATGACAAATTCCGGATGCTATTTCAGTCAATGAAAGTATAGAAAAGGAAATCAATTTTTTCCTTTCTTCATCCAAAATAAAATTTCTTATAATTCATCCAAAATGTGAGAAATTTTGTATATATGCATGTAAATGTTTATACAACCACAATTCAAAGCATCAGGATCCATGTAAGTTCCCTTTTTAAGGTTTCCATTTTAAACTTTTTTATGGTGGTGCCTCAATATATCTTATCAATCCCATGCCGAATTAATCTGTAACAGCTGGTGAGAATGATATCAAGTGGTTGCATAATGCCAATTTGTGTTATCTTCAAAGAAATGGTAAGAACATGCATATCACATAATGCCATGATAGTTAGGATTTCAGAAATTCTTTGCATATATCAATCAATCATTGGACCACAAATAGTAAATTAGATCCTCAACGTGAATTGTTACTTCCAAAACAGAGTACTAACTTATCCGAAGAGGAAGATCAAAAGTCACATAGGTACCTTGTAAGAAGAAATGTTGGTAGGCAAAGGACTGGCGACCATTGTGAAAAAACATAGAAAAAGGAAACATGTGTCAAAACAGAGATATAATGGAACCCACACAAATGTATAAATGAGATCAGGAATCTCAGAAAATAAATAAATAGATAGATATCGAATCCAATCCTAGAGGAGCATGTACTTCTTGAGATAATTGGAACCATCAATGCGAAAGAGAGAGGGATGATGCATCTCTATCCTCAAATCCAAGCCTATCGACAATATTGCACAACTTGGTTAAAGAAAGGTCCTATAAGGTTCAGGATTAAGAAAGCCATAGCTGAATGCAACGCAAGGTCTCTATTAGTATTTTACGGGCAACTTGTTACCTAATCCATTCCTTTTGGTCTGGGTAGTCAAACTCGAGCGTGGAAGTTGGAACTCAGGAGAATCTAGGTCTCCATTAAATTCTGTCGGAGGAAACCTGGATGCAAAAAAAAAAGGCTTGCTTACTCTGTTCACTAGTCCACTATTATGGTCTGATTCAGTCAAATGTGAACTCAGAAATATTACAGATTTCATGTCCTTCTTCGGCTTCTACAGTCTCCCTTGTGAGCAACATTTGGGTTAGGAAGTCCCCTTGTCCATCGTCAAGCTGTGTGCTATGACCTGACCACTTCCCAAGAGAGTACCATTACATGCATTCAGCCATTTATGCAGTAATGCAAGACGCACTTCCCAAGTGATCAAGCAATATGTGTTTAACCTGGTACATGCATCTATGCGAGAGTCTAAAGTGAAGACTGAGCTTCAAATGCCTAAGCCACAGCTGGGATTCAATGCTTTCATTTCATCGTAGTTCGTAGAACAACTAATAGTCCTTCCACAAGCAGTGGAGACCTTGCCTTGCTTCGTGGCGCTAATAATTAAATGAATACGGCTACAAAACTAAAAACCCGGATTCAAATGAAATGGATCTCAGTGGATGAATGATGAATCAGTGTTAAATATTTACAAGAAATTAAAAGGGAAAACAAGAGAAAGAACTAGAAAAAGAGGGGAAAAAAGTGGTAACAGGAAAACTCACGGAAAATCAATCTCTAGACGGTTCTTCCCATTTTCGAGAGCGTAAACAAGAGAATTTGCGGCATCTGTGACAAGAGCTTCGTAAGATTTAGGCTTATAGACTGAGACTCCGGCTTTGGGATCGAAATCTGGAGTTTCTTTGCTGCTACTTCGAACCACGTAGTTGCGGAAGCTCAAGAAAGATCTTCGCACAGAAGAAAACTGAAAAAGTGGAGAGCTGGTGATCACAGAGAACGAAGGACGAAGACGCAGGAGAGCAGGTTGAGACGTTCGAAACTGAGAGAACGGGGGCAAGAGAGGGCGCAGATGACATGACGAGAAGGCCATGGCTGTGGCCATCTCACTTCTGCGAGAGAGGAGAAACGATTAGTGGATAAAAGAGTGGGACTACGTCACCCGTCCTTACTTTAGATAACAGACATGTTACGACGGGTTCCGGATGTAGTAAGCACGCTAGGTGAGCACATTAAGTAAGCACCTAATAGCGTGCTAGACATCTGGCCCAGCTAAAAGCGCCTTGCATCCAAACTTCAAACGTTTTATTCTTCCGTTAGTTATTATTTATTATTTTAATATTTGTGTTAAAAATAAAAAACCAAAAAGGAAAATCTGTCCCATTAATGCGTTGGTATTTCCATCTCCAATTTATTATTATTTTAATATTTGTGTCAAAAATAAAAAACTAAAAACTAAAAAGGAAAACCTGTCCCAATAATGTGTCATCTCTCCATCTCCAACCTTTTGCTGTTTAGGGTTCTTCTACACTTCTGGACCTTCAGCGCCATTGCAACTGGTTAGTTGGGGCAGCAGTTCTTCAAGCCCTCACCTGCAATTTCATCTCAAGAAACTCATTCATCCAATCTCTAACTATCGTATTCCTCATTCGCAGGTTCTAAACTTCTCCCACCTCTACACCTTCAACAGTTGCAACGAGTTGGTTGGGGCAGCAGTTCTTGAAGCCCTTACCTGCGATTTCATCTCAAGAAACCCATCCATCAAATCTCAAGTGACTATAATCTATCATCGCTATATATGCTTTATGGTTTCAATTTATCTCCCACTTTCATTTCTTTAAAAATTTGCATAAACAACATGGGATTTCAAATAAAACGCAAATTCCTGATTTTTTGGAATGGTTTTGTTGGATTTTTGTGGGATTTTATCTCTGTAACGATAAGTTCAAATATATTGATTGGAAATGCAAATTATGTTACTGATCATTCGCGGTATGGATCGACCCTCCCCATCTTGTTGCAAAGGTACTGGTGGGAGATCATCTATGACGTATGTTCTTTACCACTTTTTTTCTTTTAATTGAAACTTAGTGATTTAGTCCCTTTTAATTTGGTGGGAAGAGTCCTATAAAGATGGTTTGCTCTGTTTGATTACTATTAATGCATTTGGACTTGTTTAGACATTAGACTACAAGGGTAAGTGTCAAAAAGAATAAACATTCATTTACCTATCAAAAAAGAAACTTTCATTTTGGTCCATTTGCAATTTTGTTGTTTAGGTTGAAATATTAGCGGCATTGTTGCAACTGTATTTGGAGCTATTGGGTTTCTTGGGCGTTATGTTGTTCAACAGCTTGGTAAGATTGGATTTAACATACTTATTAACTAGTTTGGTCTGGAATCATTTATAATACAATGGTCCTCATCACTAATAATCATGTTTTTGTTAATTATTAAACCTTATTAGTTAAAAGTAACTAGTACAAATCTTTGTTCTTTGTAACTTTTTTCTATGTACAGCATTTTTCCCTTGCAACTTCAATTTGTATTGTAGGATATAGGTGTACTTGGATTAGAATTGAGTTGGGATATCACTTGGTTAATCATTAAAAAGGGTTATGTTTGTTTCTTAGTTGTTGGTGCAGAACTAGTAGCTCTTGGAATCCATTTCCAAGAGCTAGCACTATCTGGTTAAATGCTCAAGTACAAACAACTTTAAAACATGTCCATAGATAGAACAAAACAATTTAAACAATTGATTGGGATGACTTGTGAGAATGATTAGCTTAGATTATGGTTTTTGCAACTTGTTTTTTTTTAGAATCAACTTGTTTCTTTATGAACTTTATTTGCTACCAACAACATTAAGATGTTGGAAATTTTTTCTTGAATTTATTTTCTTCTCTTAACTCTTATAGGAACATATTACAAGAACATGCAACACAAGGCTAGTAAAAAATCTCCTCAATATGCTTTTCATTTTTGTGCTAATTGCATTCTATCTCATACCTAATTTTTATGTTTTTTTGCCTTTTGTATGAGCAGTAGAAGATGTAATTTTTGATTGGTGTATCCTATACAATTTTCAAGACATGCCTTAATTAGCATATGCATCAAGTGGATAGACAAATTTACTGCTTGGAAGATGGTTGGATGCAAAAAGCAAAGTTTTGGAGTAGTTCCAAGAGCAAGTATCACTATAAGAGAATAGTAGTATGGAATGTTTTGAGAAGCAATTTTCCCTCTTGGAGGATAGATTAAAACTAATAACATGTCAAATGCATTATACTTATTATAGTATTGTTATTTTATTGACGGTATGGCTAAAACAATAGACTTCAGCATGAGCATTATTAAGTATGTAAAGATATGGCTAAGTTATATTTGGGACATCGAATTATCTGAAGTTTTTTTCTTCTTGTTGTGTTCATATGAAATTTATGGTCGGGATTGAATTACCAAAAAAAATTATGGGATTGTATTACTAAATGTAATGGAAATTAGTAATTTATCAATACCAAATGGGCAACTTGAACCTTAATTGTAACTCTTTTGACTCCTAAGTTGCATACTCTATGTCAATTTATTAGGCTATGTTTGATTTACTAGAAAATAAAAGACGGACATGTTAAAGTAGAGTTTTTAACAAATTTTGTGAAATTTCTTTAAAAATTTCCCTCAAATTTCGGTTCTTTCAAACTAAGCACAGCCTCAACGATAACTACTTGGAATGTAACAATCTTATTTTATATGGATATCTTATTTTAATATAAATATTAATAAATCATTGTCTCTTCGCAACTATGGTTAGATTTCCAATTAATATAAATATTAATAAATCATTCCATTGCGGGAATGATGAAATCTCGTATTACCCATCAAATAATGTGTAGTTTTTGTTAATACTTTCTTTTATGAGAGTTAAGAACTACGGGTCCATTTGGATCATAATCATAATCAAAATCGAAATTGGTCTATTCCCCCACCTGAATTGAAATAAGCTAGTAGGGGATTGACAAATTAAATAAAAAGATACCTGTATAGGTTGTTCGGTAGAACTTTCTTCGGCAATATGATTCTTTTTCCGCTTTGTTCTCTTTGCTATGGCTTTTTCTAAAGCATTTTTTGGCCTCTTAGAAGAACGCACATTGGTCATCTTGTGTTTAATTCCTTTCACTATTGTTGAGGTCCCTTCTTCAGCAAAATTGACATTTTTGCCATCAATATCTCCACATATTTTATCAACATGTAATGAAGGAGAGCTACTATTGTCATTAATTTCAGCTTCCATGTCCTCTAGTGAAATAGATGATTGGTCAAATGTTGTATGTTTCAAACATTCTGTCACTTCTTTTAAAATCTTTTCTGCAGTCTCCATAACAATCTTGTAAGCATTCTTAGAATGTGCAGCTCTATTTGCTTTTTGGGAAAGCAAACAATTCATTTCTTTCTAATACATGGCTCTTTCTATGTTTTGATCGACACATGTAATAGAGTCATGAGATGTTTCAACAATTATCACCTTTGCATCAATAGTCCATCTTTTTAGTATATAGCATGGGGGAATCATTTTAATGCATCTACAATCAATGCATGCCCACATAAGATCCCCATATATTCAAATGTTTTACAACTACAATTGACCAAATCATCTATTGAGTCAAAAGTGACCGTGTGCCGACGACTTTTAACAATATACTTGGTTGATGTTCCACATACAACATAATCTTCTTCAATACTACAATTGAGTTGTTTAATTACTTCATTGTAAAACAAGGAAAAAATAGGGGGAGTATATATAAGAGAAAATAATTCAATATATCCACCTTTGTAGTCAAGGTCGGGATGTTTTGTGTTGCTGCAAATTCAGCTTTTAACTCTTCATATCGCCTATCAGCAACTACTCTCTCAAAATGCCGAAGGAGTCTTGATAAATCATGCTTACTGTTGACATATTTTTTAAGACAACTATTCATGCTCTCACTTCTCTGTGTGGTGCTCATACCAGCAGAAAATGTTTGTTGCCCAAATACTAAAGCCCATTTATGCCTTTTATCATATAACTTTTGCAACCAATCATTCTCTTGGAGCTTATACCTCTTAATCATCTTTTCCCATGCATCTTCAAATTCATTTACATCCTCATAATCATAAACACAATTGCTAAAATCCTTAGAAAATGTCTTAAAATTTTCAAAAACACCACTAAGGTGTTTTGCAGCATTTTGAAACATATGCTAAACACATAATCGATGATTTATTTCTGGTAATACCAAATTGATTGTCTTTGCCATAGTTGCATCATCATCAGTTAGAATTGTCTTTGGTTGTTTTCCACCCATTGTTTTGATGAAACTCTTAAAAAGCCACTCAAATGTTTTTGCAGTTTCATCATACAACAATGCAACACTAGAATTTATTGATTGCATATAATTGTTCACCCCCACAAACATTGCAAATGGTCGATTTTCATTGTTTGTTCTATACGTTGTATCAAAACATATAACATCACCAAAATGACCATAGCCTACTATCATCTGACCATCTACCCAAAACAAATTTGTGACTAATTCAGCTTGATCCAATTGTATTGCATATACAAAAGAAGGATCTTTTGATTGCATGTCTTAAAAGTATTGTAAAATACCACCTGCTTCTCCCTTCTCCATCTTCCTAGTCAGATATGAATGCAAATAATTCTTAAGATCCATAGAAGTTAATCCAACTTTTTCCCGTCCACCAGCTGCCTTGGCCATTAGTTCCATTGATGCTTTGGGAGCTATTCCTGAATCATCAGCTCTTTTAACATGGGCTGCTTGTATCTCTGAAATACTTCTTTGTGATCTTAGCATGTGTGTTTTTTTAGGGGTTATAATAATATGATTATGATTCACATTAAAAGAAATCACATGATAGAAACCATATTCTCGATGGCTTATCTTCATTTCTACCATACACTCACATCTTGTTTTCGCTTGGGGTCGTTTGGCGATGAATCCAGGTTTATCTTGGATACGCTTTCCCTCTCTAGACCAACAAAATTTTCTAAATCTTGCTTTACCAATCCAAGAGCATAGAATTCTATTGGCTTTTAGAACACTAAATCCTACCTTTCCAGCATATCTATTGCAAAATTCATATGCTTCTTCTTCTGTTTTAAACACCATGCCAATCTTCGGGGTCCACTCTTTAGGAACAAGGGAGCATTTTTCCTTGAACATTTTCTTTATACTTTCATCAAATATCTGTTGGCCTTCAATTTCATGCAATTTAGCAATACTATATTTTCTTGTATTTAGCTCAGTAGGACTTGATAATTCATCTACTTTGGTTGCATCATTTGCCTCAATATCAGTAATGTCAATATCTTGGCATTTGCCCCCACCTAAATAAAAAATCAGCCTACACTTGGAGTGAGGACCAACCTCCATATTCCTTTTGGCTATTCTGTTAGACATGACAAAAATATTTTACATACTTATAAACACATAAAAATGGAAAGAAAGCATCAATTTAACAAAAAGAAAGTAAATTATAATAATAAGAAACAATATATAATATAGGCTACTATGGGAATGTATTTTCTTGAACATTTTGTTTGAAAATTATAAATTCAAGTACATGGTTTAATAAGTTTGATATAAAGTAAAAATTGGTTTTATCTTTATGTCAAATACGTTGCGGTAGAGGTGTAAAACGGGTTGTGTCGGGCTGGCACGACACTAGGGGCATAAACGGATCGAATTTGAATCAGATTAGACAATATCCGAATTCGAATCCGATTAGAAAATTCGATATCCGAATTCGATTTGATATCTAACGAATATTGAAAATTAATATTCAAATTCAAATCCGATTAAATATTCGAATATTCGATTCGATTCGAATTTGATTAATTAATTATTTTAGATAATTAGTAAATATATAAAATAAATATTTTATTGATATAAAGTATATAAATATATAAATTATTTATATAACTTAATTATTATATATATTATATAAAATATTTTATATATAAGAATTAAATAGTAGGTCAAATTCGGATATTTATTGAATCAAATCAGGTCATATCTGAATTCGAATCCGATTAATTATTCGGTAAGAATAGGATATCCGAATTCAACCGATTAGATATTCGAATTATCTGAATTTGATTTGATTCGGGTTGGGCTGCGGGCTGGGTCGTGCCAGCATGCGGATCACAGAAGGCATGGCCCACTTGGTCGTGCTGTGCCGGCCTGACCTACAAACCTAAAACCCCAGGCCCAGCACGACACGGACCATCGCGCTGGGCCTGGCACAACCCACATGCCATCATGTCGTGTTGTGCCAAGCCGACCCAAACCCAACTTGATTTACATCTCTACGTTGAGGAAGAATGGAAAATTAGAGAATTCAGTCAAAGCATAATAAATATTCTCTAAAATTGTAACATGTAATGCTTTATTATATATTAATTCTCCAAAATTAGAGCATTCACCAAAAATAAAAAGCTTTTAAGTACTAGTTTTTCCAGAAATTGTTTATTTTATGATACTAGCATAGATGAATTTTAATGGCTATTGTATTTGTCTTGTCGTTTTGGTTTATTGAGAAAGACATAAATTATTAAAGTTCTAACAAAAAAATAGATAATTAATTTTGACAAAAAAGACATGAATCAATTTTCTAGGAATATGCATAAACTATTCTGACAAACTGATAAGTTAATACAGGTATTTCTACTTACAAATTTATGATAATCTTGTAGTTCTCTTGCCCTTTTGCACCTTAAAAAGCAATGCCCATAGCAGAAGTTCAGAACCCGCAAATGAGGAATACGAATATAAGATGGCTAGAGATCGGATGAATGGGTTTCTTGGATGGATGTGTTTCTTGAGATGAAATCACAGGTTAGGGCTTCAAGAACTACTGCCCCAACCAACCAGTTGCAATTATTGAAGGTGCAGAGGTGGGAGAAGTTCAGAACCCGCGAATGAGGAATACGATGGCTAGAGATTGGATGAATGGGTTTCTTGAGATGAAATTGCAGGTGAGAGCTTGAAGAACTACTACCCCAACTAACCAGTTGCAATGGCATTGAAGGTCCAGAGGTGTGGAAGAACCCTAAATGGCAGAAGGTTGGAGATGGAGAGACCGACGCATTAATGGGACATGTTTTCCTTTTTGGTTTTTTGTTTTTTATTTTTGACACAAATATTAAAATAATAAATAAATTGGAGATGGAGAGACCAATGCATTAATGGGACAGGTTTTCCTTTTTGGTTTTTGGTTTTTTATTTTTAACACAAATATTAAAATAATAAATAATAACTAATGGAAGAACAAAACGTTTGGAGTTCGGATGCAAGGTGCTTTAGCTGGGCCAGATGTTAGCACGCTATTAGGTGCTTACTTAATGTGCTCACCTAGCATGCTTACTACATCCGGACCCGTTACGATGGCCATAGACTTGATAATGGCTGAAGTTCAGCAAGTTGCTGAACTAAAAGGCTTTGTTGCTTTACTTTACCTGAGGTTTCTCACAAATACTCACTAGAAGAGACCGGATCTACTCCTTACACACACAGGGCGCCTCACACCGACCTCATATGCACATGTGCCTGTGAGGTGCCCATGTGTGAGGAGCAGATCCCGTTCCCTCACGAGATACGGGCATTTATTTGGAACCATTTTTTCATAAAAAAAATGTGCTCAAAGCCATGCCTTGGAAATCGGGAAGGCATGGCTTGGAGAAACGCCTAATTTGGCATTTCCTGGAGCTGCAGATCATTGTTGCCAACAGGGATGTGAGGTGGTAGTGGCGTGGCATTGGATAATGGGTACCAGTGCTGAAAACGTTTCTTAGAGCATAGGTACCATTAGAAAAAGTTGTTGCTCCAAGAAACGTCCTACCTAGCAACAACAACTCCAAACAAAAAAAACATCGTTTTCTCAGAAAATGATACTTCCAACCTGCACATTAGCAGCACCGTTTTCTGAGAAAATGGTAAAAAAATGGTGTTGCATCTACAGCATCGATGCCAAACATATGCAAAATCAGCCTTATTAACGATCACTTATTTTGGTGATTTCTTGATTTTTAATTGATTTTGATTTTTTTAAGATTGCATGACATCCAATATGGCATTGAATAATAACTCTAATACAAAAAATAATTGGCCCTTTGAGAATTAATACTACACATACTCAAAGCCATTTCTCAAATGATACAAGATAACAAAATTTACAAGTTTTTGGAAAAAAAAAACACTAATTTCAAAAATCAATCAGTAAAGAATAATCAACATGGATGCCAAACATTACCTTAGAATTAATAAGTGGGGTAAGTGAAGTTTACTCTTAGGGGGCATTTGTTTTCCAATAAATAGGGGTAGGTAAGTTGATCGGACCCATATAAAAAAAAGGAATCTGTGTTCGTGTTTATATTAATGGATCTCATGGAAAAAAAAATAATACCCCAACTCATTTACCTAGATAGGGGTGGATTTGAGTCGAGCGAGCCAAATAGTACTAGGCTCGAGCTCAGCTCGAGCTTGATTTTGAGAAAAAATATTTTATAAAAATAAAAAATTATATATAAAAATATCTTTTACTTGATATTAAAAAAATTAAGAATTATAATAATTAATAGTTATAATATTTTTATTATATATTATTTTTTATAATTTTATTATATATATTATATATCAAATATATATATAGCCGGCTCGCGAGCCTCACGAGCCGAGCTCTAGTAGGCTCGAGCTCAACTCGTTTAATAATCGAGCCAATGAATTGGGCTCGAGCTCTGTTGAAATCGAGCCAAACCGATCTCGAGCAGCTCGTAAAAAGCTCGGCTCGTTAGCACCCCTATACCTAGATAAATAATACCCTCATGAGACTTAGGTAAATAACTTTCATGTCCATGCAAAAAATTGTTAAAGCATGATGAAACAACATTAACCCTTCAATAATGACTGTTACATTTATTTAAGTATTTCTCAAGAAACACCTACCCAAATAAGTGTATTTATCTAGATTAGTAAGGGGTACATGCGTTGCACGTGGGCATGTGCATGGTAAAAACTTTTAAAGTTTATATTCGGCTATTGGAATTTGTAAAGATTCTTAAAGTTTGGAAATGTATACATTCAAAAAAAGTTTAAGCATATAAAAATAGGCTATTAAAGCCATCATTTATTAATATTTTTGTTCAATTTTGAAGTTTTTATTTTAGTACATGTTCTTCTGATCTATATATATATTAAAACAAAGCAGTCAAAAAATTTTCTCCTTTTTTTGAATTTTTTATTTTTTTTTATCCCATGCCATTTTTAAGATAACCAATGAGATGCACTTTCCCAATAACCTAAATAATCTCCTAAACTATCTCCCCACTATCCTCCATTTTCTCCAAAATTATCTCTAATTCATATTTATCTCTCTAAATTATCTTTAATTCCTATTTATCTCCAAAATTATCTCTAATTTAGTATGGAGTTTATCTCCTAAATTATCTCTAATTTCTATTTATCCTCTCCCATACTTTTTATCTATATCTATCTAAAGAAAGTTTGGATTACAAAATTTAAGAATTACATAATATTCTATGATAAACTTAAAATATTTATTAAAAAACAAAAAATAAATTTATGTTTTTACAAAATATATCACGAATTTATGTACTAACAATTTAAATTATGTTTTTTCGGATTATCAATTTAAATGTTTTTCAAATATTTAATAATATATAATAGCTTTAAGTAAATAAAATTCAAAACAAAAAACAAAAAAGTTAAATATTTTCTAGATTATTTAAATACTTAAATAACTAATTATTTATCATAACTATATTTTAAATAGTTAAAATGACGAAATTATGTAATAAATTTAAAAAATTTCTTCAAAGTAGAAAAAAAATTATAACATAATATTGAAATTAATAATAATTTAATATATTACAAAATTAATAAATGAAGTTATGTAATGATAGTATAAATTATGATTTTATGGATAATTAAGTACAATAAATAACTAATATTTTAAAATTTAAATATTTTACATATTATTTAATTATTTAAATAACAAAATATTTAACATAACTAGATTTTAAATAGTTAAAATAAAGAAAGTATGTAATAAATTTTAAAAAATTCTAAAAAGTAGTAAAATAATTATGACATAATATTGAAATTAATAATAATTTAATAGTTTACATAATATTGTAAATAATTAATTTCACTTATACCAAGTAATAATTCGAGAAAAAAACTTTCAAAAAAAATAATATTTATTAATAATAATTTTAAACTCTTAATCTGTATGTATTATGTAATAATATATACTAAAATTAATATTTATTGTATTTCGGTAATTATTTATTGTTTTTTGTGATAAATGTATTTTCAATGGTTATGTATAAATTTATTTTGTTTTGTTATTTAACAGAAAACTTTCAATAATTATTGGAGATTGAATTACTATTATTGAAAATTTTAAATTTAATTTATTGTATTTTTGTTATAAATTATTGATTAATATTTATTAGAGAATAAACTATTACTTGAGATTATACTATTTATTAAATAAGTTAATATATTTTTAGTACTTATTATATTTTTGTAATTTCTATAATTATTGTATTTTTCATTATCAATATATTTTTTAATAACTGTGTATTTTCACAATAAATTTTCAATAATTATTGGAGATTAAACTATTGTTATTTATCAGAGATGAGACTATTAATTTAGCTGAAATTATGAGTGTTCATGAGTTGGTTCAGTTCAGTCGTAGGCTATTTGGTCAACCAAATTGACCTGGTTAGGTTAGGGAGTTGATAAGATGAAACTAACTAACCTTTTGTGAAAACTGACCCACTCAAGATGTATCGATTTGGGTCAATTTTTTGGTTTGGTTAATCAACTAAAAAGATTTAAACTTAAAAATTATAGTGCAATTATTGAAAAATAAATTTAAAAATTAGATTTATGATATAAAACATTTTAGTCTAAGAAATATGGGAAATTTCTCACTTTTCCATATTAAAAAATATATTTAAATATATATCCATGGTTAGGTCGTTCGATTTTGGTCGATTTAAAACTGGCCAAAGTGAAACTAATCCAAATTGGTCGAATTGGAAAAATTTTGAACCAAAGCCAACCTAAAATACTAGAAAACCGACCAACTCGGGTCAAGTTAATCGGATTGGTCGGTTTCATCAGTTTGATGAATAAAGCTAACTAAAATTAATTATTGTTATTTTTGTATTATAAAAATATTATTAAAAGTAGTATATAAAATATGAATAATTATTAATTATTTAAAAAGTTGAAAATATAAAACAATTGTATACTCTTATGTGTTTCTATTAGGGTCATTTACTGGAACACACCTTTAGGGTGGCAATTTTCCCCATCCCTGACAGGGACCCGACCTTATGGAGACAGGGATAGGGATTGTTTTGGCGGGGCGGGGGCGGGGGACAGGGATTAATAGGAATCCTCGATCGGGGTCAGGGTCAAGGATGGGGATTGGGGTCCCCTCCCACCCCGACCCCGGTTTTATACATATATATTAAATGTACTATTATATTAATTATATTACATATATATCAAAACATATTTAAAACATTATTTGTAATTTAAAATTTTTATTTGTTTTAAATAAATTTATTTAAAAAAATACTATTATTTAAAAACATTTTGGGGATTCGGGTCCCCAGGGGAACCCATCCCCATCAGGGATTGGGGATGGGGGTTAATTTTAGAATCGAGTCAGGGATGGGGAATATTATCCTCTCTCCGAACCCACCCCGTTGCCATTCTTACACACCTTATAGTTTTACATATTTATTTAAACATACCTTATAGTTTCATTTTACTAAAACATCCCATATATTTTATAACTTATTTACTTAATCAATCTTTCATTAAGGAGTTTTTGTTTCGCCATTAGAACCATGATTTTTTATTCCAAAAATACCCTTAACACTTTTTTTTTGTACAGAAAACAAAATTGACCAAATATAGCCAATAGAGTGGTTGCTCGTGTCTTATTAAGGGAAAAATTGTATTTTTTATTTTCTTTTAATTAAATTTATTTAAATGAACATTATGGTCAACACTGTCATTTTCACTGTCATCTAATGAAAGATTGATTAAATCCATTGCAAATTATAAGTGGTGTTTTAGTAAAATGCTAACTATAGGGTAGATTTTAGTAAATCCATGAAACTATAAGGGATATTTTAGTAAATGGCCCTTTCTATTATTTAGCTTTCGCTTAATAAATTCCATGCATCGCACGGGTCCCATTAGTAATTTAGGTATTACATGCTTTATTTGAAACTCTTACCTGTTTTTTAAAACTCGACAAGATTAATAATTGAATAACCAATTATTTCCCTAGTTGTCTCAAATATAAGTGAAACAATGTTTTTATTATTAGTACAATAATACTTTTTAATTATTATTCTATTTTTTAATATCTAGTAAAAATAATTTTTTGAAAGTTATTTCATATTTTTGTTATTTGGAAGCTTCAATACTTCTAATTATTTAATCTATTTTTTATTATTTTAATATTTTAAAAATTTTAAATTAAACTATTTATTAAATTGAATAATCCATAAAATTATAATTTATATTGTTATTACACAATTTCATTATTAATTTTGTAAAATATAAAATTATTATTGATTTGAAGATGAATTGCCTAGTGCCAAATGTTGCAAGTCGTCACACAATCCTCTTCTAAATGGTTTAAATAAATTACTACTTTCCAAAAGAACCAAACACAAGAATATATCAAAGTGTTAGTACTTTACAATAGTTAATAAAGATAAATACAATCTTTTAATTACTTGTTGTCCATAGGAGTGTTGGGTTTGAAATATTAGGAGTACTTTTGTTGTTTTTGAGATCCCCTTCATATATCCTAGCATGTGAGCATGTGAGGAATAAAGTTATGGATTGAAATAAGTCATCATTGCTATGAAGGACGGTATTTGGCAATTATCTAGGTTATTATTTTTATTAAAAGTTAGATATTCAAATTAAATAATTTGGCTCCTCACCCTCAGTCTTTAGACCCTAATACAAGATGAACTGTTGATCTTCAAATCCCAATTATGACTTCTACAAGCAAATCTCCAAGTGGATTAATTGGTGAGCTCCTTCCCCTCCCCCCTATGGTATGGTTAAATTGAATATAGACGGTGATTCCAAAGGAAACCTAGAGGATAAATTTCTTGTTGACTTTGTTTCTTATTACAATGTTTGTATTTGTATGGAAGCTGACTGTGATGACTTAAATATTTGCCTTGAATCTAATTGGACTCCTTTGTTAGTTGAATGTGATAATAGAATTTTAGCGGACATGATAAACAAACACAATGCTATTCCTTGGACTATCCACTATCAAATTAATTGTAAGAGGTCTTTTTAATGATGGCATAGATGAATATGTCCATTACCCATGCATATAGGGAAGTTAAAAGATTGGCAGACTCCCTAGTAATCAAGGTATTGATTTAGGCTCTAATGTTGTTTTTATACTTTTCCCCCAACTTCCAAGTTAAACAAAGCATCTGATGTAGGATGACTACTTAGGTTTACCTATCCCCAAACTTGTGTAATGTGCTTTATTGGTTTTCTTCAACTTGGGATGGGGTGGAGAGTGTCTCAGAGGGTTCATTAGTTATGAGGCTTGGGGCAAGGCGGGCTATGTCCTCCTCTGTATTTGCCTTTTCCTATGACACATAACAAAATTTTTAGGTGGCCCCCTCCACCTAGAATAAAGTTTTATATATATTATAAAGCGATTAGGTCCCATGTAAGCAAGCAGTCCTCTCCTTCTCCCATTCTCCCTTCTCTCTTCTCTGCTTAAGCCTCTCTCCTTTCTCTCTTATCTGTTCCTAGCCCTTTCATGTAGTCACATGGCAGCCCTCTCTTCTACACTAGAGTCCTACTCAAAATCTCTCTCTCATGTTCCCAATCATTTAGCCAACCTCCTCCTAAAATTTCCCCTAAACTATCTCTCCCACCTAAAATTCTTCCTAAAAAACACCTCTTAATCTATATTGCCACGTAGCAACCATCTCTCTCTCTCTCTCTCTCTCATGTTACCAATCTACTCAACCCCTCCTAAAATTTCTCCAAAACAATTTCTTCCATCTAAAATTCCTCCTAAAACACTTCTTAATCTATGTTATAAACCATCTAAAAACCAAAAACATGGTTAAAAATTAATTAAATTAATTTGGGTAGTTAAATTAATTTGTGAAATATTTTTTTTATATTTTCAATAATTACTGATACTATTGAATATTGTTTAGTAAATATCGAAACCTAAACTATATTTTTTCATAATTTTGGTAAATTGAAAATTTGTAATTACTAATTACTTGTTGAGAATTACTATTTGGGTAATTCAATTTCATATTTTTTTGAAAAATAATTATTGAAATAAATAATTACTAAAGTTAATAATTAATTAAATTATTAATAAATACAAATTTAAAAATAAAAAATTATCACTAATTTTATCAATAAGTACTTATTTATAATTTTAGTGATTTTGGTCAACTTATTAATATTTAATGATATTATCAAATAATAATTACAAAATTTCAATAATTTTTTAGTGGAAAATTAATTTGATAAATTTATTTTTTATACTTTCAGTAATTTTGATATTTACTATAATTTTTGAGCAATAATTAGTGATTTTGTTAATTTAGTGAAAGTTAAATTATAAAACTTTCAATTTTTCAAATAAATAATTGGAAACTTTTAATAATTTCCATAAGTATTCTATACTACATTTATAATTACCATAATTAATGGAACTATATTTTGGGTTTGGAGGGAGTTATGAGTTTAGTGGATGACCCCTAGGGTAGGAATGGCAATGGGTGGGTTTGGGGCAAGGGTCATACTCCCCATCCTGACCTCGAGTTTTAAATTAATCCCTATAAAAAATTTTAGCTTGCATCCGCAGTCCTCGATAGAGAGGGCTTCCCCATTGGGGGCTTGAATCCCTAAATTTTTTAATTAAAAGCTTGTTTTTAGAAAGATATTTATTTAAAATAAAGGAAAAATTAAAATGCAAATAATATTTTACATATATTTTGATAAATATATAATATAAATAATATTATAAATAACATAAATAATACTATATATTTAATATATATAATCGGGGTTGGGGGTGGGGTGTGGACTTCACTTCCCGTCCCCAATCATGTATTCCTATTAATCCCATCCTCACCCTGTCCCCCACTAAGGCAATCTCCATCCCATCCCTGTCTGATCGGAGAGGTCGGGTACTTGGTGGGGATGGAGAAAATTGTCATCCCTACCCCCAAGTTGTGTAGCTCCATAGAACAATAAGTTTTGAGTCCAATTCCATGATCTCTCTCTCTCTCTCTCTCTCTCTCTCTCTCTCTCTCACGTTCTCAATAACCTAAACTAACCTAAATAATATCCTCTCCTAAAATTTCTCCTAAACTACCTCCCCTACTATCTCTCACTTTCTCCTAAATAAGTTATCTCTAATTCCTATTTATCTCCTTAATGATCTCTAATTCCTATTTATCCTCTCCCCTACTTTTTATCTATATCTATCTAAAGAAAATTTGAATTAAATAAATTAAAAAATTTTAACAAAATTATATAATAACTCTAAGATATTTATTAGAAACACAAAAATAATTATAATAGATTTAATAATATTCATATTATTAATAGTTTTATATTTTTACAAAATTCGTTACGAAATAATGTATTAAGAATATAAATTAAGATTTTCCAGATTATTCAATTTAAATCTTATTCAAACAATAACAATTTAAAATTCAAAAAACTAAAATATTATTTAAATATTTCAATAACTAAACATCTTAAATAAAAAATATTATAAATAGATAAATAATTATATAACAAAATATTTAATATTATGTAATAACTTTAAAATAAATAAAATTTCAATAACGAAAACTTTTAAATATTTTACATATTATTTAAATATTTAATTAAATAAATATTTTAAATAATTTTATAATATTAATCTATATTTATTATATATTTATGTTTACTAAAATTAAAATTTGTTGTATTTTCAGTAATTATTTATTGTTTTTGTGATAAATATATTTTCAATAATTATCTAAAAAAATATTTTTGTTTTGTTATTTAATAGAAAATTTTCAATAAGTATTGGAGATTAAACTATTGTTATTTAACTTTTTAAATTTAGTTTATTTTGCTTATTTTATTTATTGTATTTTTGTTATAATTTATTTATTAATATTTATTAGAGATTAAACTATTTATTGATTAATTTATTATATTTTTGGTATTTATTGTATTTTCATTATCAATATTTTTTCAATAATTGTGTATATTTTTTCTATAAATTTTCAATAATTATTGGAGACCAAACTTTTGTTATTTATTAGAGATTAGAGTATTAATTTAGTTGAAATTAGGAGTGTTCATGGGTTTGTTCGGCTCGTTTGCAGGTTGTTTGGCCAACCAAATCCACCTGGTTAAGTTGGGGAGTTGGTCACCCAAAACAATTGACCATTAGTGAAAACTTGGCCAAGTCGAGTTGTATCGGTTTGGATTGATTTTTGATTTGGTCAGTCAGTTCAAAAGATTTAAACTTAATAATTAAATTTAAATTAAAAAAAATTATAGTGACATTATTAAAAAATAATTTTATAATATAAAATATTTTAAACTAAGAAATATGGAAAACTTCCCACTTTTCCCATATTAAAAAAGTTATATTAAAAATATAAAATATTAATATATATCTATGGTCAAGTTGTTCAAATTTATTCTATTTACAAATGGGCAAAATAGGATTAATTCAAGCTGGTCAGATTAGGTATATATCTAATCGATTTGGTTTGGTTTAAACTTAGCTTACAAAACCATAACCCGCAACTAAACCAAAAATCAGTTTTATATTCAAATATTCAATGATACCGAAACCAACCAACTCATTTGAGAAACTGACCAAATTGGGTCGAGTTGGGCGTTGGTTTAATAGGTTTGGTCAGTTTTTATTATTTCAAAAATAAGCCTACTCCTCACATGTGGCTAGATAACAAGTTAACAATTTTTATTGGCAACCTTGTATAACTTTCTCAACTAGGAAATATGATTAGCTGATGTAAGCATGACATGCAATTATATGGTGTGTCTCACACCAATATATGTCCAATTACAATGTCTTTATTTGATGATGACCATATGATCAAAAGTAGATAATGAAATTACCTGTAAACAAGTACACATGAATCATACAATCAACGCTCATCTATCATGAATAGAACAACCTCTTTTGTATTGTATGGTTTAAAAAAAAAAAAAAACGCCATTCTCAAAGAAAAAATATTGGTATGGTTCTTGAACCATTCCATATTAGCATGGACGGAACCCTTTAAAAATAATGTGATGAACTTTAAATACCCAAATTACCTTCTAGATGATTTCACTCTTGTATTCTTCATTTCTTGCATTTTTTTTTAAGAAAAAGAAAAAAGAGATTTTATTCAACTTAGAACCTGCATTGAGCTGCATACATCTATCCCTCCCCTCCCTAGACCCTGCATTGGTAGAATATAGAATAAGAGCTCTGTGATGGTTCCAAGTGAAACAACCCAGCCCTACAATGCTGGTACTAGCACAAAAACCCCACATCAACCCAGCCATACCAATTGCATAACCACTCTATGAAGCTTCTCTACAAGTTTTGATAGAACCTTAGCAAGAACCAAGGTTGCGTTTATAGTAGTAGCGACAGGTTCTCTCTTTAATGTCCCAACAAAAGCTTAAGCTATTTCAATGGCCACCCATCCTAGAGCTTCAAATTCAATGGTGTTGGCACCAAGGGAAGATGTGACAATTACGTCTTCATGTAGGCCCAAGTTTGCTGTCTTTTGGAGGTAAGTCTTTGGTGAAGAAGTGAAGCTTCAATGGAGGTAGACAATCTTCAACACTTCCCTTCTGCACATCCATGGATCTACCTACTCTAATGCCAATTGATATGAACCTTTTCTTTTCACAGGGAAGGGAAGAGGGATTACTCAAACTGTAGTGCAGAGCACTGCTAAAGAGAGTCAAAACCTACTCAAGAAGATTTCGAATGGAGATGACTATAAAAAAAATATTCAATGTATTTCTTTTAGGACTATATATATAATATTCAGTCTCAAGGTAGAAGACAATGAACAATGTCTTCTTTTTAAGGGTAGTTTTGACATTTTCAACAGATAACTGGTGGTCGGTTAACAGCAAGGACCAACTTGATACTTTTTAAAAATTTAGGTACTGCAGTGACATGTTTAAAAGTTTGGGTACTAATTTGACACTACCCCCAAAGTTCAGAATACTAAAGTGAAATTATCCCTATTGTTAACCATCAAAAAGTATAAATAACCAATAATCATTGTAGTGGTTAAGTCTGAATTGCATTATTGGATCTTCAAAGATTGGATGGGCTAACAAGTTGGGCCCATTAAACTCAAAGGCTCGTAACATCCTATAATTGGGCTCAAATCTTGACTGCCTAACTTGTATAAGAGTGTCACTTGTCTCCCACCAAGGAATAAGAATGGCTAGTATAGCTTTAGCTTCCACTCTCGAGATAAATTCCAGAATCCAGATCTTCCATGAACCACATTGCTTATGAACAAGTCTGCTACCCAAGTATAGTCACCTTCTGGTCAAACTGATTGGACATTTAGCTATCCCCCTAGGATGCATTGGAATCCAAGGCTCAATCCAAATACACTGATTGTGATTGGCCATCCCCATTCGGCAGTTCCCCAATTCGCCATGAACACCCAGCCTTTAACCAATCCCGCCCCCACAATAAACTATGCCACCCCCACGACGATTTGGATCCCATATTAGTTGACCAAAAGTCCTTATTAGTGTATAAATCCCATACCATCCATTGACTTCAAGGAGCAGAGCGCAACCCAATTTGGAAAAATTATGCTCCTTGTTCAAGAAACAAAAATTGAAAAAAAAAATCATTCTTAAGTGTAATTCAGATTACTTGGGCTCAACACTATTTTAGGGGTTGACAATTGTATCTTAATTTTGTAGTAATAAAGTTGCCGTTTCCAATAAAAAAAGAAGCTCAATTGATGATTTTGTATATGAGAATGTTGTTTCATGATACCTAAATTCCAAAAGAAACAAACATACAAGCAAAATAAAATAATAAAGATGGGTCATCCAGAAAGAGCAAAAGAATAAGCTACTTGAATAAACAAAAGATCAACTCTCACCATAACCGTTTCATATTAACTATAACTTACTTGTCTGGTGTTCCCCATCAAATGGACCATGGAAAAATAGAAGTATCTCTTTCAGGAGACCAGATCTTCTGAAAACAAAAAGTTTTGAGAGTACAGCATCCAGTCGTAAATTGGGACATCTCCCATAATGCCCGTGCTTTTACAATTTGCAGAGTTTTTGTTTTCAGGAGATCCCATATACTCTTCCAGAACCAAAATACTTCGGGACAAAGATTTAAACAAAGAGGAAAAGATGCAAAGCAATTAGAACCACTACACGTGACCATTTCAACAACTTGCATTTGGTTTATCTTCCATGAAACTTTCATCCATTGCATTGTGATTGGTAAGAGTGCAAAAAGCAATGTATCAATTTAAAATGCAAATTTGGTCAATAAGCATGAAAGCAAACTTGGTTCAGTTTTGCATTGATAAATTTTGTATTGTGTTTGGTTGTGATAGATACAAACACAAATTTTAAGACTGGAATCTACCTATTTTTACATTAACCAACTTTTTCTTTTTGGTATTTGGTGCCATGCACCATTGATAACTTCCCCTTGACCCCCCTTTTCCCCAACCATCAACGCTGGAACAAACCAGCTAACACACCAATGAGCCAGCCCTCGGTTTTTTACATTAACCAACTTAGAATGCAAAGTTTTCTTCCATTTTCTGGAAACAAACTTTGCTCCCATTTTGAAAGCAAAAACGTCCAAAAAACCCTTTACTTTTATTCTTAGTACGAACACATATTCTTACCACACAACTTCAAAACCGAACCAGAGTACAAATTCACCTCGGTTCTGCATTTGCACTCTTACCAAACACAGACTTGACGTATTTTGGTGTATGGAAAACTTGCCAACTCCATTGGAGGCTGTAGAGCTTTCATCTACCTGAAGGAAGAAACATATACACAGAGAATAGCACAATAAAGAAAGTGGAAAGCAAAACAATAGTACATTGAAAACAAAAAGTTGCACACACTCTGGAAGCACAGGCATCCAGCCACACGTTGAGAACATCTCCCTATGAAGCACATAGTTGCTTGCAGGAAATCCGGGCCCCAACTTGAAAGCCACTGAAAAAGTTCACAATATCAAGGAAGCTCACCAAAAAGGCCAATCTGCTGTAGCAAGAACATGACAAAGAAATGTCGTGGTTGCTTACAGAAATTATCTTAAAACCATGGTTACAAAAGGAATCAAATATTGAGCCATCTATTAACAAGCCATTGATAAATTGCAGAACTCTAAAATATCAAGGAAAGACCTTTTAGACTTGCAGCATGTCAAGAGCATCACATCTGATCAGTATTTTTTTATGGTAAAAAATAAATTTCATTAAAAATAAAAACAAAATACAAGAGGAAGGTGACAAGACATCACCCAAGAGAAAGAAAACAGAATTGCAATGATACTTGGTTGCTGTATGCAGCAAGTAGAAAGGGATAAGAGAGAGTGGAGAGAAGATATATGAGAAGAGAAGTATGAGATAAAAAAAAATGAAGAGCATAATGTGATTCTCACCAGTCAGCTGCAATTATATATATTTTCTGTTCTCCAACCATCTTATGACAAATTTACAGTCTCCTTCCACAATCAAACAGATCATTCAGAAACTGAACTGATCTCAAAGCTAATATGGAGATATACCAGCAGAGTAGAATTGCCTTGGGAAATATAAGGCACCCATAGCAATAGCCAAAATTTGTTGGCCTCAAAGCATCAACTCAATCAGATAATTTCAGCCATCTAAGCACATTCTTCTGCTCAGCACTGCCTAACACCTACCTCACGGGTTCACATTCCACTTACAAATATGAGAAGAATGTTTTCTATACCTTTATCATTGCATTTAAGTCTGTATAGGTCAGATTTTCTGATCATGAGCACCTCATCATCTGCATAAAAAAAAAGGAAAAAAAAAAGAAGTTCAAATAGCTTAAGTTATCCAGAAAAGTTTAACAAACTCAGTTAACTATACAAAGAAGTGACCACTGTAACATTCATAATTGTAATCATTCATGGAGAGTGGGAGACGAGAGACAGAGAAAGAGAAGGAAAGAGAGATACAATTGAGAGAAAAAGAAAACTATCTCTGGCTGCCGCCAGTTCACTATTTATATTAACTTAATAAAAAAGAATAGAAATTACAAGTATGCCCCTGGCGGCACACCCTAGAAACAAACTAATAAGAAAAAAGGAAAAATAACTAAGTGACAGTATCTTAAGAGGACAACCTACCAACAGCAACTATAAAGTACCAATTAAATAAGCCTTACAACACTCCCCCTCAAGTTGGGCTGAATATGTCTATCATGCCCAGCTTGTCACATAACTCATTGTGACGCGAATGGAAGCCCTTTTGTGAGGACATCAACAAGTTGTTCCTTGGAGTTGACATAAGGGATGCAAATTTCTCTTTTTTCCAATTTTTCCCTTATTAAGTGTTTGTCCACCTCAATGTGCTTGGTCCTCTCATGTAAAACAGGGTTGCTGGCGATGTTTATTGCTGCCTTGTTGTCACAGTAAAGAGACATAGGATTATGAACAACAACTCCAAGCTCCCCTAGAAGATTCTTTAGCCAAAAGACTTCAGCCACCCCATGTGCCATAGCTCTATATTCAGCTTCAGCACTTGACCTTGCTACCACACTTTGTTT
>NW_010729137.1:405586-435663 GCF_000365185.1 Nelumbo nucifera | reverse complement strand
AGACCCCCCCTTTCAACTAATGTTATGCATCTTTATTCTTCTTAATATAAACGATTTTTATTAAAAATAAAGAAAAAATGAGACCCCCTTCCTCTTCATCCTCCTCCTAACCCCCCTCCTCTCAAGGAGGATTACGCCTCCTTATGTTCGGGAGGCTTACGCCTCACGCCTCTAGGTAGTGGAACGCCTTGCATCACGCCTTCGTGTTTTAAAACATTGGTTCCAGATAATGACAGGAGTGCAATTGTTGAGAAAGCCGCTGGTGAGAAATTAGCTGTAATGAAGGCCGAGTATGAGAAATATGGGAGGATGATTAGCCATCTTGACAGTGCAGCCACCTCCTCCAATCCTTCAGGCAATCCAACTACTTCTACATCTGCTCATTCAGTCTTTTTTTTTTTTTTTTGAGAAGGTAAGGTAAAAATTTTATTGATAAAAAAGACAAAGTTACAACTCCTTCCTGGAACCCCACATCTTGTAAGAGGGCAAATTACAGACTCCAAATAGACTGAGTACAAAGCAGCTGAAAAACATTCTGAGATTTAAACTCGGGGGAGACAAACAACCAGGAAACAAGTTTAGACACAGAAGTCTGAATTAAGTCCTCCAGTCTTCTCACTTTGTTGCAGAAAATCCTATTGTTTCTTTCAGTCCATAAGGTCACCAAAACAGCCACAAGGATGGTTCTCCAGATCAGATTGCCCTTCCTCTTCAGGCCAGGTAGTTTCCAGCAGCATAAAAGATCTTTGATAGAGCCAGGTATGAACCAACAGACCCCAGCCGCCTTGAGAAAGTGCTTCCAAACTCTTACCGATGTCGAGCAGTGGATGCCCAGGTGATCAGCTATCTCTGGAAAGAACCCACATAAGCCACAATTTAGATCTGAAACCTGGATCCCTCTCCTAACCAAATTAGTCCTCGACAAGCACTTATTAAGGGTCAACACCCAAACTAGAAAATTATGTTTAGATGGGCTGACAGTGTTCCACACCTGCTTACTTGGGAAATCAGAAGTATTTGATCTACTCAGTTTTGAAGCCAAGGATTTAACAGTAACAACTCCATCTCCACTGCCATTCATCCTCCAGATTAACCAAAATAGCTTGCCTCTGTAACAGTTGCAGAAGATCTAACAGTTGATCCATCTCCCAATCAAAAAGGTTTCGTCTGAAGGGGGGGCACCAAGAGATTGATTCCCCAACCACCTCATTAAGAATCGGCAACTGAGACTTCAGGGCTGCGGGCACATTGAAAAAGTAGAGAAAACCGGAAAGTATTGAGAGCTAGGCCTTAAGAGAAAATTTCAAAATTTCAACCTATCTCCCCTACCAATCTTGAGAGCTAGGCCTTAAGAGAAAACCGGAAAGTATTTCATAATTCCTTTCCAAAGAGAGCACCCCCAGCTCTGAAAAGGATCCAGGGATTTCCAATTACCCCAGTCCACCCCATATTTAGATGCAATCAAGGTCCTCCACCAGGCAGTCCTCTCCACACCAAAACCTCCAAAGCCATTTGCTGAGAAGAGAAGAATTAAAAACTTTCAATTTCCTTATTGCCAAGCCTCCATCCTCCACAAGGAGGCAAACTTGGTCCCACTTAACAAGGTGGATTTTTCTTTCTTCCTCCAGCCTCTCCACAGAAAATTCCTCTGAAGGGACTCCAACTTCCTTGCTATTTTAGAAGGGATGGGAAAGAGAGATAAGAAATAAGTGGGAAGGTTAGAAAGAGTACTTTTTAGAAGAGTAACTCCAACCCCCGAGGAAAGATACTAGCTTTCTAGGATGCTAGTTTCTTTTCCATCCGTTCTACCACTGGGTCCCAGATAGCACTCGAGGTACACTTGGCCCCAAGAGGGAGCCCTAAGTACTTCCTAGGAAGATGATCCACTTGGTAGGCAAGAACCTCTGCCAACTCATGCAAACAGTCAACTTGGCCCACTAGAAATAAAACACTCTTCCCCAAGTTAACTTTGAGTCTAGATACCACTTCAAACCAGCTTAGGATCCCAAATATATTCTCCAACTGATCCTGTGAAGCATCAATAAAACACAAACTGTCATCCGCAAACTGTAGCAAGTACACCTCCCCCCCCCCCCCGGGGGTTGATTTCAAAGCCCTCCCACCGACCATCAAAAACAACCGCCTTACTGAACTGAAACCCATAAGACATATAAAGAGCAAGGGAGAAAGAGGATCCCCTTGTTTAATACCCCCCGAGCTCTCAAAGAAGCCTGTAACTTGTCCATTGACCAAAATTGAAAACTTAGGGAAGTAACACAAACTTTCATCCAGTTCCTCCATTTTTGCCCAAAATTCATTCTTGCAAGCACAAAATCCAGACATCTCCATTTCACATGGTCATAATCTTTCTTAATATCCAATTTGCAAATCAGGCCTGGAGTCCCAGCTCTTCTCCTAGAGTCAATGAGCTCATTTGCAATAAGCACACTGTCCAACATTTGTCTCCCAGGAACAGAGGCACTTTGATTTTCAGATATCACACTAGACAAGACCTTTTTCATCCTCTCAGCCAACACTTGGGCTAGAATCTTGTAGAAGCTATTGAGAAGACTAATAGGTCTGAAGTCCTTTATGTTTACAGACCTGACCACTTTGGGAATGAGAGAAATAAATGTGGCATTTAGACTTCTCTACAAGGAGGCACTACTATGGAAAGTCTGGAATACATTCAGCACATCTTGCTTGATGAACTCCCAACACTTCACATAGAACAGGTTTGTCAAACCTGTTAGACAATGTATGCCCTTAGCTCCAATCAGATTAATGTACAGATACATTTATTGTAAATGAATAAAAGTACATTATTGTTTCATGTTAATATTGGTATGTTTCTGCGTATTTACCCCTTAAACTGGACATTTATGAGACTCGTGTTAGTTTAGAATTTTATTTTTGATAATTAAAGGGCAGTTACTAATGTAAGACATTCTTTTTTTACCTATCAGAGCTAGAAAATTTTAATTGGAGAATTTATTTGTTCTTGTTCTCAACCGTTGGATAGACTTCGGGAGTTTATCCTGCCAAGGCCAACATTGATGTGCTGCCAAAGAAGTTGGGGGGGGGGGGAGGCCAACAGCTATATTCCAGGTAGGCCACGCTCAACCTGCTACAGGCCCCATGGGCCGTGCTGGCATGCGGACTGCAAGTAGCACGGCACAAAACCCTGGCCCAGCATGGCACGGACCTTCATGCCGGACCTAGCATGGCCTGTGGGCCTTTGTGCCGTGCCGGACCTCTAGTTGTGATCATTATAGGTCGAGAGGATAAGTGTAAGAGACCATTACAAAGCTGATAACCTAATGGGCTTTATCTTACTTAAGTCCATTATCCTTGGGTCTTCATAGGATAGCTTAACTCAATGATCATTTAGGTATAAATGTTGGGCCCATATTGAGCCCATGGTGATGTGCTCAAGGGTTCATTGCGTTTAAAAGTGAATTCGGCCAAGTCTTTTCACAAAGGCTAAGTCGAACCCATGTGGACTTATGTGAGGTCATTGTGGGGTTCCACACCATACAAATCAGGCCTAAGTTGGCCATGCAACATCTTGGGTCGTGAGCCTTTGAATTAAATGGGCCTTATAATTAATAAGATTAAGTAAGCTATCACATGACAACTTGTCATGTGCTTTGGGTCAAATATGGGTTTGGAAATGGGTATGGAGCACCCATCCTCTTAAGAGGATAAGGCTTATCTCTTAATAAAATCCAAATCCAAATTAGATTTGGATAATCTCCTAATTTGATTAGGAGAATGCTCCATAAGGAGATTAAAAGAAGAAGAGGGTGAACCTAACTAAAACACCACTCTCTTGTTCTCTCTTATTCTCTTTTGTCTTCCAAGAAACCCAATCACGACCTAGGCTTTCAAGAACTGATTTAGATCAGTTTTCTTTGTTTTGCAAGAAAAACTCAGAAGAAAACCAGGCTCACTTACCCCATTCGATTCAAGCAAGTTGGATCACAGTTTTGCTGAAAATAGTGTTGTTGAACTGGCTTCACCTACACACTACGCCATCTTCAGTGGAGGTTGGTTTTAGGACTGATTTGGGCGTGAACTTCCACCTTGGGATCTGCATCTGTGGAATCTGTATCAAATGTACATCTTCCTCTTTGTTTGGTTTCAAATCTGGTCCAATTCAATGCAAGATCGACCCAGAAAATTCAGTTTTCACTTTCACCGGGAAATCAGTTCCCGCAAGGGATAAAAAAATTTTTGAAATTTCGCCCAGCCATCTAGCATGGTTCGGCCATCCATATGATGGATTCTAAACCCTTCCAACAAAACCATCCAGCCCAGGAGATTTCTCAACCTCCATCTTATTAATTGCTTCTTTAATTTCCATCTCAGTGAAAGGGCCCTCAAGATAAGCTTTCTGATCATCAGAGAGCCTTTTAAAGTGGGTGTGAACAGGTAAAGGTCTAATCGGACAGGAGTCTTTATACAACTTCTTATAAAAAGCAGAGACAAAGGCTTTAATTTCAGCAGTCGATTCACCAATTCTACCCTCACACTCTAACTGTGAAGATATATCTTGATGTACATTATTAGAGTAGTCCTTGTTGTATAGTATCATAGTTCTTATTATTTTATTTGTTCTTTTTATCTTTCAGCCCTGTAAGGGCATTCTTGTAACTGTACATACTTTTTATCTCTTTAATATAAGAGGCTCTCTGGGGTGGGGGTCAACTATTCTTGGCACCCCTAGATCTGTTTCCTTCTAGATTTGAATTCAGTTCACATGGTATCAGAACAGGTTACTCTTTGATCTTCCTTCTCTCTGATTCATCTTGCATTCGTGATTTATTAAAAACCTACAGCTCTGCCAAGTGGCCTGAACTATTCTGATCTATCCAGGAACTCCTCTTCTATTTTCTGCGCACCCAGAGAGAGATTTTATTGGATCTCTCTCGTTTGACCTCTGTTTGCAGCAAGAATTGAAAGGAGTTGTCGCCGTAGCCCTTCTCAACATATTTTGAAATTTTTACGGAAATCCGTGAAGTTTTGAGAGAGACCTGGACTCTTCTTCTTGGCGGTTGTGCCCATACTTTCCTTTTCTGGACTGTGTTCAGCTTTTCTTTGTTTTGGATCTTAAACAATCTCCGGTGAAAGTAAGGGGTTTCTATCTCAGTTTTTTTACTCTCTTGGATTGATTACAGCCTATTTCACTTGTCTTTGGATCAAGTTTTACTTCAGATTAGTTTCTTTAAACTTCAGCCGAATCCTATTTGTGTTATTTTCTTGTTGTAATGGCTTCAGACAAAGGTGATATCATCCCTGTAAAGATGAAAGGACTGAACTATGGGATGTGGAAGTTCCACTTCGACTTTTATGTTGAGGGAAAGGGTTTAGGAGGATATCTAAATGGAACGATCACCAAACCAGCTGAGACCAAGGCCAAAGCTTTACAACAATGGAAGTTTGACAATGGTAAACTTGTTTCTTGGATTCTAAGTTCTATTGACTATCATATATTTGTACCCATGAGGAGAATGAAAACATCATATGAGATGTAAATGCATCTAGAAAAATTTTATCAACAGTCCAACGTATCTAAGCAATATCAGATAGAATTAGAAATATTCTCTTACAGCCAAGGAGATAGGAGAATATAGGAGTATTATTCTAGTTTTCTTGATTTATGGGCTGAATATGAGATTTTTCACATTGAACCCTCGGATCCAGTGGAGTGTGTGAAATATCTTCAGAAGCATTTTGAGAAGAGAAAGGTGACTCAGTTCTTGATGAGACTTAGACCTGAATATGAGATAATCAGGTCCAACATTTTGAGTAGGGGAACTTTCAGATATGGATTCTGTTTTAGGGGAACTTCCAGATATGGATTCTGTTTTAGGGGAACTTCTGAGAGAAGAGACTAGACTTCTCACTGCAGCCGGGTTGCTCATGGGGGACTTCTTGATGGGAAGATGGCTAAAGTTGGGGCTGAAACAGCCTTTGTTGCTCATGGGGGTAAGAAGCCAACCTCCAAGGACCTCTCCAAAACCCAGTGCTATGAGCGTAAGGGTTCTGGACATATTGCATCTCACTATAAGAAGAAGAATGCGTATACCTATTGCAAGCAACATGGTCACATCATTCCAGACTGTCCAGTCCGACCAGCTAAGGGCTCTCAGAAACCATCTTAGTACCCAACCTTACTACTAATCTAATTTCTATTGGTCAACTTGTTGATGAAGGAAATGTTCTCACCTTTTCTCATGATGGTTGCTTGATACAGGACTGATACACTAGCAAGGTGAAAGGGAAGGGGCATAGGTTGGGCCGTCTGTTTGCACTGGAGTTCAAAAAGTCTCAACCGGGGGCATCCTCAGCTTTACTTAGTTCTTCTTTGTCTGATTCTATGTTGAGTTATAGGAATAATGTTTGGGATTTATGGCATAAACAATTGGGTCATCCATATTCCCAAAAATTAAAATTTTTGTTAGACTCTGGTTTGGTTAAGAATAAAATTCCCCCTGTTGATACTTTTGATGTTTCTTGCACTACGTGTTGTTTGAGTAAAAGTCATGTTTTACCATTTCTTCATAAATCTGAACATGCCACTAAACCTTTTGAGATAATACATAGTGATGTTTGGTCTGCTTCTATTACTTCACGATTGGGGTACAGATATTTCATATTATTTATAGATGATTGTACCAGATATACTTGGATTTATTTTCTGCGACACAAATCAAAGGTCTTTGGTGCATTTAAATGGTTTCATACTATGGTGCAAAATTGATTCAAGTGCAATGTGACTATCCTCCACTCAGACTCAGGGGAAGAATATAGAGATGGAGACTTCTTGGCATACTTGAGGAGTCATGGAATTCAGTCTCAGCGCAACTGCCCAGAAACTCCACAACAGAATGGTGTAGCTGAACGGAAGAACAGACACATTCTCAGTGTTGTGCGGACATTACTCATACTCCAACTTCGTTTTGGGTAGAAGTAGCTAGTATAGCCGTGTATTTGATCAATTTTCTTCCATCCTCTGTTCTAGGCAACACCTCTCCCTTCCAAAAACTTTTTGGTTACCCCCCCAGATTTCTCTAGCCTTCATGTTTTTGGATGTCTTTGTTTTGTTCATCTTCCTGTTCGTGAACGATCTAAATTAACTGCTCAGTCTACTATGTGTGCCTTTGTGGGATATAGTCCTGACCACAAAGGATTTTTGTGTTATGATCCTACTATTCGTCATATTCGGACTAGATTGTTTGCTCCTTCCATCTCTGTTTTGCAGGACTTTGATTCAAATGACACTACTACTTCCTCAACCGAGAGAGATCTTTTTGTCTTCACCCGCAAGCGGCTGCGTGTCCCGGCTCTTGCGCCTACATCCCCCCTTCCACCCGGTCCAGAGCATTCATCTCAGATATCCTCTGTAAGTGATACCTTGACCCAAGATCCTCCTATTTCAGATAGTAGTTCAGTTATTCCACTTCGTCGTTCTACCCGTATCTCTCGACCTCCTGACCGCTATGGTTTTCCTTCAAACCATAGTTCCTTTTCTACTGTACTTTCTTCCACAAATATCCCTAGATCTTATCAGCAAGCATTAGAAGTTCTTAGTGGAAAGAAGCTATGGATGCCAAAATTCAAGCCCTCCATGAGAGTGACACTTGGGATCTTGTGCCAGCTCCTCCAGATGCTTCTATTGTTGGAAGTCGTTGGGTCTATACAATCAAACTGAAATCAGATGGCTCTCTTGATCGATATAAGGCCGGTTAGTTGCCCAAGGATACAGCCAGGAATATGGGATTGATTATGAAGAAACATTTGCCCCGGTTGCTAAGATCACCACAATTCAGACTCTTATGGCCATTTATGTTGTTTATTCCTGGACTATTTACCAATTAGATGTGAAGAATGCGTTCCTTCATGGCGAATTAAAGGAGATAGTCTACATGAAACCTTCGTCTGGATATTGCAGTGATCCTTCACGTGTTTGTCGCCTGAAGAAGTCTTTATATGGCCTGAAGCAAGCACCCAGGGCTTGGTTTGAGCGCTTCCGAGATGTTGTTGTTGCAGTTGGGTATAATCAGAGTTCCTCTGACTACTCCCTCTTTGTGAAGAGAAAACCCCAGGGTATTACCATTCTTCTATTATATGCTGATGACATGCTCCTAACGGGGGATGACCATGACGGCATTTGTGAGCTGAAGTCCTTACTTCATAACTCATTTCACATGAAGGACATGGGTCCTCTCACTTACTTCTTGGGTTTGGAGGTTCATCATAGCAGTCGAGGGTATTTTATTTGTCAACAAAAATACGCCTCTGATCTCATCAAACTAGCTGGAATCATAGATGAGAAACATGTTGATACCCCCTGGAGCTGAATGTCAAACTATCTGAATCCGAAGGCCTCATCCTTCCTAATGCCACCCTGTACCGTCAGCTTGTTGGCTCTTTGATCTATCTTACTATGACCAGACCTGATATTTCATGTTGTTCAGGTCATCAGTCAATTTGTCTCTGCCCCGAGACAACCTCATATGACTGTAGTTCATTGCATCGTCCGTAATGTTCGAGATACAACCTCTCAGGGACTGTTTTTCTCTTCCTCATCATCCATACAGTTGAGGGTTTATGCTGATGTTGATTGGGTTGGTTGCCCTGACACTCGTCGATCCACTACTGGGTGGTGCGTCTTCATGGGTGACTCTCTCATCTCCTGGAAGTGCAAGAAACAGCAAACTGTCTCTAAGTCTTCCACTGAAGCTCAATATAGAGCTATGTCTTCTGCATGTAGCGAGATTGTTTGGCTGAAGTCACTTTTCATTAATCTTGGGATTTCTCTTCCTACCCCTATCCCTCTATATGCCAACAACACCAGCGCTATCAAGATCGCATCTAATCCAGTCTTTCATGAGAGGACTAAACATATCGAGGTGGATTGTCACTTTATTAAAGACCTCCTTGTTGTAGGCTTTATATCTCTTCCTCATGTTGCCTATCACATGCAAATTGCCGACATCTTCACCAAGGCCATGACTAAGAGTCGACATCTCATTCTTGTGGGCAAACTGATGGTGATGTCTACGCATCAATTTGCAGGGGAGTGTGAAGATATATCTTGATGTACATTATTAGAGTAGTCCTTGTTGTACAGTATCATAGTTCTTATTATTTTATTTGTTCTTTTTATCTTTCAGCCCTATAAGGACATTCTTGTAACTGTACATACTTTTTATCCCTTTAATATAAAAGAGGCTCTTTGGGGTGGGGGTCGACTATTCTTGACACCCCTAGATCAATACTAACTTGTTGATTTTCTTGACTCTATTTCGAGCATTGGCCATTTTGTGAAAGAAGCCACTTTTCTTATCCCCCACCTTGAGCCAAGTGGATTCAGCTCTCTATCTCCACCTAATTTCATCCTTAACAGCTATCAAATGTCACCTTGGCTTGACAACTTTTCAGCCTTTGCTCTTGAGAAATCTGACCACTTCTTCAGCTCTATCCACCTCTTCAATCATACTGAGACAAGCCCCTTTTTTCAGTCTCCAAGGACAAACTATTCTCCAACTTCCATATTCTGATTTTTTTCTTTAATTATCCCCAATTTTTTGGCTAGGATGTGTGAGCTAGAGCCATTCACTTGACACTCATTCCAGAATTTGTTCAACAAAGGCAGGAAACCCTCCTCCTCAAACCACGCATTTTTCAAATTTGAAAGGGACCTTGATTTCTCTATGGAACCACAAGTTAACTAGATTGGGCTATGATCTGAGACAGGTCTCGGAAGAGCAACTTGTTTAAAGGAGGGAAACAACTCATCCCAATCAGAAGAAACTAGAAACCTATCCAATCTAACTAATGTAGGAGATTCCTGATTGTTTGTCCATGTAAAATTAGCACCCACCAGCAGCAAGTCCATTAATTCAAACCTGTTTAGAAAGTCAGCAAACATGTTCATTGCCCTTGTTCTTCTTCCCCTTGTATTTTTTTTCTTCAGACAACAAAGTCACATTAAAATCCCCTCCAATAGCCCAAGGACAATCAAGATGCCCTCTAGAGCTTGCTAAATCTTCCCAGAGCTCACTTCTTTGGCTATTTTCCGTAGGACCATAGATATTTGTAATTTGGCAGACCCCTCCATTTTCTGTTGGGGGTGAGAACTTACCGGTGAAAGAGATTTGGAGCAAGCCCAATCCACCAAAAATTCAAGCTTTGAGCAGGGAGGTTTTTCTTTGGAAGGTGAACACCTATGACATCCTTCAAAAAAGGAGGTCAAATAAATGCCTCTCCCCTCATATATGCATTCTTTGCTTTGCAGATGATGAATCCCTACCACATTTACTGATTCGTTGCTCTTTTGTGCTCTTTTTTTGGGAATCTTTTTGTTCGCTCTCTTTGGTTGCAGGTGGAGTACTCTCTAGGATATAGTAAGCCTCTTTAACCCAAACTTTCTAAGGCGACCAACAAAAAGAGCAAGGGTTATGTGGAAATCAGTTAGCACAACAGTGGTGTGGACTACTTATAAAAAAAACAGTGGTGTGGACTGTATGGGAGGAAAGTAATGCAAGAATTTTCAACCAGAAGTACCAAGTCAAATGAAGATCTAGTGGAGGCCATAAAGATAAAAGTTGCACACTGGGTGAAAACAGTTGAACTCTTTCAAATTTTCTCAATTATTGATATAGTAAGAGTGTGGAATGAAGTGGTACACTCTTCTAAGAAGAAAGAAAGAAAGGTGGAGTGGAAGCCCCCACCCAGGTATTAAAACTTGCCAAACAAGCAA
Organism: Nelumbo nucifera; assembly: GCF_000365185.1. The sequence continues at coordinate 424,892 of NW_010729137.1, read as the reverse complement.
ACCTTAAGAACTTAGAGGTAGAAGGGGGCTCAAAAATAGTGATATCATGGACCAATTCAAGGGGTAATGCTCCTTGGATTTATGGGCATCCCCTAAGGGAGATTGAAAGACTAGCAAGGGAATTCAATGCCTCGTTCACAGGGATCAGGAGAATTGCAAATGGGATGGCTGATTCATTAGCCAAACAGGGAGTTCTTAGGCAGCAGCTTTCTGGGCTTTATTATAACACTTTGTGGTGCAATGCTTGCTTTCCATTTGCTGTAATTCTGTAACTGATTCTCTTAATTGAATAACATTCTCCTTTTGCTGATAAAAATAATTGTTCACGTAATCGCCACTAATGGGGACATAGCAGAGATAATGTAAGAAAAGATGCTATTAAAGGTATACCTTAAAAAGGAATAAAAAAAGGAAAGAAGTAAATTGAGGAGGTGATGAAGTACTTGTAAATAGGAGCTCTAATATAGAAGATAGACAAGGACTTTAATACAAAACCATTACAGGTTTGAATGATGCTTTTACAAAAGGCATATGCTTAGGCAAACAAAAAAAAAATGTTGATTTTTTTACCATAACTGAAGATTGACACCATTGGCAAATGGAAGATATGAAATAGATGGATACCTGAATGCCCAATAATACTGACCCTTCCCTCCACAAATTATCTACTCAAACCTCACCGAAAATCACCAATCAAAATAACCCTTACTAAAACCTTTTTGGCTAGAATGAACAGAATTGGGGAAAAGGTTCCCTTGCCTTAATCCTTTTGCAGAATGATATTAATGAATGAAAATATTGCATACATGGAAATGATGAGAAAATATAAGCCAGACCGCATCACTACATTAACATTATTAGCTACTTATTCAAATGTGTATGTGCATATGATGCAAGTAACCAATATCTATTGATCAGACCTTGAATCAAGAATTATTAAATAAGGGGCATCTGCTATGGTATAAAGCCATAAATTAAAGAAAAAAAAAACAAGACAAAAAATGGAAGAAATAAAGATAAGAACATATTGAAACATGTGATACCTGTTAATAATTAAACCTTCATGCTAAGGTTATCGAACTAAAGGTGCTTTTGTTATGGTGTAAAATGATAAGAGAGAAGATGCAGAGAATAGAATGCCTTAAAGAATGCACTATACTTTTCTCCTTGCAAAAAGCTCCTTATGGAATTTTTAATATTTTCTGCCAAAATAATTTTACTAGGAATATCTTAAAACCCAATAAAATTTTTTTCCTCCAGATTTTCTGCAATACAGAGCCTAGATGGAAAGAAATGGTAAAGATAATTCCTTCATTTCTTATTCTTCTTGAAATATGGTTGCAGAAATGTTACAAAAAATTATACATTTATATTCCCATTATCAATGCTAATGAAACAAACTTCATTTGTCCATACAATAAATGGGTGGTATGCCAATGACTCTTACAAACTCACCAAAGCAGTTCGAACAAATGAATATATATACTTCTAACCTCTACATATGGCAACACAAAAAGAGTATCAACTAGACATTAATGAACTACAAAGGCAGTATGCTTCCAAAATCAAAACTTACAATGCAGCAGTGAACTTTCCTCAGGATAGTAGAAAATTTAAAAAATAATCAATACATCCATCCATTCGCATCCATCATCAATGGCCATAATGAGTGAAGGATATTAGCATCTCTAACACACCTAACCCATGTTCTGAAATATGCCAGAAAAATTTGGTATCTTATCGACATGCTTCAAGGCACGCTCAGCAATCTGCCGAGTTCGATAGTCACCATGTCGGAATGCATCAACCAGTGCTGTGCTCACATTAGGGTCACCAGAAACTTCATATGCTATGTCTTCAGTCCTCAGGAGCCTCTCAACAGCATAAACCGCCCGCTGCCTCAAGATCTCTGTCCGATTCTCAAGCAGCACTTCAAGTATTGGCTTGACTCCCTCCACCTCACACAAAACCATCACTCCTTGTTGAACATCAACTCCATCATCCAACAATGTGCAGATTGCTGCAAGTGCTGCCTCAACCACCTTTTCATTTGTGTGGTCTAAACAAGCCACCAACTTACCCACAGCCTTTCCTTCCACAAGACAAAAAGATTCCTTCAGGGAACAAGTTCCATGGTGTAGGCGGCACAATCCTGTTACCACTGGCTGCTTGCTAAAACAAGGAAAAACTGAAGCACAAAATCCAGGTTTAGGCAACTCTGGCAGTTCTGTCAGACGTTTGGACTCTTGTGAAAGGTTCTCCAAAGCCAAGGCAGACACCATCTGAACCTTGTCAAGCCCATTTGCCTGAAGCAGATCAATGAACAATGCGGCAAGATTATGCTCACGAGCCAGAACTACAGCATCATGCTCATCACCTAAGACAAATGTGAGCCTTGACAAGACTTGAACAAGTCCTTCTAGATAGGGAGTCATGAAGCGGTTACCACGGGTCTCCCCTTGTCGAATTCGTAACACCCTAGAGATGACCAACTCAAAGGCACCTTCATCCAACAGCTGTCGAGTGAGTCCCAAATCCCTCTCCGGAAGGTCTGCTAACAGGCCAACAGCTGCTGCCTGATCTTCTGTGATCCCATTGTTTTCTGAGATTATTTTTATCAGGCTACCAAGCTGACCGGCAGTACCACGTAAAGCATCAGCTAGCTCTTGACCCATGTGAGGTGAAAGGTTCTGGAGAAGTTTTATCGAAGCCAAACAGAGCTCCTTCTGTGGAGCTTCAATGAACTGAATCAAACTGATGGTAGCACCAGAGCTTTTAATGGCAGAAACTACATTCAGAACAGTTGCAGGAGAACTGGTCAGTCCAACAAGGACTTGGAGTAGCTTGCACTCAATGGCAGGACCAGTGTTGCTGATGAGATGGAGTAGGTTGTGCACTATATCTTCAGAAACCAGAGTCTGGTGGTCAGGTCCAACTGAGATTGAATCGAAATCATAGCCTGAGTTCACAACATTAGCAAGAACCGTTGCAGAGACCTCCTTCAACCTCATAGGAAGATGATTCCCACCAACAATGAAGAGGTCCTTCACAAGTGTAGGAAGGATCCCAGCTTCTATTAACATTCTGGCACTAGCCTCACAGGATGAAATCTGGTTCAGGGCTTTCAAAGAAGCTTCTCTTGATTGAACATTTCCACTTCTCAAGAAATTGACAAGTGTTGATCCCACTGTTCTGGCCACAAAGACCTTCTCATCATTGTTCAGAACCAGTTCACCAAGGAAAGAAACCATAGACAATTTAGTTTCAGAGGAACCTGCATCAATTCCCACTGTAGTGAGATTAGGAGCAAACAATAGAGCAAGAATTTTGACTTAATTTATATACTGAAGTGCATGCTAATAACTGAAATAGTTTTTTATCGTTATAATAACTGAATTAATTTAATTTAGGTTGAAGATCCTTTAGTAACATGTTCCCAACCATTGAAAGTAAATCTGTGTTTGCCATTCAACAAGGACTAGTAAATTTATTTCTCAGCATTCTAAGAGAACAAATGGTTTACAGAGAATGGCATTTTTAATGGATAAGAATAATCATGGTAAGAACAAGGCAATTAACCATTGCCAAAATCACTATTCTACAAAAATGGAAACTTCATCTAACAAATGCATATTTCCTTTTGGTAATAAAATAAAATTTATTAAAGAAAAAGAAGAGATACAAAGAAGATGACCAAAAGTCACCTGAGAGGAGAAAATAAAAGGAGGAAAACAAAACCACAACCCCAGCACACCAAACAGATCACCAACCACAAAAACCAGAAAAACAAACAAAAAACTCCCCACCTTTGACCCAGAAACCCAAAACCGGGAAAAAAAAAACTGACCAGCATAGCATACCTCTTCACAACCAGACCTCTCATTACAGCACAAACAAAACACCCCTGAAAAATCTCCCACCGCACACCCAAAAAAACAGAACACTCTACTTTCTCTTTTGGCCTTTCTTGTGTTAACACTTTTTTACTTGGTCCGAGCCCTAGTCTAGAAAAAGCACTTGACGCCAGAACTGGACAATGTTTTCTCTGATGTTTGGATTTTCTAATTGCTGAAAGGTCCTTCCTAAGTTTCACCAATTCTCTAGTTTCATTAATTCTTTCCAATTCCGAAACCAGATTCTTCTTGAACAACTTATCTTCTTCCAAGGTTTCACCCTCATCAACACTGGCTCTTGCAGTTCCATCAGCTCTCCATTCAAAATTCAAGTCTTCGGATCTAGAGCTAAACTCTTTAGGAGTGAGGTCTGCCTCCCTCGAGGGTAAAGGATACTTTCCTTCCAGATCCTTAAACACCTGTCTAGTAAAAGCTTGACCCCCTAAAACCAATAAACCCAAGGCTTTGTTTACTTCCACTGCTGTATTTACGATCTTTTCCACATTAACTTGCTTTTTAACTTCATGGGTCTCATCTATCAAAATCTCCAATCTACTATTCTACTTGAATCATAGTCTCCGTCTTCCTCTTCATCACTCCCCCAAACGGTTTCTTTATCTTTCAGAGGTCTAGTGTGGTAACCTTTTTTCTTGTTGCAGGTCTTTACCCCATCAGCCCAACCTACTTTATCTATACTTCCTCCCCCTTCAGGGTGAGCCCTTTCTTTTCTCTCGATAGTCCTATTGAATATTTTGTTTTCAAAAGAAGCCTTCTCATCTAGAGCTCTTAAATCTACAGGGGTAGCTTGCATGTGCAAACCCCTCTCCTTCTCATACTCCAGACTTCTTCCTCCTGAATTTTTACCTTTGCCTTCAGGATGAAGGGCCTCCCCTTCCTTACCTCTTTCTTCTTCTCTGTCCAATCCTGCTGCTACTTTGTTGATACGGATATCCCCTCCCATCACCATCATCTCCTTTCCTTCCTCTCCAAAGCAAACCTCACCAACCCCTTCCTGAATTTCGTGAGTTGAAAGCAAACAAAAAGTGTTTTCTTGTCTTTCTACTGAGGAAAAATCACCTACAAAACCCTCCTCGCATGGAACATTGCTCATCAAAGCATTACAAGCCTTATCAACCATGCCACCATCTTTTTCTTTTCGATTCTCTTCTTCGTAAGTATAATTCGTTAAACACCAGACAAAGCCATCTTTATCTGGCATTGTAGATTCAGCACACTTCATCACTACCCTAACTTCATTCACCTCAGCCTGAATCAAAAAAGACGATGATAGACCAGAATTTTCATCTCCCAAGTCTCCCTCAACCTTCGTAATGTGATCTTTAGGTCTACCAGGTGACCACCCCTCCAAACAACCCACGACAGCTATCAGTCCAGAGCTTATGGCCCCACAATTTCTTGATACAGAATCAGCAAGTGTTTGGGTTTGAGCCTTCGATTCCAGACCAAGAAGGCAAGAACCCAACCCAAACCAGGAAAATCCACAAGACTGTTCAAACTCTCGAACTCCTTTTCATGCCCAACTTCAAAATTATTAATATCAATGTAAACTGGGTATTGGTCCCCACCAATAACCAAGAGCTTGTGGTCTTTTTCCTGAGAACACATCTGTTCACGTTCCTTACACGCCACCCCAACATTAAATGCCCTGGGACAAGAGACCAGGCCAGTATTCAGTGTCGCTTGAGAAGCTCTTCTAGGATTACCAAAGATGGGAAAATGGTGCCCTTTCAACTCCCTTCCCATCCGTTGTTCTTCCCTTTGCAGGTTAAGGCCATCTTCATTTGAATGCTCCAACGCTTGCATGCACATAGCGCCTCCTGCTCCACCACCACTTTGTCTTCCTTCCTGCGCCCATTGCACCACAAGGTAGCTTCAATGGAGGTCGCCAGCCATACACTGACACTAATCACTTGTAAGAGTAAATCGATCTTTCTGGGAATACATTCAGGCTTCACACCAACTATCCTTAGAGCAGCCGACCACAGATCATTCAGAAAGACTCCCTCCAGACTTCCACCGCACAGAGAAGCAATCAAGCGGAAAGTTACCATCTGCCAGAGGTGAAACAGCAAGCCAAGAATCCTGACTGTCACTTCATCTCCTTCCACAATTTCCTTAGTGTTCGAAAGGAAACACCATTTAGAAATCAAAATTTGATCGAACTAGGTTTGGATGGAATTGGCTATAATCTCCATTGGGGCATCCAACAAATCTAGCAACGCTTTACAACTATCAAAAGGAGTGACTACCAATGACCCCTTCAACTTAAAGTGTCTGCTGATGGTCTCCCCAACCTCCCTCCAATCCTCAACTTCAAACTTAGTCAAAACAATCAGAGCATTCTCCCACCTTTTCTTGCTGCCTTGAAAAGCCAACAGTTTTCCACGACCAGTAGCACTTACAAAAAACGAGAACTCCTCAACAACCACCTTTTTCATTTTCTTGATTACCTTCTTTAAAAATGGGGGCCAAGCCTGCCCCGCTTCTTAATCCTAACCTTTAGAGAAAATCCTGAATCACAAAAGACAGCTCTTCCCACCATGAACTTCTCCACCCTTCCAGAACACAAACAAATTTCTTACCTCCACTCCCAAAGTATTCTGACAAAACTATGAACTTCCTTTATCATGCTCTTTTCTTTCAACCATGTATCTCCTATGACCTTCAGCCTTCAAATTTTTCCATTCTAAGTTTCTTTGAGAATATGTGGCTGTTACATCCAGATTTCAAGTCAAAAGTGAAAAGAGTGGTAGGAAGAAGACCAAGTGGAGTTTAGGTGGAAGGGTTTTAGATTTTATAAAAAACTACGAAGGTTGAAATGTAGGATTAAAGAGTGGAGTAAGAAGGTTTTTGGGTCTCTAGAGGAAAGAAAGGTTTACACTTCACACAGAATTGAGGGACTAGATGAGCTTGAGGGGGAGAGGGCAATAAGAGAGGAAGAGAAATATGAAAGACGGAGGTTAAAATAGGAGTTGGAAGAGATTTTGAGAAAAGAGGAGATTAGCTGGAGACAGAAATCTAGATGTCATTGGTTAAAGGAAAGTGATGACAACACAAGTTTTTCCACTTAGTAGCAAATGGGAGGAAAAGAAGAAATACTATCTCTCAACTCAAGTGGAATGGACAAACTCTAACTAGGGAAGGGGATGTTGCACAGGCCTTTGTGGATCACCTCAAATCCATCTTTGTTGGTCAGGGAGAACCAAAGAATCTTTAGCAAAATTCATTTGGAGAAGCTCTAGGGCTTTGATAGAAACCCTAGAGAAGGTTTTTGAAGTCTAAGAAATTATGGAAGCAATCTTTTCTATGGAGAGATCCAAAGACCCAAGCCTAGATGATTTTGCAATGGCTTTTTTCAAGATTGTTGGGAAATTGTGGGTGATGATCTAGTGGAAGTGTTTGATTAACTCTTTGAAAGGGGCAAATTCAACTCAGGGGCAAATGCTACTTTTATTTCCTTGATCCCTAAGAAAGCATATGCTTCTCATCCAAATGATTCTAGGTCCATAAGCCTTGTGGGTAGTATGTATAAATTATAAAATCGTCTCCAAGGTGTTAGCTGAGAGAACAAAAAAAGTCCTTCCCTCTTTAATCTCTCTAAATCAAGGGGCTTTTGTATTTGAAAGACAAATAATTGACCAAAACCTCATTGCTAATGAGTGTGTAAAAAGGAGAAAGGAAAAAGGCCTAGTTTGTAAGTTGGACTTGGAGAAAGCCTATGACTTGGTGGACTGGGATTTTCTTCTAAAAGTTTTAAGATTGAGAGGTTTTGGAGTGAGATGGTGTAAATGGATAAAGAGGTGTATGTCTTCCTGTCATTATTCCATACTAGTCAATGGAGTAGCTAGAGATTTCTTTCTATCTAAAAGGGGCCTTCGACAAGGTGACCCCCTATCTCCCTTCCTCTTCACTCTAATAGCATATGTGCTTAGTGATCTGATTTCAAGAGCTGATGCAAAAAACTCACTTCAAGATTGAAGAGTTGGGGGGAATAATGTAGTGGTTACCCATCTACAATTTGCATATGATATTGTTATCTTTTGTGAAGGGGAAAGGGAGGATATGGCTAATCTACAATGGATGGTAACACACTTTGAAAGGGTTTCCAATCTCAAAGTAAACTGGAACAAGAGTTGTGTAGCAGGTTTAAATAAAGAAAAAGTGGAGGTAGAAAACCTAGCTAGAATGTTGGTTTGTGAGGTAGGATATTGGCCTTCACAGTACCTAGGACTACCCTTGAGGGGGAACCCAAATTCTGATAGCTTTTGGGATCTAGTAGTGGAAAGGTTTACAACGAGGCTTGTAGGATGGAAGAGAAGTTATATCTCTTTAGGGGGTAGGATAACTCTAATAAAGTCAACCTTGACTAACTTGCCAATTTACTACCTATCTACCTTTAAGATCGCCACAAAAGTGGCCAATAAACTGGAAAAACTAATGAGGGATTTTCTATGGGAGCCAGGAGATGCAAAAAATGATCATCTAGTAAAGTGGGAGGTGGTGTCAAGGAGTAGGGATAGTGGAGGTTTAGGGATAGGAAATATTAAACTCAAGAACTTGGCACTGTTGGGCAAATGGTTATGGAGGTTTCCTTTGGAACAAGAAAACTTGTGGCATAAAGTAATTGGCACGGCAATCCATAGCTTGTTGCCTTCTTCCCTTTTGTATTTCAGGCATTATGCTTGTGCTGGTAATAAAGTGTGTTTTTGGGAAGATGTCTGCCTTGGGGATACACCTCTTAAAGATAAATTTCCACCTATCTATTCCCTGTCCCTCAACAAAGGGAGAGTGATTTCTTTTATGCATGCTAATGAAAACTCCTGGGACCTAGGATTAAGGAGAGCGTAAAGGGAATCCGGAATGGGCCTAGTAGATCTAAAGATGAACTCATTGCCCTTCTTAGTAGTGCTTTCTTGAGCCCTTCTTGCCAAAACAGTAGAATTTGGTCAGTGTCCCCTTTTGGCTCTTTTACCTGTGCTTCCTTCTTCACTACACTCCTTCAATCCTCACACCAGGTTGGTTCCTTCCCTACAAAGGAAGTTTGGTGTAATCTTGTACCCCAAAAAATAAGAGCCTTTTGTTGCGAGGTGGTGCTCCAAAAAATCAATACTATGGACAATTTACAAAAAAAGAAGGTCGAATTGCTGCCTCTCTTCTCATGCTTGTTGCCTTTGCTTGGGAAATGGTGAGACAATTTCACATCTATTACTATCTTGTCCGTTTGCTTCTTTTGTTTGGAATCAGTTTTCTTCCCTCTTTGGCTGCAGGTGGACCCCTCCTCCGGATGCGGCAAGCCTTTTTGACCCAAGCTTCTTCACACTACCTAAGAAAAGGGGTAAAGTGATGTGGATGCCAACAAGAGCAGCCATCCTTTGGTCTTTATGGGAGGAAAGGAATAACAGAATTTTCCCAAGGGGTAGAAAGATCAAAAGAGCAAGCTATTGAATGCATAGCCATTAAAGTCATACACTGGCTGAAAGTTACTGACTTGTTCAAAGACTTTTCGGTGGATGATATAGTAAGGGGATGGTCAGCAGTGGAAAATTCTTCGACTAGACAGTCTATTATTCAGTCTTATTGGACACCTACAGTACAACAAAGGGTAAAATTGAACTTTGACGGAAGCTCCTTTGGCAATCCAAGACACTCTGGAGTTGGGGGAGTCTTCAAGGATGGGGAAGGCAGGCTGATAGCACTATATTCTGGTTCCATAGGTGTGGGAGACTCTCTGAGAGCTGAAATTATGGCTCTACTACAAGGCTTGAGGTTGGCCAAGCAATGGGGATTTCAAAACTTTGAGGTGGAGGGAGACTCTTAAATGTTAATAGGATGGCTGCAGACAAAAAATCTGGGTGTATAGACTTTTAGACAACAAATAAGGGAAATACTTAGCTTAGCAATGGATGCTGGAGTAATCTTCAAATGGGTAAGGAGGTCAGCCAATTCTGTGGCCGATATTTTGGCAAAGTAGGGAGTCTTCAGGGAAAACTGTTTTTTGGGCTGTATTGTAACTATTGAAATTGATTGGGGTCAACACTCATATTCTGAGTGGTTGACAGTGTATGATGATTAATTGCTATCTTTAATGAAAGTCACCATTTCCAATCAAAAAAAAGGCACCACCAAATCTAACTCAGAAACCAACCTACAGCTTCTTCTAGAAGAAAGACAGTACCCTTCTTTTGTTCTCTGATTTTTAAGGCTAACAAACCCTAATCCTCATTTCCTCCAGGAAATAAAGTTTCCGCTTCTACTCTTAGTCTTCATCCCCACCCCATAGGTTTTTGCCCTCAGGTTTCATAGGAAGATCTAAAAATCATTCCGCTTGCCTCATTTGTTTGTGCATGCGGATCTACTGCAGTACTGCCTCAACATCTCCAGTAAATGATGCTCCATCCAGCTTGCCTTGTTTTTTTACACATTCAAGTATGACCTTACAATGAAATTCTAAGTTCCATGGAATATGCAAAATGAATCATTGAAGAGAGAGGGAGAGAGAGATGGTATGTAATAAGAAATAAGTCTTGTCACAAACACATATCAATGAATAAAGGTTAGAACACACTGAGTTAGTCCAATATCAGTAAGATGTCTTACTGTCATAGAAAAAATTGCACTTCATAATTGGAAAAGCATAAACAAAGAGATGTTTTCATTTATTTATTTTAATGTCATCTATGACAAATAACTTGCAAGACAATATACAATACACAAACATGAAATTCAACTGTTGAACAGTAAATAAGCAAGGAATGAGTAAACAAGAAGTGAGACAAAGCACCTTTGAGCAGGAGTGAAAGGAGAGGCTGCAATCTACCATTTTCAGCCATTTGGCGCACATTATTCTCACACTTCTCTAGATTTTTCAGTGTTTTTTCAGCTTTCTCAGCAATCAAAATGTTCTCTGATTTGCTGCTTATCATTCCAACTAATATAAGAATCGCTCCATTGACTGCACCAATCTTTTCACACAAAGTGTCAGACATTGAGAGTTCGTATAACAAAGACACAGCCTCCTCTCTCTCCTTGGAACGCTCTTTAGACAAGAACTTAACAATTGTGCGTACTGTGTCTCCTTCAGCCATTACCTCCTGCAGAGCAAGAAAAGTTGATTGAGAACAAACTTTGACAACATCCATGTTTACTAAGAGATGATAAAATCTTTAAAGAAAACCAGCAAACCTGCAGACAACCTTATTATCTGCATCCTCCTCTGTGACAATACGAAGGGTTTCCAAAGCTTTACACATTACTTTCCGACTGCTGCTTTTCAACATGTCAATAATCATTGGTATCAGCTCAGCATTACGTACAGCATGCTTACTAGACCTACTTTTCCGGCAAATAGACTGAATAGACTGCAAAGCATGCAGAATATCTTGCTCTGGGCTGCCCAGAGAGAGTGATCTACGAGTGTTGTCAAGCTGTACAGCGTCATTCCTTGCAGTCCATTCTTCAATTGTATTTCGCAGAGCTATACTGGGTTTCAGTTCAGTACTTCTTAACTCTTTCAACGTTATTGGACAAACAAGTCTTCTTCTGCTCTCCTTCAACTCCTTAAACCATTTTTCAATTGCTTCTCGCTCGAAAGTCTGCCCATTTTCTAATGTAACTGGGTCATGCATTACTTGTTTTGTGAGAGGGCAAACAAATGCATCGTAAATAGGTTCAATATGTGTCCTTTCAAAATGGTAGCTCTCATCAGATGGACTTCCTTGGTCATAACTTCCATCCCGGCTGCCTGCCATCTCTTTTGTAAAACCTACTGCAACCAATGTAACATGAAAGATCTTAGATTCCACCACTTCAAACCACTGAGTTGTAAGGAAATGAAACTAATGAAGAAAGCTAACAACAATCTCCTGCCCTGTCAAGCAAAGTTTATGAAAAAGAGCATTAGTAAGTTCTATTCCATTCCAGCCTCGACTAAAGAATACATGAAACTTTGTATTTTCTTCTCTCCATGTACCTTCTTTCCACCCTTTTTCTTTTTGTGTGTAAGGAGGTGTCAACACATAAGCTACAATCATTGCAATTCCTATTTAGACAAAATTATTTAATCATAGCAAGAATAATTATTTATTTGAAAGCATACGCATTTCTCTGCCCCAATTGCCCCTCTTACTGCAAGGTTGGAAGTTGCAGAAAGCAGAACATTGAGAATTCTTCAATCAAACAAAGTGATGTGCGCAAAAGCAATAGTACTGGATTCGGTTGACATCTAGCTTCTTAGGTGGGTAAACATGTAAATACATGTGGATGGGGCTGATATTATTATTTACCAAAAAGAAAATGACGCTGTTATAAGGGTCGGCAAAGGATCCGATGTTCTAGTGCTAGAACCTGCAAGTTGGAACTACTACACGGTTTTATCATTGACATAGTATAAACTTTTGCTGAATCCAGGGAGTTGGGGACAATTGTAAGGGTTCGTGCGTTTTCTCAAAGGAACATTGATGACCAACAATGCAATTGAACTTTGTTAAGTCAAAGAGACATCTAATTATACCTAAGTAACGGTAACAAACAACTAAATAATGATAAGCAGTTTAATCAGTTAAAAGGGCAGCCCAGTGCACGACGCTCCCGCCAATGCGGGGTCTGGGGAGAAACAGATAGGCAGATGTACGCAGCCTCACCTCTACAAATAGCCATAACCAGTGTAATCAGTTAGATTGAAAAATACAGACTACCCGGCATACCCATCCGTCCAGCTCAAAAGAAAAGTAGGGTATATTAGAAGGCCCATACTAGGCTAGGGCTAGTGTCAGGAAGAAAACCGAAAAAAAAAAAAAAAAAAAACAATACAATACAATCATTTCACCTGAACTCAATTTCTGAAGGAAGCATACCTTTCTTCTGAGGCTTAAAATCAGAAATGATTCCCGACAAGGTGAGACTAAGTCCTGCAGTCAAACCTTGTCACTGATTAGAACAAAGAAGAAGAAGACGAAGGAGAACCCAGAAACCAAGTGCTGGTCCATGGACAAGGAGTGAACGAATTTTGAATAACAACAGAGATTTAGGGTTAGAGCTCGTTCGGCTTTGGCATAGGAAGAGGAGGGGAGACAGAGAGAGGAGGCGAGGAAGGAAGAGCTGGAAATTGCTGGTGCGGATAAAAACAACAATAATAAAAAGAAAACAAAAATAGAGGAAACGAGAGAGAAGTGACAGAGTAGGTTGACCCCAAGAATAATAGTCATCGCTGTAGAGAGAGAGAGAGAGAGAGAAGACGTAAGCAGGTGACGAGAGGGAGAGAGGATGTGGAGCCTCCTCCACCAAAATCCAAGGCAAGGCTTGAACGGGAGTGATTAGGACACGTCGTAATCTTGAGCAGGAGTGATTAGGGGCACATCTCTTCCTCGCGCCCGCCATTATTTTCTTCTATTTTCCTTTCCTTTATATCTTCTTTGTATATTTATTTAATTTAATTATTTTTGTATAAATCTAATATTTATTTATTTATCCATTCCTCTTTTTGGTAATATTTATTTATTCGTTAATGGTTTGTTTCCTGTAGCTTTAGATTCACCAACTTATCGCCCAATCGCCCACTCCATTCAATACCAACCGAAACTAATAAAGTAGCACCCGCCCGCTACGCTTTCTCCGGCGATCTACAGTGACATTTATCGACCCGATTCTATTATTCGGTTCAGTAACACCCGGGTCAGTCCGAGTAAAATTGACTCGGATCAATCCCAGTGCAAGCCACGCTATAATCATCCTGGATACGGATGTCGACAAGGCAACAAGTCAGTTTGGTTTGGTCAAATCTGATCCATAGTCGCTTTGGCCCTAAACTAACCCATTTGAACAAGGGCATGATACAAAACCCGACCCATTGCACATTTGGTATACCAAACCCAAACAAGTCAGTTAGGGGGTATTTTGACATTATCAAACCAAAATTCTGCTTGATTAAGCTGATTCAAAATTTTTTTTTTCTTTTGCTTCAAGATTCAAATATTTTTATTACTCTTTACTTTGGTTACTTGAAAATATTTTTTAAAAGAAATATAATTTAGACATTTCTTACATGAATATTTTCACTTTGCGTGTCATATGTGGTGTTCAATAATGACCATTCGGATAATGGCACTCACGCATAAAAAATAATACATGTTTGTAACATTGCAAAAAGATTTTTTTCCATGATATCCAATATTTAAAGTAGGGAAAATTCTTTGTAATTTTGGCATAGTGTCATTTTGGTTCCCAAACTTTAAAATGCAACAATTCAGTACTCGAATTTTCAAAACATAACAATTCAATACCTATTGTTAATTAGTTGTTAATCAGCCGTTAAGTGGTATTTGAAAAAGATACAAATGTTCTTGGAGTGTTATCTAATTTTATTTATCAATCATCCAAACATTAGCAAAAGAAATTAACAGTCTCAAATCCTTGCCTCTTCTATTCAAGAAAGTTGGGGTCATCGGAATGCCCATTCAAACATGACCCCAACTTTCCTGAATGGAAAAGACAAAGATTTGGGACTGATAATTTTTTTTGTCAACGTTTAGATGGTTGATAAAAAAATTAAATAACACTTGAAGGGTATTTATTTCTTTTTAAATGTCACTTAATGACTGGTTAACAGCTAATTAACAACAGATACTGAATTTTCAAGTTTTAAAAGTTTAGATACTAAATTGTCACATTTTAAATTTCAAAGAGCATAGTAACACTAGACCCAAAGTACAAGGTATTAATCGGGAATTTTTCCTTTAAAATAAGTACAAAAACGATACATTCACAACATGATACCAAACCCGACCCAAAAATTTGATAAAACTTACCCTTCCCTAACTCAAAAGTGTTGGGTCTATGCGGATTTACCACATAACCCGCCCCGCTGATATTCCCACTTGGACTTGTACTCATAGAAAGTAAAAAACCACGGTGGTATCTGAAAGAATTCCTGAACTGAACCATGTTTCGGCGTTTCACGCTTGTATTTTATATTTTAGGGTAAAATACAAAAACCTCCCCTGAAGTTTTTGACAATCATAAAAACCTCCCCTTTAATTTCACTTTAATAAAAACCTCAAATTTTTAAAAAATTCAACAAAAAAAAACTCCCTTCTATCATTGATTAAACAGAAAATGTATAAAATTACAAAAAATATCCCTAATTAATCGACAGGGCATCCTATATACAAAAAGAATTCAAGAAAAAGGGAATGACGTTCTTTTGTCGATGATACCCTCCTAAACCTAGAAAGAAGAAAGAAGAACAAGAGCCTGTCCATTAAACATCAACAACCATAGTCCATTAAACAAGGAAAAAAGTAGGAAATTAAAGAAAACTGATGCCATATATGCCAGTACTAAATTGATGGAATCCAACCTCATCCAATCTTTGTCTTCAAAAAAGAAATTGTAATCAATAAGCCAAAGCTTGAAGTAGATGGCGATCCCCATAAACAAAAGCAACACCAAGCCAATAAAGATGGGGCCTTTCACATACACGGCCATTGGTTATCTGTCTGCTTGTCCATCTGTTGTTTCTCGCTTGTTCGCTTGCTCGTAAACTCAGAAAGAATCACATGGGAGTCCATGCATCTTAAGGCTTCACCCAGCCCCAAGTGAATGGGAAACTACAGATTACAGACTAGTGGTGCAATTAAAGAAACAAAGAGAGAGGAACAAGAGCTTCTATTCAGGAAGTGAAACTGAAAATAGCATGTAAACTGTAATGGGCAAGCCCTGAATTGAGAAAGAATTTTGGCCCAGTCGACACTCAATACGTGTGTTTAAAAGAGCACCGAAGACGAACAAATGGTAAAGGGCATTTTTTCAACTTATCATCCAAAACCCAGCGTTGGTCGGACTCTTCCTCTTTGACTTTTCAAAACCTCCCAACGCAAATCCTATAATAGGCTTTTTATCCTTGTATTGAAATGAAAGAACTTCAGAGACACTGTCTGCTTCCATTTAACAGAACAAAATTCTACCAGCGGCCGATCGACGGAAGGAGATAGAGAGAGCGGGGGAGAGAGAAAGAGATGATCGAACTCGTTCACATCTGCCGTAACCATAGCCGCAGCGATTCATTGACACGATCCTGTTTGCTTTATATTGAAACACCTAGCGATATGTTTTTTCTTAATCATTTGCGTGTCTGTTTTAAATTTTAGCAATTCTTGGTATTCGGAGAAATGGCGCCGCTGCAAGTGTTTAGTGGTGTCATTTTCTTTTACTCTGAAAAAGAACGGTAACCAATTGTGGAAGTGTTGTCGCTCAAATGAAAACAATTTGGGACTTTAAAAATTTTTAAATGACACCGTGCAGATTAATCGGGGGGAAATTTCATAAATTTATTACGTTTCTGGTATGGATCAATGACGGAAGGGAAGTTTTTGTTTAGTTTTTTAAAACTTTAAGGGAGGTTTTTATGAAAATGAATCTAAAGGGGAGGTTTTTGTATTAACACGAGTGGAAGGTTGGATTATTATGGTGCCCAACAGACTCCAGGCTCTCCAGCGCTGAATCGTTGATACCTACAAATGGGCTGCACCGCTGTATCATTAAATATTTATATGAGTGAGCGTGTGCCATTACTTATATACTAGTTTGAAACTGAAAACATAGATCAGAGAGATATTGAATTAATTGGCATCTACGATTTGATCCCACCCTCCTATCTGTAAGACTTTATTTAAAAAAAAAAAAATATTCTGTAGTGGCAGAACTTCCTCCCAAATTGCAAGTTGCAATCCCATCCAAACATGGACAGATCAGTAATGATAATAAATTCCAAATATCACTTGAACTGTGATTTAATTTTGAAAGCTGGCAAGACCGACTTCAGATCTCTTACCAATAAACGCTCACAACACTGTCCCAACTAGCAAGGGAGGTGTGTCTAATGTATGGCTGCAATAATGTATGGCAGATCCATGCCCGGCATGACCATATTTTGGGAGCATGATTGCAGCCGACGTGAACTTTAAAGCACCAAGACCAAGGATTTATCATTTTATAATCCCAGTTAGAAGCTATGAAGTTACAAAAGTTGCATGTGATGTGAATGATGGTGCAATTAGGGCTACCCATATGACATTTCAATTTTTATATAAATAAATATAGAGATATATAATCTTATGCATATAATAATTCAATTTTCATACATATATTAATTTATTATATACAAGTTGAAAAATAATTATTTTTTTATTTCTATTTTGTTTTAAAATATGAAATAAAATCTAATTAAATTCAAATCAAATTCGAGATTCGGACCCGATTAAGCCCTAAGCCCTAGATGAAGTCAGAGGTATACCTGTGACTGTGGGATACCCTTGACAACAGGCAGCTAGCTAATCCCGGCTGTTGATTTCAACCAGAAGAAATTCTGGCACCATCAACATTTATGAGACTAATAGACTATCATTCAGTCCAGCAGCAGATATCATTGATTTCCAACTGGTGGTGATTGGCTGCATATTCCATTCCATTATAGAGAAGGTAAAGGACAAATTTTCATCATAACAATAAAAAGGCTAAGGACAATGTTGTAGGTTTGGGCCGTTTGGCTTTAATTGTCATTTTTACCTTTCTGTCTTTATTCTAGGCTTATCAAGATTTCTTCTCATTTCAGCCCAACGTACCAACACCCATGTTGCTTTATTCATGTACTCTGATATAAGTCAAAATGTTGATAGATATAAATTTTCTATCTGTTTATTTATAATTATGATTTGCAATCTTACCTCATATAAAATTTTAACTTTTTTTTTTATTTGCATTCAAACTAATCGTGTAAATTTTGTTGTCCAGTATGTGAAATTCAACATGGGTGAATTGGGTTATCTTGTTTTTTTTTTTTTTCCTTTTATCTCTTATGATTTGCCTATGCCGATTGATCTTTGAATGCAAATGTGAGGTTGTGGAGAGATTTGATGTAAAGCTGGAGAGATTGAGTTGTTCAAATGAATGTGAAAGGAAAAAAAGAACGCACATAAGATTTTCTTGTAGGTTCAGTTACCCCTACGGGTGGTGAATGAGTGGGTTGGGTCGGGTTGGGTTGGGTAAGGGATGAATATTAATCCATCCATATTGATACACCAGCCCACCATGACCTATCATCAACCCTTGTTAAAGGGTCATAATCCACCCTGACCCACCTATATTAATCCACTTGACCCATCCATATTGACCCTTAATCGCCCTCACCCATACTAATTCACTTACTCTTACTTATAAATATAAAAATGGTCGGGACGGATCGTATACACAAAATAATAAAATTGGAGAGAATAATCTCTCTCAAGACTGTCACGTGACAAAAACGAGTTAGGTCGACCCGAATATCCAAAAATGCAAAATTGTAGATAAATGCAGAAAATAGTAGAAAATGCCAAAATTACCAAAAATTGTAGAAAAATACCAAAAAATATGAAAAATGCAAAAAATACTAAAAAATTACAAAAAATCTAGAACTTTTGCAGAAAATATGCAAAAAATACCAAAAAAATATAGGGAATGCATGAAAAACACCAAAAATGCAAAAACTATGCAGAAAAGCACAAAAAAATTGTAGAATTTTCAGAAAAATACTAGAAAATGTAGAAAAAGACCAAAAATTGCAAAAAATGCAGAAAAATACCAAAAGATTATAAAAAATGCAGAAAATAACAAAAAAATACAAAAAATGCATAATTTCTATAAAAGTGCTTTTGGAAAATTACTTTCATGAAAGTACTTCTACAAAAGTACTTTTGTAAAAGTGCTTTCATAAAAGTACTTTTGTAAAAACATTTTTTTATAAAAGTGCTTTTATTCTTTCATAAAAGTGCTTTTATGTAAAAGTAATTTTATAAAAATGCTTTTATGCTTCCATAAAAGTGTTTTCGTAAAAGTACTTTAATAAAATTGCTTTCGTGTAATTTTATTAACTTTAATAAAATTGCTTTCGTGCTTTCGTGTAAAAGTAAAAATACTTTTATGAAAGCATTTTTATAAAAGTGCTTTTATGCTTTCATAAAAGTGTTTTTGTAAAAGTACTTTAATAAAAGTGCTTTCATGTAAAAGTACTTTTCTAAAAGTGCTTTCGTAAAAGTCCTTTTTATAAAATTGCTTTTGTATAAAATTGCATGTGAACACGAAAGTTAATAAAAGCTGTTGTATTTTACTTTTAATCTCAAAATGAAATGTGGCATAGTGGTTTTGAAGTGTAATGAGATGTGGGCACACTAGGAAGCTTGAGTTCAAATCATTACAAATTCTATTTTTTGAGATTTGGCAACTATAGATAGAGTTGACTTTGAACCAACCCATCTTGACCCGCATGACCCAACCCATCCTGGCCCTAATGGGTACCCTCCACCCAACCTATCCTAACCCTTTTCACTAACCCTAATGGATTACTCGACCCATATTGACCC
>NW_010729137.1:394143-405561 GCF_000365185.1 Nelumbo nucifera | reverse complement strand
GTGGGTTGGGGCCAAGATTGTCAACCCTAGTTACCCCTACCTACATCCTTTCCCTATATACACTACCTAAGGTTTTCACTAAACCAACTGGACTTTCTGCGCATCATCAAGCCTTTACAATTGATAAATCTTATAGGTCTTTACCAAACCTTAATTAGTCTTTTATATCCCAATCAAAACCTCTGTTGGTAAATCTTATAGGTTTCTACCAAACCCTTATTAGTCTTCTAGTTCCCAATCAAAACATTTTCCGGTGTTCTAAACTTTGAACACCACTTGTAACAACATATATTACAATGAAAGTCCATATACAAATCAAATGCTTCTCAGAAAAGCAGATATAGAAAATACAACCAAATTACTTAGCATACAAAATAACACTATAAGCACTATGGCCTCAAATGGGGCTTTCTTCATCCTTGAAGCACAAGGGTTCTCTCTCTTTTAGTTCATGGGGAAATCTAGGGGAAACCAATAGGTGAACTCTTTTGGTAGCACATGATTCCCTCCTATCTTCTTTTCAAAACCATCTAAAACTCACATGGTATCTCCCTTCTTTTGTCTCCCTCTTCTCACACATTTTTATAGGCTAAATAATATAGTTGTTTTTAATTGTTGTTTTGAATGTTGAAGCTCATTAATCCTCTATTGGTATAACTTGAAAATGCTTTCTAACATGTTTGACCCATTTTCCAAGGAGGAAAGAGTTGTTGGAGTTCAAATGATCGAATAAAAACCACGTGAGAAAATGTTCTTCGTGTTGTAGTCAACTACTACCAACAAGTAGTTGACTAGTAAGCTTGCCAAGTCAATGCTGTCAAGAGTAGTCAGCTATAGGTTCATTGCAAGTTGACTACTAAGTGACTTTGCTCTCTATTGTCAAGGGTAATCAACTATTGCACTACTTACAA
Source organism: Nelumbo nucifera (assembly GCF_000365185.1). Next base: position 404,650 of record NW_010729137.1, on the reverse strand, counting down.
CATTTTTCTAAGTAAAGTAGTCTACTACTTAACAACTTCTAACCTTAGAACACTTAGAGATTTCCACTCTAAAGGTTTGGAATTTAATCTCTTAGGCTTTTAAACATGATTTTTCACACTTTTTGCTCAATTAAGGTCTAGGAAAACCTAAGAACCAAACCCAATTCTAGCCATTGGTCTCTAAGGTTGGTTATTGTATTTCGTCTCATTTAAGCTCATGTTGTGTATCTTGCACCAAGTTACATCAAGTCCTAAAAAGATAAAAACAAATTAAGTACTTTAGGGATTGATGTCTTCTTTTGTTCTTTTCAATGGTAGCAATTTTCTTTTGTAGATAGTCTTCAATTTATCATTTTCTTTGGAGAGTCTTGGACATTCTTCACTACATCATATGAATTATCTGCTCTTTCTTGCCTCATATAAATATTTTTTCAACTTTGTTAAGCTCGAGTGAGGATTGTTTTTCTAAAGTTGCAAACTTACTTTTCAAGCCATTATTACCCTTAATGAGTTTGTTATCATCAAAACACATAGGGCCAACATTCTCCCTCATTTTTTATGTATGTATACCATGAGCTACAAAGGCCCCTTTTGGTTAATGACAATGGGGTCTTTTCTATTGCTTTGAGATGTTGTGACTTATTCCTTTGTTGTTGCAAAATTTGCTAGTTAGGGTAGATCGGTAGCCAAGGTAGCCTAATTAAGGCCTTTATGTAAGTTGGAGCAAGTCGGTAGCCATGGTTGCCTAGTTGAGGCTTACACACAAGGTCCATCCATCCAATTCATTGACTAAACCACCTAGTCTCTTGTAGTAAGCCACGTTCCTGGTAGTGGCTAAGTCATAGGATGTTGGTGAGATGACTCATTCGGCACAACTAGGGGCGACAACCTTATTGTTCTATTGAGTTGTCCTACACTAGGCTTTTGTTCGAGGTGTTTAGTTGTTCTACTACTAGACTAAACCACCTAACCTTTAGTAGTTGAATTGGGTCTATATTGGTGACTGGTTCTTAGCTCATTGATACAACCAATGAATCAATAAAGTTCAATTCAACGGTTGAACACTATTCCCTATCAAGCCTAACTTAGCTAGGTCTTTAAGAGCTCAAAGTCCCATAGTCTTGTCTAAAAAGGAAGGTTATTATATTTGAATCGAAGCCAAAATTTATTGTATTGTAAATTTGAGGCACAATCTCGAACCAAGAAGAGTTATAAGGGTTCAACTTAGCCTTTAGCATTGAGCATATGCTTTACAAGCCAAGGCTTTTAAGGTCGACCCCTCCAAGATGATAGCTTTGACTCCAGTTGTCAGCTGGTTGTTCAACTCGAGTTCTCGCTCTGTGTGTGCCTCCTTCAAACCGCTCATGAGAGATATAGCCATCAAGGAATCCTTGTCATATGAGGTGCTCAATAGACCTGTTCATGGGCCAAGTAGCCCGACGGGCTGGCCCGGCCCGACCAGTTATAAGTCGGGCTTGGTCATAATTTTAGGCCCACGGGCTCGGGCTCGGGCCTAAAGCACTGGGCCCAACTTTTTTCAGATCGGGCTTAGGCTTTCTCAAAAAAGCCTGGCCCAAGCCCAAGCTCGACTTGATACAATATATTAAATAATAAAAATATATTTTAGTTAATAAATATATATATATATATATATACAACATTTTTTCTTTGTTTTTCTTCTCTTTTTTCCAAGTAATAGTGAGATGTTTATTATTTTTGAGTTATGAAGGTTTTTAATATAAATAAAACACTTTTTATAGAATAAAAAAAAGAAAGGGCTCGGGCCTAGGCTTCAGGCTTTATATGAGAGCCGAGCTCGGGCTCAAGACTTAGGCCCGATGGTCGGGCTGGGCTCAGGCTCGGGCTCAGGCTTGAGTGTATTCTGTTGATACATATACAAAGCCTGACCTAGCCCGGCCCATGAATAGGTCTAGTGCTCGATCTTGTTCTCAAGCTCTCAACAATCCTTGGTGTCATGCTCGTGATCTCAATAAAACCTATAGTATTTGTTATGATCTCCCCAATTGGATTTAAGCTAATATGATCACTTGAGGAAGGGTTTGTCACAAACTTCAAGCAGGATTTGGGTCTGTGAAGCATTCAAGGGGTATAGTGTGTTTGCGTCTTGAGGTTATCGACTTGGGGCCTTTGGAGTTCGGTTGAGGTTATCGACTTGAGACAAACGTCTTCTATGGTCATCCATGTCTGTCCTTGTGGTCATCTCTTTCCCTTTCTCTTTTCCTTCGATATGATCTCTCTTCCTCCATTTCTTAGTAGTGTGTTTACGTCTCCTCGACATTGATGTACTTATTGACTTGGAGGAGGTCGATCATGTCTTTTGAGGTCTCTTATCTCCAAGTCCTCAATGTTCAATATTTTAACATAGTCATATAGTGGATCATCTTACTTCTACCAAATTGTCATCAAGGATGTTAAGGCCCTATACTTCCTACTATTGATGAAATGATTCATGAATAGGTTGGTAAAGTGGCTACATGACCCAATAAACTCATACTATAATCTGAAGAACCATTGTTGAGCTACACCTATGAATGTCGTTGGGAAGGCCTTGTAGGTGATCAACTCATTGTAGCTATGGAGGAGCATTAGGGCTGGGAGCAACTTGTCTTGGATGTGCACGGTGAAAAGAGGATCCTTTGATAACTATTGTCCGAGGTTGAGCTGTGACTTCCTTCCTTCCTCTATCATTGAAAGTCAAGCTTGCGTGTCCTTAAGCTTATGGTTGAGGTTTTGTTCCTAACCCGATTTTGGGGATTGGTTATGCTCATTTGCCACCAAGTTAGCCTTGGTCTCGGAGATCATTGAAGGGGGTTCTTGTTAGTTGGTCTCCCATTTAGTGGGTTTCGGACATTGTCCTGTAAATGAACTGAGTAGTAAGTGAAAGAGGGCGGATGAAGAGGGCAACAAGTGAAACAGGAGAGAAAGTTGAAAAGCGAATGAGTTGAGGAGAAGGTGGATGAAAGAGGAGAGTAAGCTAGAAATTGGAGGAGATGATGAGGGGGTGGATGAATTGAGCTACTCCAAAGGTATCTGCAAGAAAAACAAGGAGCTAGGGGTGATCATTTCAACCTGGCCCGCACAAGCCCGACCCAGAAATTCTAGGCTTGGGCCTGGGTTTTGTGTTCAGGCCCGACCTGGGCCTGGGCCCATATCAGGCCCGCAAATTTTAGGGCCGGGCTTGGGTTTAATACTTTAAGCCCGGCCCGACCCACATATATTTAAACTTACATATTTTGTGTATAATGTATACATGCTATTTTACATTATATTATATATTTTATATATAAATATTATAACATGACATGTATAATTTATATTATATGTAATATGTTATGTCATTTAATATATAGATATGTAATGTTTTATATATTTGTGACATTGGCCCAGAATCAGGTCCGACCCCGCCCGGGCCCATATAGACATAGGCTAGGGCTTATGTTTCAGGCCTGGAACCCTTGGTCCGGGCCTAAGCTATAGCCCTTATCATAAGTGCAAAGCCGGGTCCGGGCCCGGCCCGGCCCATGATCACCCCTACAAGGAGCCCCAAGGTGTGTTGCCAAGCATCGTCTTGTGGCTACTGGTGTTGCTGTGGTGGGTGCTTCTGGTTTTGGGTGTCCACATGATAATTCAGTTCCCTCAGAACTAACTAGTGAAAAAGGAGAGGAACAAGTGAAATAGTGAAAAGGAGATGACTACCAGGCCCCAACTTAAGCTACTTATGGAGGAGGTGTCATGCTTGTCAAGGAGTCATAATCCTACTAGGAGATGGTTGCCAGACTCCAACTTGAGCTTCTTAGTAGTTAACCTCATTAGAATCTAGGTGTACTAGAGGCGTCTAAGTGAACTGGTTGGTTGGGTTGGCTGGCTAGGTTTGTTCCGGTCATTAGCGAGATTCTTGAGCGTTCCTTTCAGAGACACATCGTAGCTTGTGATTGAATTGTGTAGATGGGTCTCATCACCTTCATCTCTAATAAAATTTAGGCACTATATAGGAAAAATTGTGATTTGTAAACATTTTCAAATAATTTAAGGGTTATTACCTAAAAATTTCCTTCAATATCCTCTAATTCTCTTAAACATACCCTAACTATTTAGAAACCTCCTTAGGCTTAGAGGTGTTCATCAAAAACTGAAAAACCGAGTTAAATTAATGAAACCAAACCAAAAAATCTAGTTAACCAAACTAGTTGGTTCTATGCTTTCAAAAATTGAAGGTACTGATTTGATTCCGATTAACCAATCTAAAAAATCAACAATTAACCAAACCACTTAATGTATATAAAAGACCAAAGAACCAAATCGATCAACTAGTTAACTAATTGGCTTTGGTTTGCAGTTTTTTAAAAACCTGAGGATTGGTTTGATTTGGGAAAAAAGCCCCATGGTTCGGTAACCAAATTGTGAGCACTCCTATATAGATCTATTGTAAGTGGGTGATTGGTTTTTTTGTAAAATTACTATATTGCCCCTCTATATGAGAAATTTACATGCTGCAAGGGTTTGGATTGCTAGGGTGAAACTAGAGAGCTTGCCATGATTAGTTAAAGTTTTCATGAAAGGGGTATGGAGTCAAGTTTGGTTAGCTTCAAAAGTCAAAGCATCTCTACGGGGAGGAGCTAAGGTTGAAGATGATGCTGACATGGCAGGTTGGTGTACACGCGAAAGAGTAGGAGAGGTGGAAGGGTTTTATATTTCAGGAAGTTGAACAGTCTTAAAGTGGGTCTTGAATAAGGGGTTTGCCTATTAAAGAAATTAATTCAAATTTATTTAAAAGGGGAAAAAGGGGTGGGCAAAAGTTCTTATATTGATGTGGCAAAAAGATGTGCATGCATTAATTTAAGAAGGGAACCAAAGAAGACTCTTGCAGTCCAGTTCAAACCAATCAGGAGCCTCAACGTCAACGGTTCTTTATATAGATCAGGCAAGGATCAAATCGATCACCCTAATTTGAGATACATAAGGGATCGATTGGAAGAGAGGGAAGAAGAGGATGAGGATTGGGTAGTTTGTAGTGATGTGGAAGATAAGGACATGGAATCAAATGCAACCACTAGTATAGGAAGTGTTGGGGTAGAAAATAAAATTAGAGAAGATGGTGGGCAGACCTTAAATTTGAAAATGTTTTTTTTTTAGAAAAATCAAGAGAAAACAAGGAAGAAGATTCTTTGGTTACAGATTGAGAGGTAGAAATAGCAAACAATGTGGTGTACAATAAGGTTGTTTGGAGGGAGGAACCAAAGCTCAAATAAAGAAGAACCAAAACTAATCCAATCTTTCAAGCAGGGTGTTCGCATGGAAGTAGTCAGTGATCATCAAAGGTAGAACAAGAATTCACCAAAAAGGGATAATCAATAGTGTTTAGGAAGGAATCATTGTGTTGTACAAGAGATGGGAATGCCTACTAATCAAAATCATACTAGGATGGAAGGTTGACCCCCATTCAAGACAAGGAAAACCAATTAATTGTCTCTCTCTAGTCATTGTGTCTTCACTAAGCCCAAATCCAAGTAACCATGTCAATTTGGATTTAGATATTAATAATTGCTCTATTTCTAAAGCTTTTGTTCTAGATTCTCTTTTAGTTCCAAAGTCGGAATCTCGAGTAGGAGATATTGGAGAGGTGGTAAAAATTGGAGATACAAGGAGAAAGGAAGTAGTTATTTATGAGGAGAAAATGGATAAGGGAAAAATCTTGAAAATTATTGAAAGGTTACTAGAAGAACTTAAAAGAGATGAATTATAGAAAAAAGGGATAGCCAAGTTAAATGAAGAAGATTTGGAAACAAAGGAGGGAGGGCAAGAGTATAAAGAGGAGAGAGGAAAGGAAAGGGGAAATTAACTTGGTGGCATAATTTGTTGAAAAGCTATGATGTAAATTGAAGACACGAACGAGATGAAAGTTTTCTTATAGAAGGAGGAAACTAAGGTGGAGAAAATGAAATTGAGTAAAGTTGAAAGGTTAAAATTGGATGTACAAGGGGATAAAAAGTTTAGTGCAAAAGGGGAAAGGAGGAAGGGGAATAAGTAAGCCATTAGCAATAGAAGGGGAAAAGAGGCAAGGATACAACGAACAAAATTAGTGGGAATATGAGAGGGTTGGAGAGTAGGGGTGCTCAAGGTTTAGTTAACTGAATCGTGGGCTTTTTTTGAACCAAACCGACTTGATTGTTTTTTTTTTAAATTTAAACCAAAACCGAATTGATGTAACTGGTCCACTAGTTAACCGGTGGACCGGTTAACTGCAGTTCGGTTTTTTGGCTTTTCTTTACACTCAAAATTAAGAAAAAAAGGGAAAAATTACGTGAACAAACATGGCAAGGGGGGGGGGCGATCTGGTGAGGGTGAAGTGGTAGCCGATGATTTACCGGTGCCGGACTGGTTGGTGGTTGTTGTTGCCTGAAGTAAAAGCCTGAGAGGTGGCAGAGCCGCGGAAATGAGAGGTGAGAGAGACAACGACAAAGCCTAGGGGGTGGTGGTCCTAGCGGAGTTGAGGCGGTGACCAATATCTTGGTTGGTTGTTGTAGGGGTGAGCAAAAAAAACCGGAGTTGAGGTGGCGACTAGTGTCTTGATGGTTGGCGCGGTGGAGACGGAGATTGGGAAATACGAAGAGAGTCAAGAGGCAAGAATCACAAGAGAGACTGCGAGAGTGAGAAAACCAAGGGTTAGCTTAGCCTACTGCCTATTACATTTACAGTTTAGTGATTTAGGTTTCCAATAAGGCGAAACTTGGAAATGGGGGAAAACTGAAAAGGTGCCAAGCGGACAAAGTGAGTTAAGTGATAGATACGCGCGTGTTTGTTATTCAATTTTAAAAAATAAAAAATTCTGAAATAGTGAAATTCATACATGGAGAGGTAAGGTTCTTTTTCTTTTGGGACTTGTATTTGTATGAAAATTGAAAAGGCGCCAGGCAATTGGCTAACCTGGCGCGCAATAGGAGCTAGGCGAACAGAGTGACAGACGCCTTTTCAGAGTGACAGACGCGCACCAGGTAAGGTTATTCGATTTAAAAAAATAAAAATATAATATATAATATATACATTATACAATATATTATTGTATATATACACTCGTCGTTTTGGTTAATTGTCGATTTTTGTACAAGATTAATCCAAGATTAATCGAAACCAAACCGACCAGTTCGGTTAACTGATTTTTCCATTTGGTTTTTTCATTTAGTTCGGTTTTCCATTTTTTTGCTCACCCCTATTGGAGAGTGAAATGAAAAAAGCTATAATAAAAAAGTGATTAGGAAATTGAATTTGGATGTGGTGTTACTTCAAGAGTTTAAATGGGTAGAGTTTGATAATAGATGGGCAAGGAGTGTTTGAAAGGCTAGGGGGATCAATTGGAAAATGACGCCTTCATGGAGTATTTAGGGGGTATGATAATTTTGTGGAAAAGTGAGGAGTTAATAGGCTTGAAAGAATTGATAGTTAAATCCTTAGTGTCTATGAAATTTAGACAAGTGAATGATGGTTTTGAGTGGACGTTGATAAAGGTGTAATGTAGGTTGTGTCAGGCCAACACCACCCAAGTTTGTAGGCCACCCATATTGTAGTAGGCCATGTTAGGTTGGCACGTGAGTCTGGGCCAAGGAACCCCTTAAAAGGAAAGCCCAACACAGCCCATGGCACAAGCCCAAGCAGGCCTATGCTGGGTCGTGAGCAACACAATTTTTTTTTTAGAAAAATTGAAAACAAATAATGAAAAGGTTAAAATAAATTAACAAGCTAATAGACAAGAAAGTGAAAAAAAGCTTATATTTTTATTCTATATGAATTTTGATGTATAGAATTGGTTATATATAAAATAATAAAATGAAATTAAAAAATACAATAAATTGGAACAAAATAGTAAAATAAATTTGAAAATAAAGTATATATATATATATAATAAAATAAAATAAAATTGGAACATATGTACGTATTATAATATGCTTGTACAAGGTTTTTAAAACCAACCCAGACACTGAACCAGTCAGGGGTCCGGTTCCTGGGTCGAACGGTTGGCCCGTTCTGATAAAAACAATAAAAAATGATCAAAATCGTTGAACGGTTCAACTGTTTGGGTCAGCGGTTTACTTACCAAATCAACGTTTTTTGGCAAAAATCCAATTTTGGAGAAAAATGGAACCGATCCCCGATTTTTCTGGCCTGACCATTTGGTCTAGTCCGATTTTGAAAACCATGTGTTTGTGTGCCTATGTGTGGGTAGTGCCAGCACGACCCACTTTATCATGTCATGTCGTGGTTGCCCATGGGCTTCAAAACCCAAGCCCAATGTGGCCTAGGGGTATGGGCCAAACCCACTTTATAGCTCTAGGTGTTGACAAGCTCATATGGTTCCAACAATTATAGAAAAAAGAAAGAAATGTGGGAATGGGGGCATTAACTAGCTTGTGGATACCATTGAGTTAAAGGATCTCCCACTCTTACATAGTAATTTTACTTGGTTCAATCTCCAAATGAACCTAATCTGCTCTAAGCTGAATAGCTTTCTTTTTATACTAGATTCAAAAGAGCATTAGGGAGGCTTGACCTATAAGGCTCTTCCAAGAGTTAATTTTGATCATTGGTCCATAATGATTTATGAGGAGGAGTTGAGAAGTATTAGGTTGTCGCCTTTTAGATTTGAAAATATATAGTTATGCCAATCTTTAATGCTTGAAAAATCTAACCCACTAATTCATTAATGACTCGTATAGAGTAAAATAAATGGATTGAATTGAACCCAAACTTGCTTTTACCCAACCCAACCTGCCAAACCTATTAATAGTAAAAAAGTATTCAAAAGGTTTTAAGAAATAGAGAAAAGCATAGAAAATGAAAAAAACAACGTAAATTGCAAAAAAATACAAAAATGAAGAAAAATAATAGAACTTGCAAAAAATTATAACAAAGATCATAAAAATACAAAAATTAAGGTACAAAGCATAAATTAAAAAATGGTAAAAGTTATTGAAAAATAACAAAAATTGACAACATGCCATAATTAGAAAATCAAAATTAGAAATAGTTAACATAAAATAGTGAGTAATACAAGTCTAATACTCCCTTGGCATTTCTTCCTAAAAAAGGTAACCATTGAGATAAGATAATCAAGCTGGGGAATGACTCAAATACAAAAAAAAAAAGAAATGAAGACAATCCTAGACGTGTTATACAATCAAAAGCATGCAAAAGGAATATCAAAATCAAACATTTAACAAGTTCCAAAATTAACAAAGTAAGAAACACTATAAGCATAGATGTCACATAGGAGTACAAGGAAAAAATAAACATGAATCAGAATAATACTATGATTATAGCTTTAATAGAAAGATAGTGTTGTTCTTTTCAGAGAGAGAGAGAGAGGTATAACGATGTGAACATAGTTATGTCTATATAACTTTCCTTTTCTCCATCATACGAAGTAAGTGTGAGCGGCAAACTTCAGTCCACAGGATCGGCATTAGACCTGGACGTTAGTGGTCTTTTGATACCAACATCATCAAATCGTAGATGAGGATCACCAACCTACAGAAAACCCCCAAATAATCCTTTCGATTTCATCAAATTTCCATTAGTGAAAGCTCTATCTATTGCTCTGTAAGTAGGGTGAGCATTATTCGGTTAAAACTAAAAAACCGAACCAAGAATTTTGGTTTTGGTTTTTTTAGTTTGATTGTTTGGGATTTGATTAATTTGGTTCAATTAATTCAGTTTTTTATTATTTTGATTTTAGTTTTGGTTTTAAAATTAGAAATTCGATTAAATGAATTAGCCAAACTTTGGCATACAATATGTAATATGTAACATATATATAATATATAATATTACAAAGTTTGAATAAATAATATATATATTATATGTTATAATATATAATATAATATGCTATTAAAATTTGGTTTTAACCGAAATAACCGTAAACCAAACTTAAAATTTCAATTTCAATTATTTTGGTTTTCTATAATTTGGTTTCAGTTTTATTTTTTAATTCAGTTTTTAAAAGTTTGGTTTTTAATAGAATAAAGCAAACGCTCACCCCTATCAGTAAGAATGAGGATAGAATATGAGTCCTCTAAGAGAAACTCTAAAAGCTTGTTGAAGCCAAAAAATCAATAGAAAATCAGAGATGAAGCCAAGGTTTTATTGAAGAACATAAAGGAATTGTATTGTAGGGATGGTACTAGTAGCATGTTGAGAAAAGGAAAGAAGTGGAGAAAAAAGTAGAAAAACTAAACGGGAAAGAACAAGAAAACCCTAATTAATAATGGATAACCGGTGGCTAACCATGACCCAACCCGCCCAACCTATTAAATAACCACTTATTGGGTTAACCGACCTACAAATGACCCAGAATTAAACAAATGGTTTCTGACCTACTAATAAACGGGTAGGTTGGGCAAGTTCAAGAGGTTGGATTGAAAACTGCCACCCATAAGTGGACTGGGTTGGAAATTAGGAGATTAGAAGAAAGAAAACATGTAGTTTTTGACCTAAT
>NW_010729137.1:365620-383782 GCF_000365185.1 Nelumbo nucifera | reverse complement strand
TCAACCTTGGTTAAGGAGGCTCAGTCCCGTTTTGGACCCCTTTTCCTGTGGTTTTATCAAATTGAATTTTGATAGAAGCAGTGTTGGAAATCCAAAGCCCTCGGGCATACTCTCTTCTTGGGACCAATTGGAGTAGGTGGATTTTCTTAGGGCTGAGCAACTTTAGGTGTATAAAGAGATAAGGAATTAAACTGATTATAGAAGGAGAATTCAAACTGGCGGTGGGATGGGTGAACTGATGAAGGAAGACGAATGGACTGTAGACCTATACTAATGAAAAGAAAAAAATCAAGTGACTAACACAAAATGACAGTGATTTGGGTTAAAAGTAGTACCAACTTTGCTGATGGGTTAGCTAAACAACGGGTGAAAAACCCTACAGTACATCTCAGAGCGCGCTAAGAAACCTTTCAGTACATGTTCCCGTGGAACATGTGTTTGTAAAGGTAGCAATTTTGGATTTAGTGTTTGGTCCCATTTTTTTCAATACGGGTAGAAATCTCCTAGATCAAACTGAGAAAAATCCAGTAAATTGTTTGGAACCAGTATCTTTATCACCGAGTATGAAACCGTTAAATTGCAATCCGTGGTTTAGCCAAGGTTCTAAATATCGATACACCCAATATGTCGGTAGGGGCATATCAGTCATTTTCTTATTTATTTTTTATTTTTTTTTTCAAAACCAGTTCAGGGGGGGCGGTTTAAGGCTCCTCCGCCTCCTGAACCGGTGAGAACCCCGACACCCTCTGTAGGGGCATATTGCAGTTCTCCCGATAAGATTCATATCGGCCTGTATGGCCGATACGTATAGATACTTTGAACCTTGGATTTAGCAGAGCTTTGCGTGACTTGGTACGTTCAGCAGAAGAAATTAAAAGATTGATGCAACATATAGTGTGTAACTGTGTACAAGGCAAAAAGGCGTGCAACAAAGAAAAAATATAAGAGTAAGGCTGAAAGAGTCATCTCCCCCAGAACATGGTTATTGGAACCTGCCATCAACATAATTACATAAATAGAATCCATTTCTATAGGTTGCCAGGAAAAAAAAAAATCCATTCTTATAGCTCGTAGGTATAGATGTTTGATGTGCTCTTAAACGTGATTGATACACATGTATAACTGGAGAACATGATTACTGTTTCTGGCCCTTGCTTTCTAGAGGGCCAGAACTTGACAATCTCTTCCCACACAATGTACTTTCCTTCATGCTTCTATCTTTTCCTTTAAGTGAATCTCTCAATTACCACAGCTACTGAGTTTAGCTTTTATAACGTTGAAAAGAGAGATGAAGGTACTGAGCTGTACACATTCTTTCTCATGAATAAATCAATCAATCCAGAAATTACTGCCAGAGAATACACTACTTCCTTTGCCATCAGGTATGTTGTATTCCAAGCTGCTTTAGAGAATCAGGACCCACAAGGAATACACGTCTTGTAGTTTGATACCGGAAGACAACTACTCCTTTATATGCTGTTCTTGGAATACCATCCTGGAAAGGGAAAGAGAAGAAACAAAATTATGAAAAACCTTAACATAGAAAGGTAATATTAGGTTATGCTACCAAGGAAACGGTGAGATTTCTTAGAAAGGACACCAATGGGATGATTTTCTTGCAACATTGACGGAATTTGATAGCTAAACGGCCGAGTCAATCCAAAACATCAAAAAGTGTCCTATTCAGGCTCTGAGGGTGGTAAACTATAAAGATCTTATCATGCCCTTTTCTGTACATTTTCATAAATTATATTAATGAAATACTTTGTTACTTGTCAAGAAAAGACAGCAGATGCATCAAAAATAACTCCTCAAGGAGAATAAACAAATTCACAACAGGTACTTTAGGAAATGGACTTCATTCATTGTGCAAGAAAATGAATTGACTTTTTGTGTGGTGTTAGTGGCTTTTCAAAGACTTATAATACAGAAAAAAGACCACTAAGTGATTTTTTTTTCTAAGAAAAATTGGTCGGTCAGAGCTACCACTGATCACTAAATGCAACTTTAATTTGTACCCAAACTTTAAGGTTTGTTGATTGAAGCACCACAGAAATATTTGTCATTAAAAATATTAAAGTTTTGGTCTAGACCAGGTAAAAAACAAGATCCAAAATTGAACTTTAAAATCTTTGCAAGGATCAAAATATTGATACGATATGCCCCATATCAGGCATATCTTATACATATTGAAGGTCATGGGGACTCATGGATACACCAAAATACCAGAGGGCTTTGGGCTTTGGGCTTTGGGGTTTTTGAGAATTTGGGATGACAGAATGCATCCTTCTCAAGCTGTTAAAATTATTAAAAAAAAAAAAGAGTATCAGCCTATCGATATGCACTGGTACCCAATTTTTGGTAACGGTTTGTATCGATGTTTTGATCCTTGCATGTTTGATCCTCATTTGAACTTCACAAGCCTTTTTTTTTTCTTTTCTATTGTTAACAAGAACGTCTGAGACTGATAAGCATGAGAACATGAATTCAAGTCTGAAAGCAGCCACTATGTGCATAGAATAAAAAGGCCAAATGTGAGGTCCATATCCAGTTCACCCCTCCCAGGACCCCAGATAGCTGGGACTAACATTGGGTAATGACTTTTTATTATTAACAAGAACATCTGAGCATTTGGCAGTTGGAACAAAAAAAGGCCTTATTTACCAAGATTACAAGAGAGAGAGAAGACAAAAGGAGATGAAAATACAAATTGTTACCTTCCATTCTTCAAAAATCCCAAACTGGCGTGCAATCATTTCAAAATGGGCTTGGTCATTGTATGTAATGCGCACATCACCATCAATATTATATGCCTTCAAAACAATGTCAGCTCCATGGACAGGTTTGGCATTAGACACCATGTTGGCAAAATGCCGTATATAATTGTCCTGTAAATTGAAAAAATAAGGTATATGCAGTGTGAAAAAAAGCAGAGCAAATATATCCTTTCAGGTAATCACATTGGTGCGTATGTTTACCTCCATCAAATAACTTAGATCCATGGATTTCCAATCAACCTTCATAGAGAATATAATGGAAACAAATAACATAAATATCACATGAATTGTTCAGACAAAAAAAAAAAAAAACTGGTGAAACATTGTGAATTGCAACTTACTTGGACATCATTCAGCTTAATAGGCTCAAGATATTGTTTGAAGAACTGTCCCATACTGGAACCCTGCAATTAAATTCTACCTTAGGAGTTAACAAATCAAAATCTTGGAAAAAAATACCAACATCATAGTTAAGAAGCAAAAGAATTGAGCATTTCAAGGTAAAATAACTTATTAGGAGAAAGAAGCAAGGAGTTATAGTTACAACCCAACAGGTTTGGATGAAATTGGGTTATGGCAGCAAACGTGTCCATCATTATTGCCAATAATAGGAGCTCGTTTCTATAGTTTGGATCTTTTTGGTTGTTGGTTCAGGTTTAGGCAGTTCTTGGTAAAATTGGGGATTGGAACTTGACAGGGATTCTGCATCAGCCAGGGAGGTGTCTAAACACCAGGAATCCTTCCAAAACTTCAACCTGTCTCCCCTACCAATCTTGAGAGCTAGGCCATCAGAAAAAGTCAGGAAAGATTTCAAAATTCCTTTCCAGAGTGAACACCCCCAGCTCTGAAAGGGATCCAAAGATTTCCAATTACCCCAGTCCACCCCATATTTAGAACCAATTAGGGTCCTCCACCAAGCATTCCTCTCAACACTAAACCTCCAAAGCCATTTACTGAGGAGAGAAGAGTTGAAAACCTTCAACTTCCTAATTCCCAACCCACCATCCTCCACAGGTAGGCAGACCTGATCCCACTTAACAAGAAAGTGCCATCTTTGAAGCCAAAAAGTGCAAATAAAGAGGGAAATTGTTCCTTAAGAAGGGAGTTTCACACCCAAATATGTTACCGAAATTTAATAAGTTCCCCAACACAAGGATCATACCTAACAAAGGGGATGAAAGAAGGTAGGATATCATGAATGGCCATCCAAGGAGAAGCTCAGGTAGCCATAGTCAATATTCAAGCATCCCAACCATTTGCCAACAGCCCATGAATGCTCAATACCACCTTTGTCCACAACTTATCCCTATCTAGGGGCAACCTCCACAACCACTTCCCTAGCAAAGCCAGATTCCTCTTTTGAATATTTCTAATACCAAGTCCACCACACCTTTTACTTCAGCTAACCAACTCCCAATTAACCTATGGTCCCTCTTCGCTTCCCTTGACTCCCATAAGAAGTCTCTCATTATCTTCTTTAATCTCAGAACCACACCTACTAGAGCCTTAAATGCAGGCAAATAATACACTGGAAGGTTAGCTAGAGTACACCTAACCAAAGTAATGCTACCGCCTAGTGAGAAGTAACCCTTCTTCCAACAAGCAAACCTCTTAATGAATCTTTCTAACACAGGGTTCAAAAGGTTGAAGTTTTTGGGTTATCCCCAAGGGTAAACCTAGGTATTTCAATCACCATTGGGAGACAGTACACTCCAAAACAGCTGCACATTTCATTACCTCTCTTTCTATCAAGTTAACCCTTGCTATGTAGCTCTTATTAAAGTTTACCTTGAGGTTTGACATTTGTTCAAAGAGTTGCACAATTAGTTTTAGGTTTCTAACCCACCTCATACCGCCTCCTTCACAGAATAGAATCGTATCATTTGCAAACTACAAGTGAGTAATTGGCACACCATCTATGCCTATTCTCCACCCTCTCACTAGGTGTCTTTAATCAGCCCTACACATTAATCTACTTAGAACCTCTACAATGAGGATAAAGAGAAAGGGAGAAAGTGGGTCACCTTGCCTGATCCCTCAAATTGAAGGGAAGAAGTTTACCACAGTTCCATTCACTAGCACTGAATAATGGAAGGTCCTCAGGCATCCCATAATCTATTTACACCACTCTCTCCAAAACCACAACTTCTCACTACTTCCATCAAGAAAGACCAATCCAATTTTATAACTATGAAATGAACTTCTATTGATATTCAAGAGACTAATGTTTCCGTACAAGGGAATGCACTTAATTTTAATAATAATGATAATAATAATAATAATAATAATAATAATAATAATAATTATTATTATTATTAAATATTTGAGCAAAAGGTAAAGCATAATTGTATTAATGAAAAAGTCCTTTGTACAATGAGAAGCTGTGCAAAAAGCCAGCATGACCTCAAAAGAAGGTCATTCTCAAAAAATTACAGTCAGAAGTAACCTCTTTCAAGTCAGCAAGAATAGACAACCAATTTCTAACAAAGCCTAAAGCCGAATTGATGACTTCTTCCGAAGAGCTAGGGTAGTAACAGACCAGCACGTCTTTCCTTTTTTTGTCATCCCTTGGATCTGCCACCCCCTCCAGGCCAGCTTTAACTGAGGCCAGCATACACCAACTTAACCTCAAACTTCTTAAGAAGTGGTTCCAGATTTTTGTAACAAACTTGTAGTGTAAAAACAGATGGTTTGTTGATTCTGTAAATGCACCGCAGAGACTACACCTCAGATCATTATAATTAAAACCTTTCTTCACCAACATCTCTTTAGAGAGACATTTCTCTAAAGCTGCCACCCAAACAAAGAACTTGACTTTGGAGGGTGCCACAGTCCCCCAAATAGCCCTGCTAGGAAAGACTGCTTCAGGCCCTCCCACTATGGAGTTGTAGAAGGATTTAACTGAAAACTCTCCACTTCTGTTCCATCTCCATATTGAGGAATCCTCTGATTGCAGATTCAACACCTGAGACTGAAGCGAAGCTAGGAGATTTCCAACCTGCTGAATCTCCCAGTCATTGAAATCCCTTCTAAAGGCTGGAGCCCAGCATATAGCATTGTTGGATTGTCCCTCAATACAAAGGTATCAACTACCAATGCCTCTTTATCTACAGCCAGACTGAACAGGCTGGGAAACAGTTCCTTAAAGGCCTGTTCGTTTCCTCTTAAATCTCATCTCTTAAGACGAATCTTTTAACTTTAAGAGAAAAATGGTTGTTCGTTTCCTCTTATCTCTTATTCTTTAAAGTGCAATCATACAACTTTTTGTTTTCCAATGATACCCCAAAAAAAAACAAACAAAAACTCTCAGATATGGGGTCAAAATGGATATTTGATAATCTTTAGAATTCAGAATTCAGAACAACATTCTCTGCATTCAGAGTTCAGAGGAAAGAAAGGTTCACCAATACCAATATACCTCTTATTGTAATTATTGCACTTTCAGATGTCAGACTTCAGAGTAAACGAACAGGTTTGAACGAATAAGTATGGAAAGGAAGGGAAAGGTAAGGAAACCTTTACAAACCTTGTATTGGTTTTCCTACCCTTCCCTTCTTTTCCCTACCTTTTCCTTCAAACCAAACATAGCCTAAGAGTTCTCTCCCCAGTCCAGGGATCCAACCAGAACCTGATCCTTCTCCCATCCCCAATTTTGAAGCCGACTCTCCTGAACAGGCTAGAAGCTCTGCATATTCCTTTCTACAGACTACAACCGTAAGTCGACAAGGGTGGACCACTACCCCAACCACTGTCATCCAGCCCATATTTTTCTGCAATTACTTTCCTCCAGAGGTTATCAGGCTCAACATCAAACCTCCATAGCCAGCGTCCTAGCAAAGCTAGGTTGAAAGATCTTAGACTTCGTATCCCCAACCCCCCTTGAAATAGGGGCTTACAAATCTGACTCCATTTTACAAGATGGTATTTGTGTGAATCCTTCCAACCTGCCCACAAAAAATCTCTCATCTTCCTCTCTAAAACCTCCACCACCTCCGAGGGGATAGGAAAAAGAGACAAAATAAGTTGGCAAACTTGCTAGGGCACTTTTAATAAGAGTTATCTTCCCCCCTTTGGAGAGATACATTGCTTTCCAAGTAGACAATTTCTGATCCATTCTCTCTATTATTGGGTTCCAAATGGTTTTAGAAGTACATTTGGCACCCAAAGGCAACTCCAAATAAACTGAAGGTAGCTGTCCCACCTTGAACCTCAACAAATCTGCCAAGCCTTGAAAGATAAAGATAGCAATAAACATTTGAAAGATATTTTAGTTTTTTCTAATAATCCTCAATTTGGAAAAGTAAGCCCAACATTGGGAACTTGGTGGATATTACTCTACAACCAATTTAAAGCTCAATCATTAAATACTCAAGGAATGTACTTACATGCTCACCAAAATTGTATGTTCTGCACACTTCTGGGCGAATAAACTGCCGACCTTGATGGTTTTCTTTTAACCGCAGCCAATCATCCCAGTAAGTAAGGTTTTGTCAAGGAAAAAGAAAAGCTTGAACAGAAATAGGACAAATCTGAAAGTTTGATCTCAAAAAAACGAAACATAGTAAAGCAAGAAGGATATGCTTTGGGCCACTTTGGTGATAGATGATCCCATGTAGATTTTGTCAGCATCCATCCAAGCCCAGGAAAGAAATCTGAGCGGTAAAGAATTTCTGCAAAAATTATTGGATAGCAGATCAGATAAACACAAATGATGACATTTTGTTCTCAAAATCACGGTTAGTCATAATTTGTGGGTTCAGCATCATGGTTTTCCAAGATAAACAAACAAGTTAATCAAAGTATTCAGATGGGGTGATACAAACACAAAACTAACCAGCAATGACTAATGATTGTACTTGAAAAAAGGAAACTTCATGTTAAATGAAGAAGCACAGAAGTCAATCCATCAACTAGCCCATCTATATGATAAAACTGCAGCCACATGCTTATTTAATAGTGCCAGATAAAAACACACCAAGAAGGCCACCGAGTATGCTATTATTTTGTCAGACCTTAACATGATCTTTTTTTTTTTCTTTGGGTAGAAAAGAGAGACATGCTACAAAGCCAATCCCCAGCAACCAGAGAGAGCAATATACATCAACTCATTGCTTAACATGCTCTTTGCTACAGGGCCTGGATGGACCAAGAATTGAGTCTCTCCATCACCCTTTCTTTTGCTAACATTGCACCATTTTGCAGTTCAAGTTCAAGTCCAATAGTAAGTAGATCCTTCAGAAATTCTGCAGTGACTGATTTATACATGGAAAACCCTTAGTTCAAACAAAAATTTAATGTCATAAGAAATTCTCTATGTTATGGTTCACAGAGAATTAGTTATGATAAATTTGAATATATTGGAGAGATTCATGTTCAAAGTTAGATAATGATAACTGACAGTTACAAGTGTCTTTTTACCACAACAAACTTACTTGAATCATAAACAAATTGCTTCTGTCCATTGTCATTCCATGATGAAACAGCCATTATCGTCCTTTCATGGTACAACATAAAGAATAGAAGAACATTTAGAATTGGCAATTATAGACCTCAATTTAAAAATGAAAATAAAGGTGCATGCATACAAAAGAAAACAAAAAATAACCATATAAGAGCTTCAGTTCACCCAAGAGACATACTTGTCTCTGTCAAGGAGAGATGCTGCAACCTCAAAATAGTCAAAAAAATCTGGCGCAATCTCCATGTCATCTGTAATTAGTATTAAAATTTCTTACTTTAACATGTTTTGCATCGCATACAGGCATGACAATATGAAATAACTAATAACTTCTGTACCTTCCAAGATAATTACTCGAGTGAAATTATGCTTATAAAACAATGCATCCAATGCCCATTTGTAGTGACCTGGAAAAAGAAGTGCTTTCAATGTTGGCAGTTAAATAATTAAAATAAAGAAGAAAGTAATGCTTACGTGCAATTTTGTAATATGCAATCAATTCTCCAGGCCTCTCAGTATGAATTGGTTCAAAATCCAAGTGCTGCAATGAACAAACATTAGTCAGCCAAGGGATAGAAATGGTTTATGACATTCAAATCAATCTCATAGCATACATAGTTTTGCATTTAAACATCAGTCATAAAACTTTCACTAGACATATTTCATTGCCATCTTCTATCGGCAGTTTCCAGGGAATCCCTGTTGCATGCCTTTTTTCCTCTTTCTTTTTGAGAATGACAATCTGGACCAGGACTTGTGGCATTATCATTGAATGCAGTAGATCCCACAAATGAATGACAGTTCAAACCCTAGATTTGGTGTTTTCACCAGGGAGGTGGAAACCCTTTTTGAGGATAAATCTTTTTTTTTTTTTTTTTAATGATAACATAAATCAATGTATTAAAGATAAGAAAGTGAAATGGTTACAGGAGCAGGGAGAGGTGAACTCTCTTGACTCTCCCCCAAAATAAAACAGAAAAATTACAAGGTAGCCCAGAACATTTGAGCCCTTCCTACTCCCTGTTTGGCCATTACATATGCAAAGGAATTTGCACTTCTTTTGACCCATTTTAATCTGATTCCCATGCCCTGAAGTAGCCACTTTAATTGCCTTCTTTCATTAATAAACTGCCACATGCCATCCTCCTCTTTTAGCCAGTCTATCACCATTTTGGAATCTCCTTCAATAATCAACCTACTAATATTCAGTTCCTTAGCCTTTTTGGCACCTTCCAACACAGCTAGAATTCCAGCTTGGAGGAGTCACCAACTCCTATTGATCCTGAAAAGACTACTATTACAGCACCATCCTCTCTTCTGAAAACTCCTCCAATCCCAGAAGGCCCAGTGTTGCCTTCACTGCTACCATCAAAATTAAGTTTTATGAAACCTGCATCTGGGGGAGACCACACCGGGCTGGATACCTGTTTATTTGGAGCTGATTCTGCCACTTCCAACTATTCAGCAGAATCAATGTAGGAATATCATCAAAGGTAGCCAAAGATTTCAACCACTGAACCACCCTTGCAGTGATCACCTCTTATAACTGCCCTTCTGCTCCTCTCTTTAAGGATAAATCCTTTTATCTATCAGGGTTCGCAATCCATTTTCCAAGTGGCTCACAAAGTGATGCAGCTATGGAAACAAGGAGAGTCCATGGAGAATTAAATCAGTTTTCCAATTACTACATCAATTTTGGCATTTTCGGGTGATGGTTGATATTGTTGAGTTTTTCCTTTTCTAGTTATAGGTGTCTTAATAATGGGTTTCAAGTTTCCTAAAATTTGCTGTTATTTCAAAATTACTATAGGGTAAGTAACTTTTGGAGTTACTATTTATAGTAATATAGTGATTTACTATTTTAGTAATGTCTGGTGGGTTTGCATTAAATTAGTTTTAATAGGATTAGGAAAGTGATCACCTCTATAACTGCCCTTCTGCTCCTTTCTTTAAGGATAAATCCCTTTATCTATCAGGGTTCACAATCCATTCTCCAAGTGGCTCACAAAGTGATGCAGCTATGCAAACAAGGAAAGAGTCCATCGAGAATTAAACCAGTTTTCCAATTACTACACCAATTTTGGTATTTTTGGGTGATGATTGATATTGCAATCCATTCTCCAAGTGGCTCACAAAGTGATGCAGCTATGCAAACAAGGAAAGAGTCCATGGAGAATTAAATCAGTTTTCCAATTACTACACCAATTTTGGCATTTTTGGGTGATGATTGATATTGTTGAGTTTTTCCTTTTCTAGTTATAGGTGTCATAATAATGGGTTTCAAGTTTCCTAAATTTTGCTGTTATTTCAAAATTACTATAGGGTAAGTAACTTTTGGAGTTCTATTTATAGTAATATAGTGATTTACTATTTTAGTAATGTCTGGTGGCCTTGCATTAAATTAGTTTTAATAGGATTAGGAAAGTGTTGCTAGAGTTTTTTTTTTTTTTTTTATGAATAACAGAAACTGAATTATTAGATTAATAAAGACAGTACAAAGGTGATAAAGGGAAAGATAAACTCTCTTAATCATCCCAAAAACAGACAACATAATTACAATACAGCCCAAAATAAATGATCACTTCCCACCCCCTTCTTTGCTAGTGATCAGAAAACGAATTAGCATCCCTTTTCACCAATTGCACATTGATTTCCATTCCTCGAGACGGCCATTAATTCCTTTTCTCATTTATATAGCATCACCATGACCATCCAGCCTCCTCTTCCTTCTGCAACCACTCAATAACTAACTTTGAGTCCCCCTCAATAACTAATCTCTGGATATTCAGCTCTCTAGCCCTTTGAAGGCCTTCTAGCACAGCCATAATTTCAGCCCTCAAAGAATCACCAACACCAGTCGATCCCGAGTAGACAGCAATGATTCTACCTTTCTCATTTATAAAGACACCCCAATGCCTGAGGGACCCCGATTTCCTTCACTACTCCCATTAGAATTCATTTTAATGAAACCACATGGAGGGGACCAAGTTGGTCTAACCACAGCCTTGCTCGGAGCTGAGTCAGCAACTACCTTTGAATTCCTTACCAAATTATCTGCATGGGTTCCCTCAAAAAGATCAAGAGACTTCACCCAGTGGATCACCGTAATTGTAATAACCTCAATTAGGGTATCCCTACTTTTCTCGTTATCAAGAAAGGTCCTCTAATTCCTTTCTTCCCCAACTGTCCAACACACAGCCGTCCTTGTACATCTCCATAAAGATCTTCCCTCTTCATCGGCCAAGTGTTGTTAGAGTTATCCAATGTATTACTCTAATCATCATACATTCTTTAATCTGCTAGATCTGAACTACTTGCTGCTTTACAGGGAGTCCAGATTCCAAATGATTTGAATATAGAACATTTGACAAATGAATGTGATTTTAAGTTGGTGGTGAGATGGTTGGAAGAACCAGAGACTGTAATATGGTGCTATCAAAATGAAATCAAGAAATTCAAATGGTTAACAAGGAATTTGAATGTGAGAATAAATACAATGAGTGAGGAGGTCAGCTAATGCTTGGGCTGATTGTTTAGCTAAACAAGAGGTGAATAGGGATGTTCTGTTTTGGGCTCAACTATAAGTTGTTCAGTGAAACTTTGTAGGGAGGGGCCACACCTCGCACCTCTCCAAGGGGATGCCTTAAATCTTGATATTCAATAAAACTTTTAATAATAAAAAAGTATTGTTAGAGTCATTTAGGAGTTAGAGTCCTTATTTGAATGTCACTATAGGTTACGTATAGATTTGTCTTAGTTCTAAGCAAATAGAAATTGATTTGGGGATATAAAGTTATGGTTTGGTAAATGCTGGTTGCTGCAGGAATTTTTCTCATTTTCTCCCTCACTTCTTCTAAGTGATCCATCTCTTTTGTGCTTACCTTAACAGCAAGAGTTCTCTCTGTTTCTGGTTTTTTGCTTATTCTTTGGTGGACAGCAAGTGTTTTGCTTGCTTTTCCACCTATATTCTTCATCCTTAATCAACCAAAGCCCTTCCTTCACACCACCAGATCTAGAATTTGTAGGATCCCACCCTGTCCTACATCATAAAGTGAATATCATGATCATCATCATCATCCATGCCTTATCCCAACTATATGGGGTCAGCTACATGAATCCTGTTTCACCAATCCCTTCTATTTAAAGTGAATATCCAGTGTTAAATTATTAGTGCTTATCATAAAGTGAATATCCTTTGGCTAAATGTTGTTCAGAAAGATTTACCTTCTTAGCAAGCCAGGAACATTCCCAGCTTTAGTGGTTTCAGTTATTGTATTTGCAAACAACCACAAATTCATGTCTCCCTAGAATGCAAGCTAGCATCTTTAAATTAATAATAAAAGGACAAGGAACATTCCCGTCATGTTATCACCATCATCATCTGTATCTTGTCCCAACTATATGAGGTTGGCTACATGAATCCTATTTCACCATTCTGTTCTGCTAAATGCCATGGGTTAAGCATTGATCTTATTGTATCTTTGGATAGAAAATGTCAACAAACAGCATATACCATACAACTGCAGTGCAAATTTATGCATAACTTGTGCACAAGTATGACATAATGTCTTCCAAACACTGGATACCAGAAAACAAATGCCCATAGAAAGAATATGGTTTCGCAGAGATGGCCTTTGTTTCTTGCTCAAACTTGCAGCATACTAAATGAACTAGAAGATATAAATTTTTCGAGGGACTAATGTCAAAGAGTTATTGTGCAGCCAGCATGCAGGAAAACAAAGGTGGACCAGATTGTGTTGCTAGGCTATACTATGAAATCATGTTGGAAATTTCTAGGCTATACCATGTAATTATGTAAAACCATACTCATGATTTACCTGCATATATGTTAGTTGATTGTAACTCAAAGCCTTACTCCTAACCATTTCATTTGCTCCATCCTGAAAAATAAAGTAAAACTGTTAATTGTACAATCTCACACTTTCAGTCCAGAGCAAGTATAGAAACATAATGATTATTCCCATGAAAAGGAAATGATTTTGTGCTAAGCAAAAGCATATATTTATGTAAGCTCCGTTAAAAAAAAATCTTATTAAGTACCTGGGATACAAAGAGTGGAAATTTTGGAGCTACAGAACTCTGATACCTGAATGCCATGAGAATTTTACATAATTAATGGATCAGATAAATAACAAGATAAGTGACTGTTATTAGTTGATCTCAAATCAAACATTGTGGGTTCCCCAGCTGAGAAGGTCAAATAATGACTGGGACATTGATGCACTTGCTGATCTGATGCAGTTATTACTTGGTAGAGAGGGTGAAGCCTCAGCTAGCAGAAATGGACCAGCTCTGGTGGATAGGAGACAATTCAAGCAATTTTTTCTGTGAGGTCAATGTATGAAATTTTAGTCAGTGCTGAAGATGAGGTTGTTCCTTGGTATTCAATTTGGGGGCATAAAAGTTTCATCCAAGATATTTCCTGTAGTCATCAATCAAAGGGAAAATCCCCCGCAATGAATGTTCTGAGATCAAAAGGCATGGTGATTATGATTCGTTGTTGCTTATGTGGGGCTGCAGAGGAGAACATTCAACATTTTCTGGTCAAATGCATCTTCTCTCATGCTATAAGAGTCACATATTGCAGTTATTCGGAGTCCAATGGGTGGAGGCAATATGCTGGAGCATTTGGAGGGAGAGCAATGGCAGGACCTTTGGAGACCAATCCTCAGCAGAGAAGATTTGTGGAAAGGTGAAGGCTGGTAGTCAGATGGTCTTCTGTCAATAGTTCTTTTGTGGGGTCTAAGCTTAAACCTTTTTGTGATAACTGGGGGGAATGGGGGATATTGTATGGAATGAAAATTTTCATCTTAGTTGATGATGTAGGTTGTTTTATGTAATTTGTTTGCTGGTATCTTTAGCTAGGGTGGATACGGTGGAATCCCCCCCCCCCCACCCACCCACAATCCTGTTTCAGTATTTGTTCAACAAAACTTTACCTTTCAAAAAAAAAAAAAAGAAAAAGAATTGTGACAGAAGAAGACAAAAAGAAATCTCTTGAGCACATGTCATACTTTAAGATGGACTCAATTGTCCTTTCTAAATAATCTGGGCGACTGCAAGCCATAACCACAACAGCTGCTATAGGAACCTGCCATAAAACTCAGACAGACGAAGAGACCATATATCATATAGAAAAGATGATCCCAATTACATAATAGCAAATTCTCATGTTAAAGCATTCACAACTGCAGGCACAGACCTGTAGGTTATCAATCAATCTCTTTACACCTTTTTCTGCAGCAAAAGCATGAATATCATTAGAGATCAATGATGTCATGTTAGAGTGCTAGAGGCGTAGATCATGACCGCCTAGTGAATCCAATATGAAAAAAGGGTTCTGCAGTTAATCAACAACTTCAAAAGATTCATTGTGACATAGAGAATATGAGTACATAGTACTAAAAATAAATTGTTTCTAAGATGAAGAAATACCAGATTAGGCAGTAGATAATGGTTCTAAAACAAAGCAAAAGGTAAAAAGTTACAGTTATTTTCTAATAAGTATCTCCATATTTTTAAATGCCCAATACCCACGTCTGACAGAATGGCCTTTTAAGAGATGAAGTATCGTCAAATGAAAAAACATATATAGTTCCAGATTCATTGACACGAAGGGAAAAGTATTGTAATTATAATATTTTCACGAGTTTACAAAGAGATAAACTCTATGCAACCCATATCTATATATCTATACAAAAAGCAACAAAAGTCATTGGCAGAAAAACCC
This sequence comes from Nelumbo nucifera, assembly GCF_000365185.1. The sequence continues at coordinate 368,796 of NW_010729137.1, read as the reverse complement.
AAAAAAGACAATCTCCCAAAACCACCCAGACTCTATGCAAAGAACAACTCAGCTGAGAACAAATCAGAAAAAAAGAGACATTGCTGAAAGACTTGTTTAGCAGATACCATCTGAAAATGGTTGAAGCAATGCTTCTAATAAAATCATCTTCAGGTTCAGCTCTATCTTCAAAAATTCTCTCCTTCCCTCTCCTGCTCAAACCCCTAAAATGCCAGGCTGACAGAAGATTGGCCATTGAATCCAGGCAGACCCAACACACATTAAACTATTTCAGAAAAAAAGGACCAAAAGATCCAGATGATCCAACAGTGCAAAGAGAGAGAGAGAGAGGACGAAATAAAACTTTGAATCTTTGGGGGGTAATGTTGGATAGTTGAAGATGGAAAGAAAAATTCACCTGGATTCAAGAACATACTCGATTTAAGATAATCAGTCTCAAAACTTAGTTTGATGACTAGCTTGTAAAAAATAATAGCCAAGGTTCTGTCTCTAATTTTTCATTAAATTCTAAGTTGTCTTTACCAAAAGAGAACATTCCTAAATCCCAAATCTTCCAACACATTTAAGCAGCATAACTTTTTCCAAGCAATCCAATGATTTTTTTTTTCAGACTTCTTTTGACCCCAAAAAAAATCTGTCATGACACTATTTAACTTTTTACAAAGATCATATGCCTTTATCAACACCTCCCTACCTGGGACTAAAAGAATAGCTCCGTTCTAGGAATCCACTTTTGATTACATTGAAGATAAAATATTTAAAAGTATCTCTATTTTGCTTCTACCGATAGCCAAAGGAATTCCAAGGTATCTTGTTTTAGTGTCTCCTTGAAGGATTAGATTAGCCCTCCCTCTAATCATCTCACCCAACCAAGGGGCCTTTGTGATGAACAGGCAAATCACTGATCAGATCCTAATTGCTGATGAAAGTCTGGAGGAATTGAAAAGAGTAGGAAAGAAAGGATTAATTTGCAAGTTGGATTGGAAAAAGCCTATGACTTGGTGGACTGGTCATTCTTGTTGGAAGTAATGAGGAGTTTTGGGTTTGGGGAAAGATGGTGCAAGTGATAATGGGTTGTATTAGGTCTTGTCAATACTCTTATCTCACGAATGGAACAGTGGTGGGTTTCTTTCCAGCTCTTAGAGGAATTAGACAAGGGGACCCCCTCTCCACTTTTCGCTTTACTCTAATTGCCGAGGTCCTAGAGAAATTAATCTCTAAGACGGATTCACAAGGATTAGTTAGGGGGTGGAAAGTAGGTCATGATGGGATAGCAATTACACACTTGCAATTCGCAAATGATACAATCCTATTTTGTGAAGGAATAGAAGGTGGATTAGGAATATCGAGTTAGCAGTTCAACTTTTTGAGCCGATCTCCAATCTTAAAGTGAATTTTGAGAAAATTTGCATTGTGGGTATTAATATGGATGAGAGAGAGTTGTCAAAGTATGCAAATATTTTTGGTTATGAGCTGTCTCAATGGCTAATGAAATACTTGGGCTTGCCTTTGGGGGACAATACAAGAAAGAGTAGCTTCTGAGATCCTATAGTTGAGTCATTTGCTAAAAACCTTGCCTCTTGGAAGAAAAGCTACTTGTCTTTAGGGGGAAGGATCACTCTGATAAGATCCACATTAGTAAATATGCCTGTTTATTACATGTCAGTGTTTAAGGCCATGTTTGGATACTTTTATAAAGTACTTTCATACTTTTGAAAGTACAAAAGTACGAAAAACACAATATAGCGTTTGTATTGTGTACTTTATACTTTTTGCTTTTATACTTTTAAAAGTATGAAAAACCCCAAAAGCACAAAGTCAACTTTTTATACTTCATGCTTTTGGCGAAATTGTGCTTTCATTGTCGTGCGAACGGATGGTCACGTGTGACCACCATTCGATAAAACTCTCAGCCCTACCTCCACTTGCCACTATTAGAGTCAGACGGCCGTCACCAATCTCAGACCCCGAAACCATTGGAAGCCATCACCGGAAGTACAAATGGACATGCTTTTGCCAAACAAAAAATGGTACTTCTATTTTGGAAAGCATACTTTTCAAATTTTTTACCCAAACTATTTTCAAAGCAAAAATACCAAAGTAAAAGTATTTTATGTACTTTATACTTTTATATTTTTAAAAGTACAAAAATAGAAGTCTATCCAAACAGCACCTAAGATGCCAATGAATGTGGGAGAAAATTGTAAAGGTCGATGAGGGATTTTCTGTGGAAGCCAAGGGAGGAGAAGAAGAGACCTTAGAGTAACCTAGGAAGTGGTATGTAGGAGTAAGAAGTCTAGTGGCCTAGGGTTAGATAATTTACTACAAAGGAATGTGGCTTTACTAGGTAAATGGTTGTGGAGATTACCAGTGGATAAAGATAAACTCTAGGCAAAAGTGATAAGCATTCATGGGCTTGCGGCCAACGGTTGGGATGCTGAAGTGCATGCTAGGGATATTGGTGCCTCCCCTTAGAAGTCCATCTATGTTGTTTTGCCTTTATACTTGCCTTTTGTTAGGTATGATATTTGTTCCAGAATCAATATAAAATTTTGGGAACAAGTCTGGGTGGGGAACCTTTCTCTAAAAGATAAATTTCCTTTTGTGTTTGCTCTCTCAAGATACAAAGATGAGTTTGTTTACCTTCCCTCTTCCCTCAAACTCAAGAAGTAGCTTTGTTTGGGATTTGGGTTTGTGAAGGGGTGTAAGGGATCCAAAGTAAAATGATGTCTTGAAATTGCTTCAGGTCCTTGAAGGAGTTTTTGTGGATCATTCTCACTCTGATAGTCGTATCTGGACCCTCATCCTCTAGTGTTTTCTCTTGTGCCTTGTTCTTCAAGGCTCTAAACCAACCTTCTAATAGTTTGGGTTATCCTTCTCCAGTTAAGGAGGTTTGGTGTAAACCTATTCCTCCAAGGATTGGAGGCTTTTTCTAGGAGGTCTTCTTAGAAAGAGCTAATATTTGTGTTAGTGTCGACTATATAGGGTGTTGGAAAGTAGAAGATTGACTCTCTGATTGATTCTCCATAATTTTAGGTCCATCAGTTTAGGAAACTTAATTTCCTAGAATCATGGGATATCCTAGAATCATGGGATATTAATTGGAGAATCCCACTGATATAGAAATTAGTTTTTTAGGAAGAGTTAGTTTCCTATTTTATCACCCTGTAAATTAG